>VZTY01007142.1:0-10540 GCA_013400935.1 Turnix velox
ATTTCTTTCTCATATCTAGCCTTTCTATTATGTTTTAGGTTTGTTCTGCGTGGGAAAAATGGCAGCTGAATCACTGCTGCAGGAAGAGGGATGAGATGTAACTCCATCTCCCTACAGGATTTATATATATTGTTTTTTCAAAGTATGCCTCTGATTGATCAGCAATCATTCTGTAGGTCCACTAAGTAATGTGTTCCACTGGCAGGAAACAGCATCTGGCAGACTCAGAGTGCAATTGTTAAAAATTAGAAGGACATGGACCTGTTGGAGAGGGTCCAGAGGAAGCCATGAGTGTGATCAGGGGGCTGATGCCACCTGTACTGTGAGGCAAGGCTGAGAGAGATGGAGCTGTTGAGACTGGGAGGGAGACCTGAAGTCTTCCTGAAGGTGCAACAGGAAAGCTGGGGAGGAGCTGTTTGCCAGGGCATGGAGCCACAGGATGAGGGGAAAAGGTTTAAAACTAGAGCAGGGCAGGGTTAGATGAGACATTAGGAAGAAGTTCTTCACCATGAGGGTGGTGAGACTCTGGCCCAGGTTGCCCAAAGAGGTGGTGGAGGCCCCATCAATGCCTGGAGACATCCAAGGCCAGGCTTGCTGAGGCTCTGAGCAACCTGATGTAGTGCAGGATGTCCCTGCTCACTGCAGGAGGGTTGGACTAGATGGCCTTTGAAGATCACTTCCTACACAACCCATTCAATGCTTCTCACCATAATCTCTACTTGTTTGGCAAGTCCACAGGTTGGTTTGTCAAACAAGGTGCGACAAACCAATGTGGTTTGTACTCAGATCATCTTCATTCATTGCCTAATTACCTTTGAGATTAACTAGCTCAGTGAAACTGATGCAAACCTCTTTCTTTTCTTAACACAGAAGGAGGCTTCCAGAGCACAGCACCTGCTGCTGCCTCCCAAACTCCCCTGGTGATGACCATGGTGGTGCTTGTAGGTGCTGTCCTCACGGTGGGAGGATTCCTTCTGAAGCGCAAACTGCAGCAACCTGTCCCCTACCACGTCATGTGAGAGGCAGTTTGAGGCTTGCAGGTTGATGATGCTGATATTTTCACCACTCAGCAGCTCCACATTTTGGTTTTTGCAGTCTGTGAAGCAGGTAACCCCTTCTTGACCACCCCTACTCAGATGCTGTTTGAAGAACAGGCTGATTTAAAACGTAAAACATTCACATGAACCGAACCTTCAAAGAAGTTTTGGCTTTGAAATCCTCAAGTCCTCGTGCACCCAAGATGAAAAAGTTGGTTTCAGCCTCCAAATAAGCTGCCATCCTCAAAGCTGGACATTTCAGAGCATCTCAGTTGAGTTCTTGGCCTGAGAAGAACAGATTTATGGGACTTGAGAAAGAAGAACTGACCTTTTTTTGCTCTTATTGATGTGCAGATAGAACCATGAGATACTCCTGGAAACTGTCCTAGAAAAAAATGCTTCTTCATTGTAAAAATATCTTAATAATGAGCCATTATTGAAAAATATTCTGGGGCTGAACATGTGGAATTGCTTCTGTGCCACTTTCCTTGTTTTGGGGTGTTGTTTTTCACAATTACAGCTTTCTCTGTAAAAATGCAGGCTAAAAGTATGATTTTATATACTGGAGCTGGATACAATGTAAATATGTAATGTCAAATTAAAAAAGCAGGGAGGAAAGCATTTTTTGAACAATATTCCCTTTTTTGAGCTGCAAATACACCATTTAATCATCTGAACTCCAAGCTAATGTGCTATCAGGTTGGAGAATGTGGCTTCTGATAAAGGGACTTTGCCCAATGACAGTTCCTCATCGTGTTCTTATGAATTTCTTCACCTGAAATGGGAGGGAGGGGGGAGAAAATGTACCTAATTTGCTATAAGGAAGTGGGATCTGTCTCCTGTACCCACACAAAGCCAAACCAAAATGATAAAGGAAGAATCTGCTTGAAAAAAGCTGCTGAACAGAGTTGGAAAGGTCACAGGCACCCAACTGAGAAATGCTCTTCTTTAGTCATTCTTGTTTTCTAGCCAGCTCTGACAGAAGGAAGTCCTTTGGGAGACGTAGGATGTAGTGGGTGTGAGGTGAGCCTCTACTCCCAGGGCCACCTTCTGACCTGACAAGGAAGATGTGGGCACCTCTGACAGGAATCATCATCACAGCCTGCATCATTTCTTCCTCCAAGGTGACTTTTCCTGGTGACACCAGGCTGGCCTTTCATCAACTCTCCACACTGGAGAAAGGACCATACAGGCAGGGGTTGGCATTGCCCACAGAGAAAGGAACAAGGCTTGAGGGTCCTCCCCTCACTCTAGACTTGTAGGACGGAGCAATCCAAGAGGTTGACCTCATTTAGTCCCATTGTGAGGGCCAGAGATAGTCCTGGCTTGGAGAAACCCAGCAACCTGCTAAGCAAAGTGAAGACTTCCCTAGATTTGGGTCTTCCTACCTCCAAAGAAGAGGACCTTTCCCTTTTCTCTCCTTAAACCTACTGTTTTCTTCAGTCCTTCTGCTTTTAATGTGGGCTTGCTGCTGTGGTTATGTCACCCCACCATTTTTCAGGGCATAGCTTGGTGACACTTCTTCTAGTCTCTGACTATTGTGATCAGACAAGAAGGAAGATCCTAGACCAAGGATGCTGGTGCCTTCAACCTCCAATGTGCCAGCCCAGTTCAGAGCTGAGTCTTCCCATCCTGTTCTGTTGCAGAGGTCTCAGGTAGAGTTAGAATCATCAAATAATAGTTTGGTTTGGAAGGGACATTAAAGATCATCTAGTTCCAACTCCCCTTCCATAGGCAGGGACACCTCCCACTAGATCAGGTTGCTCAATGCCTGTTATCTCAAGGTTGAATCAGAATAAAAGGTTGAAGTACTAAGTTCAGTGGTTTATATATTGGTTGTTGATGCAGAAAACATCACTAAACTGTGGCTAGTGTCTGAGATTTCATCCTTGTCTCCTGCCTCTTTCCTTGATCCATACTACAGGATTCAAGAAAATTTGATTTGGTGGTGAGGAAAGGTGCCAAGAACCTTTCTTCCCACCTCCAGCCCCACCACATTCACGATTTCTACCAGTAAATCCAATGGATTTGACTCTCAGTGGCAGACAGCACTGATTCACTTGGATCTTCCCCATTAAACAGATGAAATTTGATTTGTAATGACACATTTCTCAGTTCACACCCAATAGAACTCAAGAGGCCATCAAGGAACGTTATAAAATAGACTAAGCTTCCACGTCAAATCTTAAAAAACATCATTTCTACTTCAAGCATTCATTACAAACCATCATTTCTTTGTGCAGAGGTCTGTGCATACCCTCATTCCAGTCTAGATACCTTCTTATAGTTCCTGGTGGGAACTGATTCATCCTTCCAATGATTTCCATTTGGACTTCTCAAAAGCCACCATGTCTGCAGGTGTCTCCTGACAACAGTCAGTAGAAGAAAAAATATTTTCAAAGCCCTGTGGAGCTTTTGGCACAGAGTAATGTGCTGAGAAACTCTTAAAGCTGCCAGAAGAAGTTCTAGAAAGAAAAAATTGGCTAAAGTGATTTACCTAGCCAGTGGGAACCATGAAAACATGCATTAATAAATTAATTGGAACAGGTTTATCTATTCCTTCCCTACAGAGATTGTCTGATAATCAAGATCTCCATAAATACTTAGATCTTTGCAGCTTGTATTGAGGAATTGATTAGTGAAAAATATAATGGAGAATAAATGAATCAGTGTGGTTCACTTGCCTTCAGTTTGACATGTTTTCCTTCACTTGAACCCTCTGAGAATCGCTTCTTTATTCCCTCACCTCCCCACTTTTTTCAGTTATTACAGGAGTTTGGAGAAGAATTGTTGTCCATCACTCACCATCTCGCTCCACTGGTTACAGTATTTGATGGTCAGTCAAATATATTGAGGTTTTTTTTTTCTTTTCTGCTTCTTGCCAAGGTGTCAAAACCAGAGAAATATGAATAGTGAATAGCAGGTGGTGTGTACATTTCCTCATTCATGTGCTAATGTGGTTATTTGTGCAAAGAAAAGACATATTTACCCTTCTCAATGTGCACTTTCAAGGCTTCCAGCATTACCTTTGGCCTCTTGGGTTTTGCACTTCCTTCTCCAGCAGAGCTGACCTTTGTGGGAAGACCTTCTAAGTCAAGATGACTGGAACTGGAGGCAATTATTTTGTATATATGGCAACAATTCTGCCACAGTTTTTAACTCCTGATGATGCCATCCAAGGCTGTGAAGGTAAGAATCAGGTGAAGACCAATGCACTGGTTCTTCAGTGTTGGGCTGATCATCATTAAATGGTTTGAACACTGAAACCCAGTAAAGAAATCCCTGTGGCAAGAGAGGGATGAATGAAAATTAAGTGTTATTTCATGTGATAGAAAATAAAGTGTTATTTCACATGGTTGAAATCACTCTGGAAAGAAAATTATGAATAAAAATTCATCATAGAATCATGGGTTGGAAAGGCCCTTCAAGATCATCTACCTCCAACTCCCCTGCCATGGGAGGGACACTTTCCACTACACCAGGTTGCCCAGTGCCTCATCCAGCCTGGCTTTAAACACCTCCAGGGATTGAGAGAACATCCACAACCTCTTCCAGTGTCTCACCACCTTCACTGTAAGGAATTTCTTTCTTATATCTAGCCTAAAAGAGAGGGATGAATGAAAATTAAGTGTTATTTCATGGGGTTGAAGAGCTTTGGATTCATCCTTCATAGAGTGACATGGCAGTAATTATCATTATACAAAATTAAACATGGAAAATATTAAGATTCTTAATAGAAATATGAACTTTTCCCCCCTCTCTTTCATGGTTCAAAGGAAATGTTAGAGTGAAGTTAAGATCCAACCTTTGTAATTTACTTAACTGCTTAACTATGCAAAAAATCCACTGCTTTTTCTGCCTATTTTTCACAAAAAGGTGTCAACTGGCCCTGATTCTTTCAACACTTTGTTGGGATCCAGCAGTACTTCAGTGATTAGAGTTTAGACTTGAACTTAAAAGTGCCAAAAAGGAGTGGGTTCATATTGTGGCTGGGGGTATTGACTTCACCTGCAAGGTTCTTCAGGTGTCTCACTGTGATTTGCTTGCAAAACTTGGTAGGACACAACCATCCCCATCAAGTGTCTCTCTTATCTTCTCATTGCATTCAGCACTTCATAGGACCATACAGTTGGATGGGACCTTCAAAGGCCATCAAGTCCAAACTCTACTCCTGATGGGTTATGTTCAGAGACTCCCTTGGTTTTATTTGAACATAGCAACCATGTCTTATCTTCATTTGGATTTGCCAAAACCTGTGGGTACCCATGGAGATCCAACCCACTAGTTGGAACCATGTTTTGAGGCTCTTTTATCACTTTACAGGAAGGAACTCATCCAAGTTTTGATATCCCACTACTTTCCTCAAACCTATTGAGGAATATCACCATAAGAGAAAAATCCTGAGACTCATGAGCCAGCATGGAAAGGTCTCTTTGGATAGGAGCTCATTTTCTCTGTGCAACGAGGGGATTGTGAAACCCTAGAGCAGCCTATGTATTTCCTTCCAGTCAATGGAATATTCCAATCCTGAGATACTTTTTCTGCAGAACCCAGGAGGTTACAAAACCATTGATAACAAATCAAACATATTTCTGCTTCAGATCATAGGACTGTGGCTGCTATTGTTCTCCTGCAGAAAAAGAAGCCCCGTGGAGCCACTCCCCTTCAGAATTAAGACTATATATTCTGATGGCCCTTCCCAGCAGCAGCACTGGATAAGATGGGTACCACTATGATTTTGACTTGGCTGCTTCTGTTAGGTCCAGCAGTTCTGGAAGCCAGAGCAGGTAAAGTACATAGATTTGTTCCAGGGAACATAAGAAATAATTCTAAAAGCTGCTTGGGTTCTTCTGGGTTGATCCCACAAATGGAAATCCCAGTTGTGCTCTCTTTGGCAAAAAAAATTAAAGGTTGGATTGAATTAAATAGATGAGATAATAAATTTTGTTCAATTAAAATTTCTCTCCATTCAACAAAATTAATAAGAATTATTTAAAATATTGGCTGGTGCTTGTACCTTGTATCTTTGGAATATTTGCTCAAGTCATTGTGCTGCTTGCCTGTGAATGAGTCAATCTTATAGAAATTTAAGAAATATTTAAGGTTTTATTGCTTTAAATGTATTCTTGTTGCAGAGTATATGGACACATAGACATGCTACCTGCTTAATATTGTAGGACTTGATTCTTCCTGATATCTTGCACAACCTAATTAAATAGAACAAGAATTTAATTTTCATAATCCATGGTTAAATGAGGGACACCTAAAAATAATGAATTAAAAGAAATGCTTTTGGTTCAAGCTTAATTTTGTCATGGACTTTTTCCTTATGTGATTGTTTTCTGCCTCTTAAGTGACTTATGGGTGACTTTGAGCTGAAAAATTCTATGTGTATAGTAGAATAACCTTAATTTATTTTTTTAACTAGTTATTTAAGCATAATTATGATGATTTATCCTGCCATCCTTCACCACATCCAATTTTCTCCCCCTTTCCCCTGCTTGCCTGGTGACAAACCATCTTTCTCTTGCTGCTTCAGTTCCCTCTGCTCTTGGCTTCATTCCCTACCTCCTTCCTCTGCCTCCTGGGTCAGAGCAAGGGCTGTATTGATCTAGTCACACTCTTTTGACTTTTTGACACCTCTGAAGTAGGAGGCAGGACTCAACCTCTCTAATTGCATGCCCAGTAGATGGTCATGTTCCCACAGTGATGACAGAACCCTGAAGGGAAGCAAATAAAACCCTTCTAGATCAGCTTTGATTTCTCAATCCCACTTTGACTTTTTGCCAGATTTACTGTTTGGCTTCTCAAAAAAAAACCTTAATTTTCCATAAAACTCCAAGTAGGTGCTTGAAGGACCAAATCATGAGTCAAGGATTACTTTTATGGTTTCTCCCTTTGAACCACCAGGTAAATGCAGAAAAACAAAGACAAAATTAGTTTTGTCTCAATTGTTCTTCCAGTCCCAGAACAAAGAATTGGATGCAGTGAAGAAATCCTGGAGCTGTTAATTTCTTGGATTTGTTTAGCTCTGAATGACTTATTCAGGGTTAAATAGCAAGTTAAACATCTATTTGGCAGAAACAAAGAGAGTAACAAGTGCAGCGTGTATCCTTCCATTCCCAAAGTGTAAATACTGCAAATACTAAGTTGCAACATTTGTTTGCTCACTTACACTTAGTGGTTAAGTCCTTAATAAAATTCCTCATTGGGAAAATAATCTTTAAATTCAGGATTTTCATGCTCTCTGCAGAATTTCTTAAATAAACCAACTCAAACTTGGAAGCAGATGATCTTTACCTGGACAAAAGCAGTTATCAGATGCATTTTTTAATTGCAAACACTAATAATAGCTTGTGGGCTTGTAAGAATTAAAGCCAGAGGATTCCTATCAAAATCCTTGTAGAGCCATTGGAAGCACTGTCCATTCTGTTGGACACTTGGTGGAATTCTTCTGATAAAATTACTCTTAAAGCCTTTGGGATCGTGGTGTGTCCACTCAATGGGGCAAGAGAAGAGAATTTATGACTTTTTGAGGGTCACTTCCAGCTTCTTTGTCTGACTGTGTTTGTGTTCCATCCCTTCTCTCCCACAGGGCCCCCTCTCCGGCTGGTGAATGGAAGGCATGGATGTGAAGGTCGTGTTGAGGTCTACCACAATGACCAGTGGGGGACAATTTGTGATGATTTCTGGAACATTTCTGATGCCCAGGTGGTGTGCAGGCAGCTGGGATGTGGCCAGGCCATTGTAGCTCCAGGGAGTGCTTATTTTGGGTCAGGCTCTGGGCCCATCCTGCTGGACAATGTGAATTGTGTGGGGAATGAGGTCTCCTTGGCACGCTGTAGACACAACGGGTGGAAGATACACAACTGTGCCCACTATGAAGATGCTGGAGTGGTCTGCTCAGGTGACATTATCATTTTAATCTTCTAAATTATTTTGTATTTATTGCTGGTGTTGTCATAGAATCATAGAATAGTTTGGGTTGGAAGGGACCTTAAAGTTCATCAAGATCCAACCCTCTGCCATGGGCAGGGACACCTCCCACTAGATCAGGCTGCTCAGTGCCTTGTCCATCCTGGCCTTAAACACCTCCAAGGATTGAGGGGGCATCCACAACCTTTCTGGGCAACCTGTTCCAGTGTTCCACTTCCCTCACTGTAAAGAATTTCTTTCTTATATCTAGCCTGAATCTCCCCCCCTTCCAAGTTACTCTGAGGTCCCCCCTTAGCCTTCTCTTCACCAAGCTGAACAGCTCCAACTCCTTCATCCTGTCTTCCATTCAGGAAGGAGTGAAGTGAGGTGAAACTCATCTTCTCAGAAGCCTTAATGCACTCATGAAGGGCAACACAGAGTTCACAACCCAAACTGCCATAGCTGACAACTCACTTCATATTTTTTTCTCTATATATGTAAAAAAAAAATATATATATATATTGTTGTTCTCCACATTTCCTCAAAGAGGAACTTGTGCTGAAGGAACATACTACAACAATGATTTCAGCTCAAAAGCAAACTACAAATCCTGCTCCACTTGCCTCAGTTACAATATGCAAGTTTTGCCCAGTGCCTTTTTTAATATAATTTATTTCTTTTTTCCATTTGTAGCTTCAGCACCTATGACAGACTGGCCATATTCAACAGGTGAGTCAGGATGGCCTCATCCTTACACCAAGCACCACCCTAAGAGTTCCAGAGGATGTTCAGAAGGACATCTGCAATAGAGAAAGGTCTAAGCCCTACTGCTGCCACCAGTCCTACAGTTGGCAGCTCCCCAGCAGGAACGTGTCAAGGACAGACTCCTGGGCTATGGTGTCCTGTGGTCACATCAGTACCTTTCTTGATGTCATCATCTTGAAAATGTCACTTTCAAGATAAATTTTCAATTGGCCTTTCCTCTCCTCCATTCCCTCCAGTCAAGAAGGAGTATGCTGACCAAGTTATTTGACTTGATTTCATTTCATCCTTGAGGAACTGGGCTCGTAGCCAACACATGCATTGCAGGGGCACTGTCCTCATATGGTTGATGTTTTTCTTCCATCTTTGCAGAAGAGTCCTCTACAGAGCCAATGATATCAACACTGGAGACAAGTCCCACAGCTGAGACGACCTTCAAAGAGGAGACAACCACCCTAGAATCAACAACCCCAATCCTAGAGCCAACCTCTGCAACTCAGACGTCCATCAGAGCAGAAACAACCACAGTGTCAACAACCTCTCCAGAAGAGACAACTTTGCCTTTATTAACACCCTCCAAAGAGGAGACAAGCACCTTAGCAGCTACAACTTCAACACTAGCAACCTCCCCAGTGGAGACAACCACCACAGCAGTGACATCCACCCCATTGGAGACAACCACCATAGCACAAAAGAGCTCCACTACGTACCACTTGGACACCACAGTGGAAATAACCTCCACAGCAGAGACAACCACCAGACCAACAACAGCTCCCATAACAGAGAGGAGAACACCAGGTAACTCTGTCCACTGTCACTCACTGATCCCCTTAGTGCTCCTGATCTCCCTTCCCACACTGGAGGAAGTCTACCATCTCTGACTCACTCTAGACAGGCCATATGTGAGAGTGGAGACAGAGCATGGAGAAGAGCTGGTGAACAAGGGGGCTTGGTCTTGATGCCAGGACCTCTGTAGTCATTGCTGGTGAAGGAGGAATTTCCTCTCATTGCAACTGGAAGGGGGGGATTATGACAAGGTTCCATTTGTGCCTTCACCCTTCCAATTCCTGCTGCTTCTTAGATGTGCTCTGGGATTTGGGATGTGACCAGAAAAGAGAAATCTGCTGCTTTGAATGTTTTATAATGCAAATTGCACCAGGTCATACACACCCACCAGATCATCATCAGCAACTATGCAGCCTCCCTGCTGTAGGGACCCATGTGGGCACCACAGGGTGCTGGGCTGGGTTATGTTCCAGCAGGGAGATTGGACAAGATGATCTCTTGAGGTTCCTTCCAATCCCTGATATTCTGTGGTTCTGTGTGACCCTAATCCTGGCACCATATACCAGGTGATGGCTCCAAGTCCTTCTCTGCCAACCACCACATAGCTCCTAGCTCTTGGAAAGTGCCAAGATGGGAGGAAGCTTTTCCCTTGATCCCAGCTGATGGGTCAGCTCAGGATGCAGGTTGTTGTCCTGATGAGAGGGCATGATGGTGGCCAAGGTGGCCAGTATTCTTGCAGGCTGATGGAATCTGTGAGTGCATGAGTGGTCCTCCTCAGGGATGAGACACAGTCAAGGCATCCAAAGGGGTTTTCTGTAGATGTCCCAGTGCCACAAGTAGCCCCCAGGACTGCTCCCATGGATCTTGCCAGCAGGTCTCTCCTGCTCCTTGTGCATCTCCATTCTTCAGCCATTGGGTATTTGCTTGGTCACTGCCCTCCCCTGGCCACTTCAGTTCTACACCACCCCACCTCACAGGCACTGGGGACAAATCCCAAAAACACATGGGCAGGAGGGGGCTGTGGAGACCACATTGATGGG
>VZTY01007145.1:0-76741 GCA_013400935.1 Turnix velox
AGGGCAGTTGCTCCAAGAAAGGTGATGGTGGTATTTTTTCTACATATGAGATGTCTTGTTATTTATTGATCAAAACATCAAGCTCGAGGCAAGTATATTGGCAATTAAAACATGATTAGGGAGAGTACATTACCTTAATGGCTAAGGAGTTTAAACTGTAGGTAAAGTACATAATTAGTGCAATGTTTTTGTTTTGAAACATTTATTGTTTGTTTTTAAAGACCACCTTACATTTAAAATAAAATATTTGATACTTGGTTTCAGGAAGCACTTTTACTTTTTAACTCTTCCTGTTTGTTCTGAAAGTCTGGGTTTAATTACCAAAGTAAAATGCTGTCTTAATTTTGGGAGTAAGGGGTAGAATTTTCTTTGTATTTTCTAGTACCAGAGCTTTATCATCCTACAAAGCATGACTTGAAATGTCAAGGGATACAGAGAAAACTCACATAGTTATGACAATCTGCAAATGTATAAGCTGCATGATTAGGCTAGCTGAAGATTTACTACTGTGCTAGTAATTTGTGTTAAACTGTAAATTTCATCATTTTTGTTGAACAAAAAAGTCACAACAGGTTTTCTCATTGAAATTCTAACATGCTGTGTTATCTTTTTCTTTCTGTGTGTGTCTGTTACTGACGCCTTTTTTTTCCCATCCCATTGTAGACTGACAGAAATGTGACAGTTGTCCTGCTCAGTGAAATAGTGTGGGAGCTGCTACGCCCAAATACTGGATGCTTTGAGCCATTCACTTTGTATTTTCCTGATTACAGTATAGGTAAGCTAATTTGTTAGCTTTTTGGAATTGAGTAATATTTTGTCAGGCACCATCCCTTTTATTGTTTTTTTCAATACTCATCTATACACTTTTACACAATCTAGAATATGTAATATTTACTGGTATGTGAAAGTCTCACAACCTCACTTGCCAGAATATCATTAGGTAAAATGTTGGTTCCATTCTCTTTCCTGATTCTTCTTATCAGTGTGGATTTTAGAGTTTTTTTCCAGTGGTGATTTTAGCTTGTTTTTCCACTTAACTGGTAAAATGTGGTAAATTTATTAAGTCAGCCTTAAATAAGCAGAACTATTTTTGTTTAAGCAGGACACCTGCAGAAGATCTTGTCTCAGAATCATCCCCCTCAATATTCGGCAGACTTCTATGCTGCATACATTAATATTCTGCTTGGTGTCTTCTACATGGTCTGTAGGGACTTGAAAGAACTTCAGCATCTGGTGAGATGAGCTGCTTTAGAATTGTTCTGTGTTGAGTTGTTTTTTTGTCAAATAAGCTCTCAGAAGATGGTATTAAATCACAATATATAGACAAAGATTAAATCAAGCAGGGACATCTCCAACTAGATCAGGTTGTTCTGTCTCCTGTCCAGCCTGACCTTGAATGTTTCCAGGGATGTGGCATTTAACCACCTCTCTGGGCTGCCTGTTCCAGTGTTTCACCACCAGTAACATAAAATTTTTCTTCCTTATGTCTGGTCTAAATCTGTAATCTCAAGAATGTGTTAGCTTAAAATGAAGTTTCCTTAAAAACTTGTAGCAAAGCTTGCAGATGTTTTGGTGGCTGTAAAGGGTTTCCATTGCCATGTAGTTTTCTGGTCAGAGCTGCAGTAGTAAGGTGACAGTCTGCCTGCCTATGGCTCACCCAGCCTCGGGGTTTTTAAGCTTAAGCTGTTCCTTGATATTGGAGAGTGACTAAGAAGACCAGGCTACCCATTTTGACCATTATAGAATCATAGAATGGTTTGGGTTGGAAGGGACCATAAAGATCATCGAGTTCCCACCCCCCTTCTATAGGCAGGGACACCTCCCACTAGATCAGGCTGCTTAGTGCCTTCTCCAACCTGGCCTTAAACACCTCCAGAGAGGGGGCATCTACAACGTCTCAACATCCTTACCATAAAGAACTTTTTTCTTCTATCCAGCCTGAATCTCCCCTCTTCCAATTTACATCCATTATTCCTTGTCCTGCCATCATATATCCTATTGAACAGTCCTACCCCTGCCTTTCTGTAGCCCACTTCAGGTACTGAGAAGCTACTATGAGGTCTCTCCTGAAGCCTAACTTTTCTAAGTTAGTTTACTGCACCTTTGCAAGAAGAATTAATTTCTAGTCCATGGTGATGTGTTCAGCCCAAAAACATTCATGAAACATTTTATATCTACTGATAAGTAAAGTAGAAACAATTGTTGCAACTGCAGCAGTCTTTGAGGCACAACTCCATTACAGATTTGGTTAATTATTATTTTTGTGTTTGGAGTTCAGTCTGAGGAGTGAAAAGTTATTTGAATGTAAAGTTTTCACTTGATTGGGAGGATTTTTAGGTCACCAAGCAGCTATGACAAGTTCTGTTGCACAGTGTTGCAGAAATGTAGCACATTAATTTGACTCTCGGCTATATTAATAGGCTTAGTGAATCAAGGATTGACTTGAATTGGTAAGTCAAAGTTCTTGCAATATGCTCATGCCTGAAGCAAGAAAAGTCCATTAAAAATATTTTTTAAAGCAAGTTTTAACCATATATCAATGGAAGAATGTAATAGCAAACAAGCTAACAGAAAATAAAGAAAAACTACGTGACGGTGACCTTTGCTAAGGAAAGCTGAAAAACAGTTACAATTCTTACCTCCTGTTATTATTGTTTAAGCAATAGTAATGTTTACAGGGAAAATTTACCAGTTTGAAGTGATAAAATAAGTAAACAAATCAGTGCTGGTGAGGTGATCTAAACATCCTGCCTGGATTTCCATCAGGAAAACACAGCTAAACTTCAGCTGAACATGTCTGTTACATGTTTTTATTGCCCAGAGAGGTTGTGAAACACCTCTCTGGAGGTGTTTAAGGCAAGGTTGTACAAGGCACTGAGCAGCCTGGTCTAGTGGGAGGTGTCCCTGCCTGTGGCAGGGGGTTTGGAACTTCATGATTTTTAAGGTCCCTTCCAACCCAAACCATTCTCTGATTCTATAAATGAGATTGCTGAAGTCTAATGAAAACACAATTAGAAACTAAGGTGATGTGTGTGGGAATTACCAACATTATGAAAAGATTTATATAATTGGACCCTAAGTTCTTTTTGTATTTGTGTAGAAACTAATAACAGACACATCAACTGGAGGCTTCTGCAAAACTCCAGAGTGTCTCATATAGACTTTTAATGTGTCTGCTGTGCATGATGATTAGTAAGACATTCTGGAACTATCTCATTTTTATACATGGAAGTTGTTGTATTGAGTTGGGTATAGTAGCACACAGATTTAAGAAGATGCAGTAGGACAGAAGGAGAATGAAATGTGAGAATTGTTCTTTTACAAAATTCTATGTGATGCTGATTTAATGATTTTAGAAAAAAAATCTAGATTACAACTTTGTGCTAGCAGGGATTGCTGGAGGTTTTTTGTTTTTTGGTTTTTTTAAAGAATTCTGCTTGTGTTTCTTTAAATTTATGTGGCCTACTTTTGAACATACTGAACTGCTCCTAAAATGGAATTTTTCATCTGTGAAAAAGTGGATGAATACATTTTTATTGCTTTTATAGTGTTTAATTACTATGTTGCTTTGAAAAAACACGACCCCTCAGTATAGCAAACTGATTTTGTAAAGATCAAAAGCAAGTAACCTGTGACAGATTACTTCTGTGTGTATTTAAATCTACAGAAATGCTGTGACATTTTACAGTACGACTTTTGGAAGCAAGCAACATAATTGCCTGAAAAAGAACTCAGTGGTTTTGCAAAATGATTAATTATACTGCTTGTTACTGCTGTAGCTAAATTGAATATATAGTGCCTTTTTAAAATGTATTTTTATTTTCTGTAGGCAGCACTCAATTTTTCTAAATACTGTGAACCAGTGGTCAATGGAGAAGGTAAGCTTAAATCTTTGATTTCAGTGAGTATGTCACAGTGCAGGTTGCTCCACTGTAGGATTTTTGGAGGACTTTGCTTTGATCCTCTTCATGTTGTGATCATTTCTGTGGTTGCAACAGCATTGCTTATTCCAATTTCACCCAGTAGGCAGCATTTGCAGCAGCAGATGATATTTGTTGATGTTTTATGGAAATACCATGAGTACTGCCCTCCTTCCTGTAAAGTTTCTCCTACTCAAACACTAGGATTTCTGTGAAGTCATGTGATAAGTCTGTCAAGGCTAAGAGGAGAATGTGAGAGCAGAGGTTTTGCTCTGCTGTCCCAGTGTATCTCACAATAATTGCAGAGAAACAGCCTTGTGTGGTTGTAAATGCTAACAAATGGATGAAGATTATGTATCATCCTAATACAGCATTTCAGAGTGAGGGTTTTAGGCTTAGGTCATGCCTGTGATTATTCAAGTGTCAGAGATAAGAGTTTTTCCATTGAATTAGATGTTTAACACAGTTGATTATGGCTTGGTGCAGCAAATGAACGTGACACCCGCAAACTCTGGAAAAATATTGAACCTCATTTGAAGAAGGCTATGCAGACTGTTTACCTCCGAGAAATACCCAGGTAAGTTTGGGTCAGTGGCCTGTTTGTTTTGTTGATGTTGCAGTTTTTAATGAACTTGCTCTCTACGTATTAACTCTTTCAGTTATGTTTCATGACTAGTGTTTCCATTTCGCTACACAAAACCTTTTTTCTTTAACTTGGATTTCTGTCTTCTTTGTCAGGTTAGATTTAGGGTATCTCAGGAGAAATTATTTTTAAGCAAAATGGTGCTTGTTATCTGTAAGTCACTGTATAAGTAAAGCAGAGGCAGCAGGTCACTGATGGTCCTGCAGAGAGATCCATTTTCTGTGATGTTTGTAACTGCCAGGTATGGGAATCCATCACCAGAATGTACAGATACAGTTTAAAACACATGTCAAGTTGATTTGGCATATCCTTACTGTACCAAGGGTACATGCAAGCCTCAAAATTTGGATGCAACATGATTTGGAGATTTTTAAAGTCTCCATTTTATAGCTTTCTTTAGTAGATCTAGATTTGTATATTTGCTGTGTTTTCTGATCCTGGTTTTATTGTCCCAGGGCAAAGATGTTAATATGGAATTACCATGTTTGTTGGCTGGTGTCCTATTGGTGAGCTAAGTTTCTCTTAGTGTGCTTTTAAAATCCATATTTATTTCTTAGTTGATGATCTGATAGGAAAAAAATGGTGGTGTTCATTTTTCATGATTGCAGTTGGATCTTCTCTGTCTTCAAGGTGAGTGATTCTGATGTTATGGAAAAGTCAAGAGAGATAATTTGCTATTGTTTGATTTCTTTGTCTTGATACAAACAGTAATTTCTTTCCTTTGAACGGCATTGAGCCTAAAGAGTGTTTTGGTAACTGAATTGGGGTTTCTAGTAGAAGTCTATCTTAAGTCTTTGGGAAAAGTGATCATTCCTTCAAAAAGATAATTGATTTTGTTCCATGTAAGCTAGATGTCACTGTACAAAGAGACAATACTCTGTTTGCCTCAAATGTATATTTATATTCAATACTGATCTTAATTGCATAGTATATTCAGGATCTTTCTGACTTCTTATATTGCTCTAATTAGGGTGTAATACCAGATTTTGATATAAAGTATCTTATGAATTGTTTACAAATACAATTTGGAAACAATTGTGAATTCTCTTTGTTTATAAATTGGAGCCTTACTGGATTTTGTTGTTACAAATTCCACCTTCCTGCATAAGAGTTCTAGGATTTACCTCTGTGTACCAGTAAATGTTTGAGGAATTAAAACAGCTATATATTTTTTTCTAGCCACAGAACTGTAATTACTCTGGGGTTTTCTTCAAGTTTCAGTAATAGAACTTCATTATTGGCTGTTGAGCTCCCTGAAATGAGTTGAAAAAGAAGCTTTTTTTTCTTCCTGTAAAATAGACATTGGATAAAATTTTGCTGATTAATAATTTGGTTGAAGGCTCATTAAAATTAAAGTATTATATCCCCCCCTCGTTAAATTGTTTTCATAAGTTTTAGGACTTATAACTTAAGAACTGTTAACATGTGATAAATAAATTGCAAGGTTTTAGTTGAAGGACTGTCATAAAGAACTTTGTGGTGTTTTAACAAAGCTCTGTTCAATACAAAATCTAAAATTATGACATTTCTAATAATGTTTCTCTTTAAGGGAAGTTTTAAAGTGATTTTTTTTGCTATTGTGTAGGAAAATACCAAGCTACTTGCAGGCATTTTTCACTAATGAAGTGTTTCATCTTGATGTCTCCAAAGGTTTTTAGTGAAGAATGAATATTACTTTGTTTTTAATGTAGACTTCAAAGTTCCATTATGAAGCAATTATGACATTGTTCTCACTAGCAGATGGTAAAAAGTACCAAAATATCAGCTACTTTTTATTGAATTCTGCATTTTTCTAGAAACTTAGAGCACTCTTGATATTTGCTTACTGATGGTAGTTATATGGAAAGAAATTAGAATGCTTGTGCATTCCTTTACTGTAACTACTATCTACAGTTTTTTCAAGTATGCATGGTCTGCATGTTACTGAAACATAGCATGCAAGGTAATAAGACTTGGTATTTTAAATTATTTTCTTACTGACTATATTCTAGTTAGTGTCATAAAATTAACATATACATATGCCAAGCAGAGAGTCTTCTTTAAAAGAGTAAAAAATACTTCATATATTTGCATTATTTGTCTTCCAGCTCCCAGTGGGAGCGCCTACAGCATGAGGATGGAGAACCTGGGCAGTTAAAAGGTATTGAATGTAGTAACTCTTCAGAGGCTTGTAATGTTGTCTTTTAGTTTGACTTGGTTGCTGTTACCTACTAATGTGTAAATGAAATGATATAGACAAAGTTACCTATTAGTATTTGGTTATAGTTCAGCCTAGTTATGTTTCATGGGGTGTTCCACAAAGGACTTTAATTTTTTTTTTTTTTTCTCTTAAGTCATATCCTAGGAGCAATCTTTCCAAATATTGCTTGTGAATATTAGTAGTTTTCTTGAAATCAATGTTTCCTATGTAAGAATGGATGAGAAATTGACTGATCCTTAATGGTCAGATCTGTTTGTGCCAACTAGTAGAGCTATTTGAGTAGGGAGAAGAGGATATTGTTTATACCTGATGCTTTGCTGGATTACCACTTTCCTAAACAAAATAAGTGTCCTATGTCCTTATTTACTTGTGAAGAAAAATGTCAGAATTGGAAAGTTTTTTTCTTATCTTGGAGGAGTGCAGCTATGTCATGGTTTGATTGGGTTTTTTTGACTTTCAATTCCATTTAAAGTATAATCTCAGTGTTACCTGACGGTATTCTTTTATGATTTTGAAAGGATTACTAAAAGTTTTCCACAATGTCAGTTAGTCATGATCTTTATACCAGTTCTTCATTTGAGGACATTTTTATCCACATTAATCATTATGACAAATATTTTTTTCTTTAGATAGTAGGTAAAACACCCATATTTTAAACATGACTTTAAATAGTGTTGTTGTATTAATTCCTGGTTTTGCTGTATTATCAGTAAATTTTTGAAATTGCTGAGCAAAGCAGTTTTATCCAAAGTATTATCACCTTCTTCCCTTGCCCATACAACCATGTAATACTTGTGTACCCAACAATCCCAAAAAAGCAGACTTCATTTTAAATTCATTTCTAGATTTTTCATGTAAATGTGGTAGGAAAAATTGTCCTGTTAGTAAACAACATTTAATACTAACATGTCTAAAATGCAATTATAAAAAAAATTACTGTGGATGTAATTAAGCAAATGCTTCAGTGTAATATCATCAAACCAGAGATGGTTTGATGGGATAGGAATAGATAATTCTGCATTAAAATAAATTGTTGGATATGTGTATTTGGTGTTGCATTTTGTAATTTTGCAATACAAAATAGTCACTAAACAGCAGTCACTAAACTGCTGTCCTTTCATGGTTATATGAGAGATTAGCTATCAGCTGGGATGTTTCTCATCATGCTGGGAGCTCTGCATCTTAACTTTTTAGTATTTAATTCCTTGATATTTGTGGATACAAAAGAGTAAACAGATTTTACAGAACAAGAAAACCTGTAATCAAGTGTAGCCCCTTTACCTGTTTCCACAGGCAATGGATAAAATCAGATGATTTGATGTATCAGATAGTTTTTTATGCATAAGCTGTATAAAAGAGTTAGCTGTGATGAAAAGAGTGAGAGAATGTAAAGGAAAAAAATGCAAAGTAGAAGTAAAAAGAAGAAGGATAATCCTCATTAGGCTGTAGTTCTTGAGCATTTTAATGTGTGAGATGTAAATCTTATCAATGTATACATGTAGCAGACTAAGTCAACTGGATCAGGTTCAAAATTTTGAAAACATTTTCTGTAGTAATAAAGCAGTGGCTAAAAACCAAGATGCTGAACTGTTTCCTAAATTGCGTCACTGCTCCTTTCTCCACCATGCTAGCCTTGAGCTATTTGTTTGGGTCTTGGAGAAAAGCTTTGCCATGCTATTTAACCAAATTTCTTCATGTGCTCTGTTTTTTTGATGTAAATATTACCTTCAATGGAATTCTTATGTATCTTTTTTTTTAAAAGAGATCACTATTTAGTGATTTATGAATTTCAGATACAGTATCTGAGATGAGTCCATAGAGAGTTCAGAATGTTAGTTTTGTTTAGCTTCATGATATTCCTTGACCTTTCACTGATATTTAAGTCCTTGATGATGGAGTTTAGAAAGGAGTTGAACTCAGTTAAGGAATGGAACAGGAAGGAGGGAAAAGAGAAACACAAGCAAGTCTTGTTTGAAATTTGTGGATGTTCAGAGTGGATTTTGTTCACTTGTAAATTATTTGTTTATTTTATAGGGCTTTCTGCACATACACATGTGGAACTTCCTTACTACTCCAAATTCCTTCTAATAGCTGCTTACCTTGCCTCCTACAACCCCGTCAGGACAGATAAGAGATTCTTTCTTAAGGTAGTGAGATTTGTTTTTTCTTAGTGCTGCTTATTGCATACCTGCACACTGAATTGTCTAGTTTAAAACTCTTCAGCTGTTCATTTTTATCTCTGATTCTGTGTGTGGTTCATTTGACTTGATCAGAAGTTTTTCTGTAGAATGTGTATTGTGATTGGTAGTGATCACCTAGTTGTCTAGTAAACCAAACTTCTTCATGTCAAAATTGCTTGTGCTATAATAGTGCAAAGCATTTGTGCTTTGCTTTTGTGAGTTTGTAATAGCTTTGTATAGATTTTTACCAAAATGCCTGCAGTATTGGTAGGAGTGTGCCACATTAAAATTCAGGAATAAAATTCGAACCACACAGTTTATTTCACTGAATTAGCCCTTGGTGAGGTAAAATTACATAGTGTATTGTTAATTATACAATTCTAAGCTGCTGAAACAGAACCTTTCAAACAGTTGCTTTTGCAGCTGGTGTGGTTCCATTAGTTGGAATTTCTCATGTTGACATAATATATATGTTAGGGCCAGACCTCATTGTTTCTAAGTTCTTGCCAGGCTGAACTGTTTTTAATTTCTTTTTTTTTTTCCATTTAAGCTATGTTGTGGTCATGCTGCAAATGAATGCTGTGATGCCATAGTTCATAGTCTCTCTTCCCCAGGATCTTCATGCTCCTCAAGCCTGCCTAATTGTGTTGCTTTTGAGGTCTTAATTTGATATAATATAGGCAGGAAGAGAGCTAGAAGAAAAGTGATTGTATAGTTATTCTTTCTGTGCATTTTACTAACTTTTCTGCATTACTGCAGATTTATTAATATATGCATGTGCATACAAATGTATGGTACTCAAAATAGATAGGTGTGAATGAAGAAAATGAGGAAAAAAGAAATTTGTAAAAATGTGCTTATTTACTTCTACCTTGAGGAGAATTTGTGTACATTTTGAGAAGTTACTGCAGTTCCTAGTGATGATAAACTAGTATGTTGTTACTTAAAATATGGAATTCATGTTTCTGGTATGATCTTGCATTAAAAGCTGTAGGTGTTTCACCCTTCTGTCTAGTGCTTTCCTAAGAAGAGTGGATGATTAATTGTAGTAAGTGCAGAGTGCCAAATTTTCTTGAGAGCAACCAGTGTTCTTTTCACTCAGGCAAATAATTTCCTCACCGAAGCAATGCTTTTTTTCTTAGCTTTTTCTGTATCAGTCTTGGAACAAAAAAACAAAAAAGGAAAACTTACAAGCATCAAAAATGTAAAGCATGTTATCAAAAATGCTGTATCTTTCTTTTGTCCACTGAACAGCCATCTCAAATTTTTTTCCTTTCTGCTTTTTTAGTATCTATGATGTTAGTTTCCACCTTTGTGCCGTGAACCCTATTCAGCTTTTGTTAAACGAACAAGAGATTTTTGAAGCAGGGACTGTAAAGATATTTCAGTCAGCAATAGAAATTTTCCCAAGAATTGGTGAAGCCATCAAAGTTAACATTCTTGCTATATGTCTCAGCTTGTAGCAGTTGGCTCTTCTTCAGCAGCTAAGGCAAATTGCATAAATAGCCTCATGTCAAATCCCAATGAAGCCTGCACCACTGTGAGTGTGTTCAAGTTAAATGTTATTCTGACTCACATGGACTGTGAAAATAGAATATTATTAATAAAGATGGATGTGGAAAAACTGAACAGGTGATATTTTGAGAAATTGCACATTTACCTGTGTTGGAAAAATATTATACTTTCACCTCTCTATAAATTTAACATAAATTTTTGCAAGTGTTCCTTCATATTTATCTTTTTTAACCTTTTCTACTCTTCTTTTGTTACATCTTATTTACTGTATGTGTGTCCTCTACTTGCCTGCACGTTTTCCAAAAACACTTGATATTTTCTTTTTCAAGGCCAGACTTAGTAAGGCCCTGAGCAACCTGATCTAGTGCAAGATATCCCTGCTCACTGCAGAGGACTTGGACTAGATGACCTTTGAAGGTGCCTTCTAACTCCAAGATTCTTAAGGCTGCCTTAAAGCTTTTAAATGATGTTATTTGGGATTTTTTCTGTTTCTTCTTTCTCTTTGTCCTTTAGCTCCTGCACCTTATATTGTATTGATTTACTTTGTTGTTGTCATTCTGCCAACTTGCAAACCACGAGAATTCTGAAATGGAGTGGATAAATGACAAAAATTCAGATGGATTTTATACATGGATATGTTTTAACTTCTCTGGCAAGAAGTGATACATCTTGTGTTTTTTTATTAGATGATTTAGGGTAGAAGGAGGAGAGTGACATGAAATCACACTAAACCCAAATTTTTACTGCTTCTTGTAATCAGTCCCACATTTTGTCAGAAAAAAAAATTGCACATGTCATGGAGAAATATTAGAGTTGGGATTTTTGTATTTCCAACATTTGGGACACAATAAGACTAGAACTAAGACAAATATAATTTTAGTAAGAAGGATTGCTGCTAACATCAGAAACAAATACTGGAGATGTAGTAAAGAAGCAGAGCTTACAGTTCTTTATTGACTCTTTTGATTCTGTCTTTGCTATAGAAGGAGCTAAATATAATGTTTGCTCTTGTCGTTTACAGCATCATGGGAAAATTAGAAAGACCAACTTTATGACGAAACGTGAGAAGGTATGTATTTTATCCTAAGTTGAACTTGGCCACGTATATTTTCTTTCCCCTGTACTGCTGGTTTTGCCTTGTTTACTATAGAAACAGCAGCATTGTATAAATAGCAGTTATAACATTTGTTTATAATTATACAATTTTAAAATATAATTAAATGTGCATAATAAAGCCAATTAAAGGATGTCATACATAGGAGAGCTGGGTATCAGAATTTCTCTCAAAGATACTAGAGTAGTAGATGGTTAGTAGCTTTGTAAGACAAGTCACTGTGATGCAGCATGTGGAAGAGCTTACTTTTGTGTGTTGAAGCCTGGACTGTTTGTTCTCCTATCTGTTGTTTAGGATTCCATCAGACTATTAGCTGACCTTTTTCATGGTTATAAATACCTAAATACAGTTGATTTTGTTGGAGATAGCTTAGTTTTTACTCATGGAGTATTTCATTGTTAGGAAAAGCAGATTAATTTACCATTAAGCTTAAGCATTGAACTGATACCTGAAAGCATATTAAAACTTGTGTAATTGAATAAAAGAATTGGTTTTTGCCCCTCCATAACCAGAAACTTGCATGATCAGGAAAGACCTCAAAGACTGAAAATGATGGAATTCTTGCACCTCTTTGTTGTAGTAGTAGTGTGTTATAGTAAATCAAATGTGGATAACAAAATATGTTAAACTGACCATGTTTTCCTGAACTCTGATTACATGCAAAAAACAGGAGCATGTCTTGGGGATTAATGAATAGGATGGGAACTTTGTGGTATGAGGCATATCTGAGTTGGGTTGATGTTTGGATCTGAAAAGTCCCTCCCAACCTAGGTGACTATTAAAACAAAATGATGTATTAAACTGTTAAAGTGATCTATTTCAAGAGTACTTTTGTTTCTAGTTAGAAAACATTGGTTCTTTGCTTATACATTTATGGCTAAGGACCATTTTGCTCTTAGTATGGGTTCCAGAAATTGAAACTGCTTGTAGATCAGAGCACATCAGGTTTTGAAAGTTTTTGTGGCATGAGAGTGAGGAACAGGACTGCAGGTCCTAAGGAGGTATAACCTTTATAAATATTTACACAGAGGTGCAGTCACCTAATTTTAAACTTGCATGTTTTGGTACTATGATTTTATAGTGACTGAGGCTGAAATATAGGGGAAATATGTAGTGTTGTAAGTAAAAAGCTCATCTGCTTCACCCTCATTGGTATACATTCAGAAGTGCTTGTCTAAAGACTGATTTACAGATGAGATTCACCCAGTTCTAAGCATGTGCCTGCATCTAAGCTTGTGTCTTTTTATGGACAGTGCAGAGGTAGCCAGTGCAGTCATTGAAGGGTAGGATGTGCTTTATCTCATCCTAAAGTAGGTTCCATATTCAGTTGGATGAATTGCACCATAAACTGTATTGATTAGATTGCTACTGAATATAACAGGAACCTAGGAAACTAGTTTGGCATTACATGCCTACTTGGCAGGAAGCTAATATTAGATGATATAAATCCTTCCTTAAAAGTTTAGGTACAACCAGGCTAAAAAAATCTTTTGTGATTCTTAACTGTATTCAGTCCACAGCCTATGTTTTCTTATTAGAAAAAGTAAATCTTGGGAATGAGGGGGAAAAATTGACTTTGTCGTTCTGTTAATTGCCTTATTATTGATAACAGCAGAATTTGTTGAGTTTCTTCGCATGGTTGCCCTGAGAAAATGTATTTTCAATTTTGTGACAAGTGAGCTATTTTCGTTGTGAAGATGCTTTTGCAGCGATATGCTTTTTCAGATTTAATTCCATCAGAAGATCAGATTTATTGGTACCTTTTTTTACCATCTGGTGTATCAGCTTCCAAACACTTGATTTTCACACTTCTGTTCATGAGAAGTGCTAGGACAGTGAAAGACTTAAGCCAGTTTAACAGTGGAAACCTGAATCTCTGAGAATGTAGATGAAAAGCACGAGTACAGATAGATCAGCTGGGGAAAATGTTTTTGAACTATTAGGTGAGTGTATTGCTAGAGGTGGAAAGAAGATAGAGGACAAGGCATTGAATTTGAAAATTATAAAACTTACTAAGAGGTTTTCTGGATGTGAAAGAGCTCTGTTTTGGAAGGAGATGAGGAGCCCCTTGGATTTTGATATATACTATCCTATGTAGTATTTTGTCTGAGTCCTATTGGAATATTTTTACACATCTTATTCTTTACTATGTTCTGTTTGGAGGAATTCCTAAACCCTTCTTCCAGGATTTTATTTCTACTGCATAAATAAAAATGAAATGCTGCTTGTAGAATTTGCTGTCCGTTAGAATTAACTCTTGGCTTTTCCAGAAGAAAGCATTTCTCTTAAATAATATGTAAATTCAAAACATTATTATGTCTGAGGAGAGAGCTCATAATATCAAGAAGAAGAAACTTGTGAAGTAACTGCATAGTAAACAAAGAGATGCATTAACTGTGCTTTCTAGTTGCTTTGAGTGTACATATTTTAATTATTATGCATTCATTGATATCTTCTGTTTATAATAATGAACATACCTTACAGAACTGGTTTGTTTAGAAGCAGAATGGCAGTTTGTTACTTCTAAATACCTGCACTCTGACTCAGGGTGCTGTGCTAAGGTTGTGACTACATGTTTCACAAAGCTCTCTGTTAGCCTAGGGATAGCTTTGGAGAGACACCTCCTGGATTTGAAAAGTTAAAACATGTATTGGAAATACATTTTTGTTTTGCTGAAGACATGAAGAAATGTTTCACTGATGACTAATGCCTCAGAGGTGCTGGTGGTATATTAGAGATGTCCTTTACTAGATGCATTTTGAGGCAAACTTGCTTTTGAAATTTGTCTTTAGTATTGACTGCTCTGCTAGTAAGAATATGTCAGTGTTAGCCACAAAAAGGGAAACCATGTTGGAGTTTAGAGACTGAAATATGAACTTAAAAGCAGCCTGCTCTGAGCAGGGAAGCTTGACTGGAGATCTCCTGAGACCCCTTCCATATAAAATTTTCCTGTGATTGACTGTATTTCAAGAAAGTAGAAGTGTAGCAGTAAAGTCATTTGCTGTGTGAAATAGTAAGTTGAAATCTCTAATTTCCTGATCAAAAATGGTTTTTTTGGTTTTGGTATCAAAGTGGTGACATTGCCTTTGTAGTATAAAAGAAACAAAAAATAAACAAAATAATCCAAAAATGAAAAAAAATCTACAATTTTTTTGAAAAAAAGAGAGCACTTAATACATTTTATGTCTACAGAGATATTTTGTTTTGGTTTGGTTTGGTTTTTTTTCTTAAATAAGCTTTTAGAAAGTGAATTTTACAAAGGAGTTGAGGTGGACAAGGACCTCTCTACTCCAACATTCTGCACAAGTAGGGTCACCTGCAGCAGGTTTGCTTGTGAGCATCTTCTGTTGAGTTTTTAATATTCACAAGGTCAAAGATGCTGCGACCTCCATCTAGGCAGTAAGTTGCAGTGTTTAAACACCCTTAGGATATTAGGGTGTTCAGTTTTTTCATAGGTTCGAAGTTTACCGAATTCTAGTTTGTCCTCCTTAACTCTTGCCCTTTCACTGGACACTGCTGAAGAAGAGTCTGGCTCAATCATCTTACATTCCCCATGAGGTATTATGATGAAACCCCCAGGATGTCTTTTCTCAAAGTTAAGCAATCCCAGTGCTCTCATCCTCTCCTTGGATGACAAGTGCTCTTGTCACTTCATTATCTTCATGGGCCCGTTGAGTAAACGTAGATGTCCAAGCACAGTAGCCAGCAAAGCTCCTGCAGTATTCAGAGGAGACCTTGTCTGGCTGGTTAGATCTTTACAGTGAGGGTGGTGGGACACTAGAACAGGTTGCCCAGAGAGATTGTGGATCCCCCCTCTCTGGAGGTGTTTAAGGCCAGGCTGGACAAGGCACTGAGCAGCCTGATGTAGTGGGAGGTTGGAACTCAATGATCTTTAAGGTCCCTTCCAACCCAAACTATTCTATGATTCTGTGATTTGCTGGCTGACCTTTAGGCGTCTACCAGCCTAGTGAATGAGTGTTATCAGGGTTCTTCTGGCTACCTAGAGCTCTGTTGAATGCAATGGGAGTGTATTACTGTACTGACACTGTTGCTGAATCTATTGCTTTAATTAAGAATGGTGTTTAAGATGATAAACTCATCTTGTGCCTTTGTACCTATGGCCTCTGTGAAAGAAAGAGACAGGGCTTGGATAAAATGTCTTTAAGAGATTGGATAGATGATACTTGAGCAGAATCTTCTCCTCTTATGCCTTTAAAAAGCTAATAAAATATTTGTCTTCAGTATGGAAAGCTAAAATGTTGGTTTTCAAATGGTTTTACAGATTTGTAAATATAGTTGTTCTGTTATGTGCAGTTCTGTAACTGACTGTGGATAACAGGCTGTCTGTAGAGAATAAAATAAATACAAATATTTTAAAATTATTTTTTCACTAGCTGGAAATTCTGTACGTTTTTGAGAAGCCTAACGTGTCTTGCTGTTGATAAAATGTAGTGTTTCCTCTTTAATCCTTAAATTGAAATAAGTTATTTAGTAGGATGTCTAAATCTATAAATACTGTAACAGGTAATTAGGCATCAGGTCCTCTGTTATAACTCAGAAATATTCCTGTTTATTGTGCAGCTTGAACTCTTGCCACGATAAATAGAGCTCTAGGTCTGTATCTTTGTCTTGATCAATAGTATTGACTGATCAGTATTTTCCATAATATATAAATGCACTGCTTAATGATCTGCTGTGATTTATATTGCCTCTCCAGAGACTAAAAAGATTTGAGAATAATGTCTTGTGTTACTCTAGGAATTGTCTATTACATTCAAAAGTCTTGTTTCCTTTGCAGACCAGCAATCATCTGCTTGGGCCAAAGCCATTTCCCCTGGACAGACTGCTAGCAATACTATATAGTATTGTGGACAACAGAGTTGCTCCAACTGCAAATATATTTTCCCAGGTGAGTGTGTACTTATTTTCTTTGTTTCCTTTTCTCTGCTTGGAATATTTGAAAAGGTTTTAGATTGTTTTTTTTTAAAGTCATCATTGTAATGAAATGTAACCAGAAAACAACCACAACAGTAATTTAAGTTGAATTCTCAGAGTAACATTTATCTGTATTACTCTCTCTGTATTTAAGATTTTATCTGTGTAATGAGCTGAAACTTTCTAATAGCGAACTTTTTCCTGATCCTGGACTATGGTCTGCTTTGATTAGTTGTTGGCTTCTCATTGACATCTGTTAGCTTGTCAGCATTTCAAGTTAAGTGCATAAATGTTTGCTGGCCAAGATTATCCACCTTGTAAAGCATGTTATAATAATTTTGTGGTGAAGAAGAAGCAGAAAGAAGAGTAAGGTATTGGCAGGTGAAAGATGTTTGCTGTGATGCATGCATCTTAGATTTAACTCTTGCACAAGAGAGTCAGTGTCTTGTCTCACTAGATGGCAGCACAACTATAGAGTTGAGAAAAATAAGTCTAGAGTTTTCTCTAGAGCTCTGATTCTGTCAAGTGTAAATATCTTTTCATTATAAGCTTTTGAAGACAATGTCACTGTGATCTTTCAGCAGTTGTTTGTTTAAGTGGAAAGACTACAGCCTTTAAGATGTAAGGTTAAAGAACAGGTGAGAAGAAAACAATTGACTGTCCAATGCAAGAGTGAAATGTAGAACTTTATCTAAATGTGGCCAGGCTCAAGGAGCAGATTGCAGCTTAATTTATTCAAGTTATACTGCATTGTAATATTTGTGTGTAGGATGTAGGCTGTATATTCTCTCATTCTTGGCTATCAAATGCATCTTGGTATACTTAAGGCATGAATGAGGGTTACAGTGTATTTTCAAAAGCAATGCGTCTGCATATTTAACATATATTCCACATAAGAGAACAAACGTTACTCCAGTGCACAGTTAAGTACTACTGAAGTACTTGCACATGGAGTGTGATTTCCCCCTAAATTTCAGAATGAAAGAATGCAAATGCATGCTTCGTCCTACTTGGTAGTGTACTCTAGATGGCAGTGTTATCAAAGAATAGCTGCAATTTTTTATGAATATGCACAGATTAAGCTATAAAGATACAAAAATATATTAATCCTCAGTTAGGTAAGGTTAAAGAAGTTGTGACTCAATCTGATTCTACCAGAACAAAATTCTATACACTTTAAACATTATTTTTAATTATTAAAGCAGTTTTTAGATTAACTTTTTCTTAAATGTTCATGACATGTCTAATGTAAAGTAACATACAACAGATTTTTGTAAGCATTTGATTCTATGCCTAATAGAGTTGCTTTTTTATCTTCTTGGATTGTTTGAAGTGATTTTTCTTCCACTGATTATTGCCATTAGTTATTCTGTGAAAATATTCTTCAGATGAAGTAAATATTTAGGAGCTGTGTTATCCACAGCAGTATCAATATATTTTGCTGTTTGATAACACAGGCTTTTATTTTCTTGCTTGTGTGTGTGGTATGGAAATCATCCTTGAATTGTGCAGAAGTTTAAAATGTTTCAAATCAAATATTTGGCTTCTTAACTGATTGAACATTAATTTTATGAGCTCTTTAATTTATAAACTAAAGGGCTGTGCATGAACGAAATACTTATTAATGTTCCCCCTGTACTGTTAGAAAATAGCACGCCTTGGCTTTAAAGTTGATCAACACTCTTAGTCAAGATTTAAAAAGGACAAGCAGCTGCTTTAATATCTATCATGTTGCTGATTTTGTGATACTGCTTCTTGTTTCTGTGCATAATTTCTATTCACATGAAAATGCTGGTTATTAGCTTTACAAAAATGCAACTTCTGTGCTGATAAGCAGCAAAATTTCAATTTTCGGTTTAATGCCAGGGTTTATTGAAAATTTCAATAGAAAATGTGAATCTTAATCTAACTTTTGCCTTTTAATGTTAATTAGTCCTTAAAAAGATCTCATGCTTTTTTCAAACAAAAAGTTGATTCGTTCCTTTCGGAAGTGTGATCCATGCAATTGAGATGAGATGAAGTTTTTCCTGTTGTAACTTCTTCCTGTAATTGGGTTACACAAAAAACAATTTGGGTCATTCATTTTAGTTTTCTTCACTACAGGGGAGAGGCACCAGGGAAAAAGCCCAAATGTGCAAATTTACCCTTCTGCAAATGAAAATTGTTTGAGTTACACCCTTAAAAGTTGAAATTTCTCTTGGCTATTTAAAAATAATTTTTATACACATATAATGAGGTTTGTCACTGCAAATATGAAATGTAGGTGCTCATTCACTTCAGAAGTGGTCCTTTTCCTTCAGAATATTTGCTGGTTTTCTTAGTTCTAATTTGACATTATGCTGTTTTTTTAATGAAGTGTGTGTTACTGTAACACATTGCTGAATTTGTTTGTTTGAATTTATTTGCTTGGTTTTTAAACCAAGAGATATTGGATATTAAAGCAGTGTTGATTTTCACAGCTGTTAAAGCACTGGTGATTTTTGCAGCCATTTTAAATTACAAGATCTTTAAATGTTTTTCTTTAGGTCCACTTTTTTTGTAATAATTGAAGATGATATTGCCCATGCCACTGGGCAATTCCATTCTATTCCTGGGAAAGACCTTGTAGTTATGTTTTGGTTGATTATATGGACAGGTTGAGCATGTAACTGAGGTATTTAAATAGCTAAACCATCCTCCTTAACGGTGAAAAAATGCAAATGTGCTTTCATACAATGCTAAAAACAGTGTGGCTGTGGGGTATCTTACTACGACAGATAACTCATGGGGTTTTTTTACATAGATACAGCAGATGATGTTTTCTCAGGCCTAGGGAAAAACCAGGAGCAAGATTTGTGAGTCCACATGGACCCACAGTGCAGAATATGAAATGTGCATTGTGTCCATGTGCAATTATTACAGAACAAAGGAATACAAAGAAACTTTATAATGTTCCTACTTGCAAGTGCATTGCACAAAGATTCTAAGAATCTAATCAGTTCTAATTTGTGGAAAAGTACTGTTTCATTTTGGGTTTTCTACATTTAGACAGAAATACAACATTCTCTTTAGAACAATGTGCCCTAATATAAGACACGTGAGAGAATTTATGCCCAAAATATGATGCAAGAATTACCTACACTTATTAAAAATAATTCAACTACCTTTACACTGAATGGACAAGGGCTGTAGATTTCTTACCATGAAGCAGGTAGAAATTTTTGTTGTTGTTCTGGTTTACAAGACTAATTTATCTTTTTGCTTCACCAGAATGATTTTTCAGTTGCTTCTTCAAATCAGTTAATTTCTCCTAACTGATATTTTCTATCTGTTTAGATTTGCTTCTGCTTTCTTGTGAGATACACTTTTCATAAAGAGGCTTGACTAGATCTTTATAAAGTTTTGAGCTGTTGTAGATGTTAACCTGTGCTAGATACGGTGGAATAAATATCTTTGTCTTACATCCTTTTGCATAGTTTATTCCTGTTAATACATCCCTGAATGTTTGGAAAGTCATCTGTTGGGTTTACTATTGCACATTATATTCAGCAAATATTTTCAGTAGTTAGAATTAATTTCTGATAATAGTGTATTTGGTAACACTTCTGTAAAGATAATTTACATCTATGAGTATATAGTGGCACATCAGTTTCAGACTATGAGATCATAGTCTACACTTAATTTACTAGACTTTTAGTATCTCTTTAATTCTGGATTGAAGATGGGCATCTCAATTTCCCTAAGAAAAATTCTAAAAGTAATGTAGTTATAAGTGTGTAAGGATTTGGTTTACAAACTTGGTTAACAAATGTTTTCCAATCTGGCAAAATGATAAACAGCCTTGTACATTGTTGGCCACAGAACAAGAGTTTTTTATCTGAAGTTAGACAAAGTCTGCAGATAGGAGATATAGAATAGTGTAATAAGTGCCAATATGATACAGGTTTATTAGAAATAGACAAAACCACTGGTGGATGTAGTGTGCTTCCAACTGGAGGGAGCCAGAGGAGTGCAATTTCCTTCAATTAAAGGGGAGGGAGAAAAAAAAGTGCTTTTTCCTGTAGCATAAAAATTGGAGGCATTTGTTTTCTTTTTGTCTTGCTTTCTTGTCTGCCAGACATGGACAGAAGAAGGAATTGCTGTTATATTTGTAAAGTGGAACAGTATGTGGCAATTCACCTGCAAGATTTCTTTGTCTCTCTTGTATTAGAAGCTTACTTTATGTCTTGCTTTTTTCAGATGAGAATTTGGTATTTAAACTGTCATTTTTTTGTAAAATTTCAATTGCATTAATCAAAAGATTTGTTATCTAGTTATTTGATGAAGAGTTTGCTTTTATTATGGGATAATTTTTCTGGGCACCAGATGCCCATTTACTAACTCCATTAGTCCAGTATGTTAGATCTCCTTGATGGAGTGACTTTGAGAAAGAGGAATACTGTCAACAGTTTTCTCAAGTGGAAAACACTGTAATAGCTCCTGCAAGCTCAAGTTGGGATACTGTTTGAAAATACAGAGTTTTCCATTCTATATTTGACAGCTCTTGGCAGACTGAGAATTACTTGTTTTTGCTAGATCAGCTGTTCCTGAATTGTGTTCCTGCTTTCCTTGGTCTTTCAGGGTCTGCTTGTAGGAACATTTTATGGTCTTTAGCACTAATACAGAATATTCTCCTCTCAAAAGTGAGCAAGTAGGGAAGTTTACAGAGAAAAAGGCCGTGCTGTTCCCTAAGATGCCTTATTACAAAGCAAAACCAAAGGTTACTAGGAGGAATTGTTATATTATGTGAAAAATACAGAATGTACTTCAGTACTCGGTGTATGTCTGGTAAGTATGTTATTTCTTGTTGTTGGTCTTTTCTTCAAAACAAGCAAAATACTGGAAAAAAGTGGAAGTTTCTGATGATTCTGCTTTTTTGCTTCTCTGAAACCACTTCTATTCCACTTTTTTAACCACATCCACTTTACTGTGAGACTTTCAAAGTGTTATGCTTGTCTTCTTCCTAAGTAACTAGAGTGAGTTAGAGTCAGTGCTGAAATTTTACCTCAAATAATTGAGAAGTTTGTTGCAAATGTCAGTTATATAAGTGTGTGGAATGATTTCTTGTTTTCTTTTTGAATGTTTAAAATACAAGGTTTTTGATATCATAGAAAATACAACAAACTGAATCAAGACATGGTTGCAATATCTGAATTTGCTTTGTACACCTGTTAGTACTGAGCAGCCACGTCTGAAAATTAGGTATAAATTTGAATAGTGGTGTCAAAAAAAGTGGATATAAACAATTATTTTACATGTTGTTAAAATGTTGAATTATCAAGTATTAAATTGTGAATTATCAAGTATTAAGTAAGTATTTGTAAGTATGATGATTAGGAAATTGGTGGTCTCTTTTGGAATTGATTGTATATATAGATTTTCATAAACTTTGTTTCTGTTTTATATTGCCCCCAGGTTTATTGTCCAAACAGATTGGTGATGCAGTATTTTAATCCTGCAAATTCTGTTGTTAAACATACTTAAAAGGTACTTTAAATTGTTAGAACAATTAGCAGTCAGCAAATTAGCAAATATTCTGCTGCAATTTTATATAAGTCTATATTATTAATGCTGCATTTTATTTTAATGCCTATATTCTTTTATAGGTGCAGTATCCATCAGATACTACTTTGCTTTCTATTGATTAGAAAGCTCAATAATCTATTGATCAGTTCTCTGTGGATTTTCAGTAGGTTAGGGAGGATGGTGATAAGAGGTAATAAGTAACTCTTTTCTCATTTTCTACTAATCTGTCAGAAATTCATGAACTGAGACAGGAACTTAATGTGATGCACAGCATGGTGACACAGGTTAGTGCTTCAGCACTGACTATGGCAGCTTGAGAGTGCCTGCTGGTAGGCAAAAGGAAAGAAGAAAACATAATTTTAACCAAAGAGTTGATTGTAGGTTGTTTGGCTTTTTTTAAGCCTCAGCATAGCTGTGAATGAAAATTAAAAGTATTATTAGTTCAAGTAGTACTTTCTAATTAAGAAGAAATTATACTTGATTCCTTCAGGTTGGCACAAAAAAGATGTTTTAGAAATACTGTTTATATTTGAGCTGTGTTACGTTGTTTGACCTAGTTTGATCTTGGTTTCTTTGTTGGGGCTATGCTGCTAATGTAGCTTTGTAATCTCTTGAGAGGCTTTCTTAATCAAATTCTGTACTATCTGAATTCTTTCTTTTCAGAAATTGAAGGTAGAAAACTTATTTGAGTGAAAAACTTGTGGTAATTGTGTCCAGCTTGGCACTTAATCCATGTCCTAAAAACACTATACAGAAGAGAAATCATTCTGAATTATTGAAAACCAGTTTTACAGAAGAAATTTCAGTTATGACAAAGGAAAGACTATTGAGGGAAAGGGGCAAGGACTTCAGATGAGGTTGAGTTTATCAGGAAGATAAAGAGAATTCCTAAATTGGTTCTATCTTTTATCTGGAAAAATTGGATAATTTCTAAACTTTCTTGCTCTTTAATCTTAGGGGGTATTTTTTCCAGTGGCATCTCTTTAATAATTGACACACTCGTGCAAACTATTAAGTAGGAAGGTTTTAAAGATTTCTAAAATTGATTTACAATAAATTTGTACTTTTCAAATATAATCCAATTAAAAATGTGGCATTTGATATATGGGAGGGATGTAGACTATATATTCTATTAATTTATTAGTAACTTTCACTAACAATTCTTTGGGCTCTGTGAACTTAATGTTATATATTGTGCCACTCACATTTTGGATCGCATGCTGTTTAACACAGGGAATGTGTTGCATCAAACAACAATTTCTTTAAAGAGCCAAGAGAACAAATGTTATTTGTAAATTATATGGGAAGCTTCAAGTCTTATCTCTGAAAACGCATTAGTGTATAAAAGAAGCAAATACGAACACATGAAAGTCAAACAGTTTCCTTCCTTCCAAAATGCCTTTTCCATTCCTTTCCTTGCATGCTTATTTAGAAATTGGTTTCTTGTACCAAATGGAAGGAACATCATTTAATACTCCAGGAACATATTCACACTGTGTTTACATCAAGCAGTTGCAGCTGAAGCTTGTTAGTGATTGCCTCACAGATTAAAAAAAAATATTCTTCACTGTGGTACATGAACTCCTATTGTTTGGAAATAAATAATCGGCTCATCCCCTCTTTAGGGAAGAACAAAGAACATAATAGTACATCTGGTTCATCTGTTAAGACAGCAAAGATTAATTAAGCAAGTATTGCACAACCTCTTCATATCATATATATCTAAAAACAGCCTGTATATGGTAAGGTTTTTTATCATTTTGCTTTTAACTGTTTCGTGTATGCACATAATTTATTCCAGAATCATCAGCTGTTAGTGGAAATAAGTTAGGACTAAGATAAAGTAAACTGAAGAATTGTAGTAAGATTCAGTAGTTCTCTTGCAAATCTCTTTATTTAAGGTCATGTGACTTGGAAGATGCAATGTAAGATCATTAACACTATTCATAAATTTATTTGTCTCTTTCTTGAAAATAACCTGGCAGATTTCTCTGATGTTTTGTATCACAACCTGTTCTTGGGGAGTAATACCTCTTTATTGAGCTTTTATATAGAACCTGGTTCAGTGAAATAAAATTTCAAACCTAGAAGTAGCCATTGAGGTCAAATAGTTACATTGAGCAACCTCATTTGTTCACTACTGAAAGATGAACTAGCAAATCATATACATGATTAAGTTTGTTGTAGCTAATACAGAGAGTAAACAGATTGACTTAAGAGAGCACCACACATACATGAGAAGAAAACTGCAGTGTGTTTTTACAAAATAATCTTTTCCAGCCTTCTTTATTTATTACTAGCATATGGCCTAGGAGGACTTTTTGCAACAGATATTTTCTAGCCTGGGGTGGCCTCTAATGGATGTATAACACTGGTAGTGGAGAGAAAAGCTTTTTAATAATTTGTGTGACTGTAGTGCTTGTGAAAGATGCTAGACTGACAGTCTAGAAGACAGACTGCAGTAATATGTTCTGATTCACTGAACAGGTATATCAGGAGCCACAATGACATAAACTCTCTGTATTGCTTTTTAATTGTATACTGAAAAATTGTCTTTTGTTTTTTTACCTGGCCACCTTTTAGCTAATGAGGACTGGGACTTGCCATTCAACTTCACCTTGGGTGCTTATCTGTTTCATGTGAGCTTTTGACATTGTTAGCTTTTTGTTTGCGTTATCAACTTGTATCATAAATTGGGATGGGCTACCAGTAGAAGTTGTGAAGAGTGATGTTCCCTTGGTCAGGGGGGTTGGAACTCGATGATCTTTAAGGTCCCTTCCAACCTGAACTATTCTATGATTCTGTGATTCTATGTGGCCAACTGGGAGCATGTGGTGATTGACTGACTGGAGCTGTTGGCATGATAAGCTGATGGTCAACACATGCCTGGTCTGCCTTTTTCCTTCTTTTCTAGACAGAACAAAAATCACTGATACCTTGCTGATTTTAACCTTGTGGTAGGCATTTTAAGGGACTGTGCTGTGGAGTGCTATTTGACCACTTAATTCAGCATGTTTTCTATGCAGCTGTGATCAGACCTAGACTACTTCCTATTGACTGGGAGAAATAAAAGAGGTACAAGTGGAGGTTTAGCATGGTAATACCTTATTTGTAGAAAATAAATCTTTTGTTATCACTGCTGTGATTAGATAAACACCTACTCAAAGCAGTATCTTATTCTCATCTCCCATATCAAAAATAGCCCAAACTTTAATTCTACTTGGTGTCTGGCATTCACTTCAGTGAACTGAACTGCCATCCAATGAGAGTGGAGCCATCTCAGTCTGGCTCAAGTGAGGCTTTTTTAACTTCATGTTGTTCTCAGGAGCTGCAAACACTGATGATTCCTATCATATGATAGGAGGTCAAAAGTAACATTTGATATGTTTATTTCATTTTCTTGTTATTGAAAGTTTTTATGCAGAAAAAAAGAGACAAATACAAGGGAAAAATATTGGGTTTCTGTAGTTCCAGAGCTGGGGGTGCTCAGACTGATCTCCTGAAGCTGACAGTGCCTCAAACCTGGAAAAACAGAGCTGAACATAAAAATGGATAATGTAAATGATTGGAATTTTTCAGACACTTATGTTTATCATGTTTTTAACCAGTTAAAATGCTGATGTCTATTGCAAGTAATTTTTTTCTTTGTTTGCTTGAACACAAAAGAGATTCAAGCCTGTTTTTGTTTTTTGCTTTTTTAAAAAGCCGAAACAAAACACCAATATTAAAAAAATCCTAATAACAAAAATATACCTCAGTGAAAAGTCGGGATTAAATTCAGAGTTAAATTCAAGCTAGTGTCCATAAGTGGAAATGACCCAAAATAAAGGTATTCAGGGAAAGGAAAATAATTGGAAAGTAGGAGCACTTAAAAGAAGATGTAGGCATTAAGGGTGGCAAAAATTAAAGGCTGGAATGGAGTGACTTGTGAGGAAAGATTAAAGGAAATGAACATGTGTAATTATTACTTATAGCTATCAGTGTTCTTGGTGATGCTCAGATGAAGAGAGATGATCCCTACTTTAATTTGGCTAAATAGCTACCAGGGGATGATGAAAATATCTGAAAGTATTTATAGCCTTCAATTGCCAAGAAAGGATTCATTTAGAGAAATTTAAAGAGGTCTAAGAAGGAGTAGTGAAATAGGATAAGGGGTATCTTAGCCTTGAATACCACAGAAAACCCTTTCTGTTGGAGATGCTGAAGTGTGTAATAATTACTCCTGAAGTTTTAGTGCCCCACTTCTGGAGGTGCTAAAAATGACAATAAGTAAGCAAGAGGAAAGAATTCTGTATTGAAGGGAGGAAAGAGAAGATGACTTAATAAATGTTTTCCATCTCTGATTTCTATGTTCTCACATAATGTAAATTGACAAAATAAGACTAGTACACTAGTGAAACATAATTTATGTTAATTTGCTCTAGAATAGGCATTAACCTTGATCCTGCTTCAATTCTGCATTAAGCCTTGCCTTTGATACAGTAAATCTTAATTAAAACTGAATATTTCATGAGCTAACTCCCTCTGCCTCATGAGCAGAACAATACTCTTATCTATATTACCTTTAAAAGTGCTATCCACATAAAGTATCTATTGCATCAAATGATAGACTTGCTTCAGGTCATACTCATATGAATAATAGTACTGAAGCTCGGGGATTTAATTTGTTTTAAATTAATTAACTCCTATTTTAGAATCAAATTTTTATAAGCTAGTTAAACAACTTTTCCTGCATATGGAATTAGGAATTGGTGTGCTGATAAATACCATAGTCTTCTGGAAAAAATGAACCTGGGTGAATGAGGAAAAGAGTAAGTGTTGACATATGTGATGTATGTCATCATGTGACTGTCAATCACTGTCGTCTTTGTAATACTTTTAACTGGGTTTACCTAGGTAGTAAGAGAAAAAACTACTCATTTTGATCCTAACATGTTTTAGATAGGAAGAGACAGGAACTGGAAACTAGAAGTACAAAAGTTTGACGATCTATTTATTCTTCATCTCTTGGGGATTTTTTTGTGTTTATTTCTTTTCTTTCTTTGTGTTTATTTTTTTATGTTTATTTCTTTTGTAGTGATATCAGGAAAAGTGAGCACTGTTTTGAACTAAGTGAAATTAGCCCTATGCTGCAGACACATGCTCCTATGCCTTTGTGCCAGATTTGTCCTCAATATAGAGGTACTTTGTAGTTAAAGTCACTGGTGCAGTATAGACATCTGTAGAATTGCCTGCTGCTCATAACTGGAGCTTCATAGCTTCTGAAGACCTGCATTTGTTTATCTGTCTCTTTTCTAAATTGTACTTTTAGATAGCTTACTGTGTAATAATCGTTGAGTACTTAGTAAAAATGACACAGACATCAACCTGATCAACTTTATAAATGATTGATAGGTCACAAAGTTTTTACTGTACGATCCTACAGTGATCAAGGTTCAGAGAAAGAGGATGTGATTTTAAGTGACAGTACTAAAAATAAACACATCAATGTATACATCTTAGTCTTAAACTGTAGAGGACAAGGAGACGTTCAGTTATTAAGATATTCCTGCCCCCCTCCCTCCATTCCCCTCCAAAATTACTTCACTCCATGTAGAAGTTAAGGTGATGGATTGATAGTTTTGTCTAAAAATATAGATGTGATAAATTCTGATGTCTGGACTGCGTCTTTATTGAGTAGATTACTTCACTGATAGTATTTGTGTCACTGGCATCTTTGCCTGTGTGAGGTGTTTGGATGGACCCATATAAAGTCACCAGTGTTTTTCTTCCAAATACAGGTCTACCTCTTGGCTAAATAAGATTTGTCTGTCACTCTCATCAGTACTTGAGCTACTTCTTTTTCCTTTGTCTCAGCTTTTTCACTGTTAGATGTAAGTACCAACTTGCAACTGTGATAAACTGGACCATCCTCAATGCTAACATACACACTGGTATCTTTACATGCCATTCTGAGAACAAGGATTGTGACAGTGTATATTTATTGTGAATAATGATCATATAATTGAAATTATAGAAAGTGTGGTTTTGGGTACAGCTGCCTTCCTATCTGCTCATTGCATTATTGGATTCTCCCCTCACTGAGAATCTGGGTGACAAATTTGGAAAGCTGAATACATTTATTTGTTGGGAGGGAAAAGAAGAAACTGAATGTTTATTAATACTATATTACATCTGTAGGCCTGTCATTAGAATGTAAAGGAGAATGGTAAGACCTGAAAGCAGTGAAGAAAATTAAGCTCCCCTGTTTAGTAGCACCTTTCTCATGCTATGTGTCCATGTTAAATGTAGCACTCTCAGATTTGGCATTTCACCATTACAAATACATGGGAGCTCCTGGTGCTTTATGAGTCTCTGGCACCAGAGGATGTTGTTAGGCTGGTTCCAGGGAACTGTAAGGGTTAAATGCAGTTAAGCCTTTTCCCCAGCTCTCTGAGAACCTGGCAGTGGCTTTCTTTCAGTTGCTTTGTAATGGGAGAAACAATACCTGAATTCCGCCTTGGGTTGTAGTAGAGAGCGGGAAGGATTCAGGTTATAGTGTCAGAGGTGGCAGTCATGCTTGGGCTGTATCAGCAAGTGATTCACCCTGTGGCTGGAAAAAGTGGAATGTTAACAAGGCAAGTCTCAGATAAGACCATATGTATGTAGGGTTTTGTTGGGTTTTAATCCATTTCTCTCTGCTTGTGCTTTTCTTTTTAGTTAATCATGCTGTTTTGAATAGGCTGCATTCTGCCACTGTGAACTGTAACTGGCTGGTGATGAGCCAGGCTGAAAGCAGGGAGACACATTTTTTTGCGTGGATTTTGCTCAGGCACTAGGGCCGGAGGCTTCTCACTTGAAGTAAATAAGCATTTTATCCTCTGAAAAATCTTAGAGTGAGGTATCATTTTTTTTAGTCAACTGAATGGAAATTGCATTTCTGAATTAATGACTAGCAGATTACTTGTGAAGCAGATGATCCTGCATACATTAATGGCTACTGACTGTATTTTATCCTTCATTTCTTCAACAATCCACTACTATTAAAGACCATCAGCCAGGTTTGATCAGAGGTGGTTTCATTGGAATCTCATGCTTGTTTTAGTTTTCTAGGTTTTTTCTTTCTTTTAAAGAAGAGTTTGGTTCAGATCTTAAGAAAAAACAAGCAAACGAACAAAAAAACCCACACAAAATCCCCAAACCAAACTTGAAATGAGGAATAAACATATTAGTGTTTAGTTATTGAGGAATTGTACATTGGTCTACATCTAAACATTGTTTTGTCCAGAGCACAGAAATACTACATTAAGTTGCTGAAGATAAACTGATAAGGCTGCTCAGTCTAAATAATTAATATGTTTGAATATGGTGATCTTTAACACGTGCTTTGTATTCACAGAATCTACTCTTCAGATTGCTACTTCATTTCCTGAGTATCTTGTAGCCTGGTTTCCTAAGGTAGCAGACTCAACTGAATCTGTCAGTTCTTTCACTCTCTTGATGTCTTTTGCACTTCTCATTTTTTAGCTTATCTAGATCCGATGGAAATCAGCAGGCAGAATTTTGAAAGATACTCACATATCTAATGACAGTTTGTGTCCATGCTCCTATCCTCTGCTTAGGAGACTCTTATCATATGCAGGTTGACCTAGTGCTTGCCATTTAGCTAGGACCTAACCAAGACCTTGGCACAGAGTGTGGAGCATCTGCTGAGAGCTGGGGATAGCAGGAGGAGCAGGTGGTCTATGGAGTGTAAGGGTATGCAGTGGGCAACTCTGAAGAGTTGCTGCTCTACTCAGTACTGGTGAGTACCACAGCTGGAGTATTGTGTCCAGTTCTGGAATCCCCTGGTACAAGAGAGATATGGACATACTGTAGAGGACCTTGAAGATGATAAAAGAACTTGAGCATCACCCCTGTGAGGAAAGGCTGAGATTTCTGAGACCCTTTAACCTAGAGTGGAGAAAGCTTGGAGTTTTATCAATATATGTAAATGCCTGAAGAGACAGTGCAATAAGGACAGAATCAGGCTTTTGTCAGTGTGCTCAGTGGCAGGACTAGAGGCAATGGGCACAAACTGATGCACAGGAGGTACCATCTGAACATCAGGAAATTGAGAGCAGAGAGTAGGAAATTGAGTCTCCATTCTTGGTGACAGTGAAAAGCCATGGTCCTGTGCAGCCTGGTCTAGATGGCTCTACTTGAGCAAGGAGGTTGGACCAGATGACCTAAGGAGATCACTGCTTACTTCAGCCCTTCTGTGATTCTGAGTTGTGAGGGGGTAGAAGTACCTGAGGTTTTAAGAGACATGAGCATACAACGAGTGTTTAAATTTTTTGCTTTGTGAGAGGTTTAGATTAAGTCTTCCTCACGAAGCAGTTGTTTATTTAACTATGTTTAAATATTAAACATTTTATCTCTTAAGGTTAATAATGTTAAATGTACCTCAAAATGTACAGCTTTTGTATATAGAGAGCGTCTGACCAGAGAGGCTATTACTATGTCAAATATAATAATGTGCAATTTTTGGCATATGCCAATGCTTTTATCAGCATTTTTTAAGTCAAAGACTTTCAGAACATGCTAATGCAGAAAGATATTGCCGTACAGTTATATAGCAATATTTTTATTTCTAATGGCATTAGTTTGTTATGAATTAACAGCTTGATAATGGATTTCAGGCACAAAATTGTCATTGCTCTTGTGCTCTTTGAGGATACAGTACTTCAGTGATCATTATGAATAATGTGAAGTACATCAAGCTTTAAATAAAACTTTTCAACTAGCACATGGTCTAAAACTTCCAGTGAAGTTTTAGCCCGTCTGCATAAAAAGGAGAAATGAATGGTAATATGTTGGGTAAAAAAAGTTTGGGTTGGAAGGGACGTTACAGATCATTGAGTTCCAACCCCCCTGCCATAGGCAGGGACACCTCCCACTACATCAGGCTGCTCAGCGCCTTGTCCAGCCTGGCCTTAAACCAGAGAGGGGATGTCCGCAACCTCTCTGGGCAACCTGTTCCAGTGTTTCACCACCCTCTTTCTTATGTCAATCCTGAATCTACCCCCTTCCAATTTACATCCATTATTTCTGGTCCTCCATCAGATATCTTATTAAAAAGTCCTACCCCTGCCTTTCTGTAGGACCCCCCTCAGGTATTGATAAGTTACTATGAGGTACCCCCTCAATTGTTCCTATCGTTTAATTGCTTTTGTTAAATATTTCAATATGCTCAGCTGCCTGTTGGTTACTTACTTTCTCTTTAAGAGAAAACCCAAAACTCTCCTCTGCCACTGTGTGAGTTATGCTTGATCTGGAAAATGAAAAAGTGTCCATATGAAAAGTATTGTCAAATGCAAAACCTAAATTACTGTAAAACAAGACATTATTTATCTCTCATCTACAGTTACAGCACTCTTGGGATTTAACTTTTCAACTGCTGTATGCAAAACATTCATCACTGATGGGTTTGTTTTGATGTTTCTTAAGATGGAAAGCAGCAAGTTATATTTATGAAGTGAAATTCTTGATGGAAGAGGGAATTCACCTGCAGCTAAGAGTAGCCTTTGTTATGTGGAATTGTAAATTTTACCCATTCAGCTACTGGAATTACATTTTCATTGTCTGTAACAGCTTCATAGGGAGATTCTAAATATATTTAGTAGTGCATAAGTGTGTGTATTTATGAAGGAGTTACCATAACAGTATAGATTTCTGAATCCTGATGAGTTGTATTTGGAACGTTTGAAGAATTCCAGTTCCATGAGGACAGCTTGCTGAAGTAAGATTTTGCACAATTGTTATTGTGTAAGCAAATGAATGTGTGTAGATGTACATTGTTGCTAGTAACTGAAAAAAATCTACCAAGAATAAGCCAGAATAGTATGCATTCTTTCTTGCTGAATTTGGATGAAAGTAGTCTTGTTTCTGCTTTTTAAATTGTTTGGGATTATAAAGACGTCAAAAAACAAAAAAAGGTGTGTAGCAAGTAAGATCATCTTTTTAAACAGTACGCTAAGTTACTTTTGAGAAGTGACCTCTTTAAAACATGAATTTTAAAACACATTACTTTGCCTGTCTTCTAATTGTGAACAAAAGGCTGTGTTTGTTCTCAAATCATTTGTGTTTGTTTCATATCAGACAGGCAGATCTACTGCAAATGAAGTAAAAAGATCAAAACTGGAGTAAACCAGAAACTATTTATTGAACTTAGGTACATGTGATTAGTTTTATCTCTCAGACTGCAGGATAATATTTTTGGTAAAATATAGTTTTGTGGAAATCATTGCTTGCTTTGCTGGAAATGTGATTTTTTTTTCTTGACAGAGTCACATAAGCCTGTTTACTGATATCTGTAAATATCTTCATAAAATTTGGGAAAGCTTAGTTTTGTGTAATACATATTCACTACATGAAAAACCTCCCCCACTGCTTCCAAAATGTCAAAGCCGAGCAGAGGGATTTAGCCATACAACTTCTATTGAGATTAATTGGATTTGTATGGCTAAATCCAGGCAGTTCTTCTGACAATATTAAGGTCCCTTGTCTCTCAAATATAACAGTGTGTTCACAAACATAATATCACAAAGATTATTTGGACAGAACAGTGAAATCAGGTTTAATTTATGTTTGGATGTGAATAACTTTTGGTTTACTATAAACCTAAGGGTTCCTGTCTAAGTATACTGAGTGAATACTAAGCATGTGCTGTGCTTGCCTTAGGGCTTTATTTTTTTAAAATGTGTGAAGCATTTACATAGGAGTCTTCTGTACTTAACTCAGGAGGGGGAAAGAGCATTTCTGATTCATTAATCCCTTTTTTCTTTTTGTAAGTAACTGGGTCCTTCACATCATGCACTCAAGAGGTGTAAAACACACAAAGAAGGGGGAGGGACAAGCAGAATGATGCTTGGCTTGCTATAATGTATAAACTCAAAATCAGTTCCTCTTTGCAAGAGAAAAAATAGCAAGGGGAAGAAGGGCAGTACTAAATTTACCCAATGTGCTTGCATGATACGCAGGTTTGGGATAATTATTTTCTCTCTTGTTCAATAAACTGAGTTGTTACCATGGTAGCATTCATGTTGTACAATTTCTTAGTTAAAAAAATAAATTGAGAACTGTTTTAGAGACAGAGAAGTCTTTGTATGAACATTTGTTCTGAGAAAGCTGTGGGGTTTTTAGTGCAAAGTTGTGTCTTAGAAATGCAGTTTCTGTGGTTGGGAAATTAGTCTTGAGATGGGGAAGACTCCTTCCAGGTCTAATCAGTCAGAGTCAAATTTCAGTGATACATAGTACTTTGACTGGACAAGATATACAAGGACAGAGAGAGAATTTTGGGGATTTGTTGTTGGGCACTGAATTGGAGTAGATGTGCACTGCTACTTCTGAGAGTATTACTTCTGGTAGTGAAAGTGAATGCAGCAATTTAGAGGGTACAAGCTGCCAAGCATCTGAAATAAACAGCCTGGTTATGTGGATCCAGTAACTCCTGGGAGGAGCCATCCAGTCTGTGCTGTGGTTTTAATGTGTCTTCTCAGACAAGATGTGTTGAGAACCTCTTGCAAAGAAAGACTTCAGTGGCAGATAGGGAAAGGCCTCCAGAAGAAATGTTTTCAGAGTATACCCTAGGCAATGCCTTGATGTGTGCTGCTTGAGTTTCTCTTACTTGAGGAGCTACAGATACCAAGCAGTTCCAGGTGCTGGTTCTAGGTTGCTTGCTAATTTGATAGGATTTGGAAGGGGATGGTTTTTTTGACTTTTATAGACCACAGTGCAGATTCTGATACGGAGAGTTTAATATGTATTTGAGGAACACTGCTGTCTCTGATTGAAGAGATTAAAGAAGATGGCCTTGGGAACTCCTAGCATAAAGCTTATGTGGAAGGACTCTGTGGAGGTGGAAAACTTTAAGGATATAGCACTGCTGATGGAATGACAAGTCTTTTTATCAGACTCTAGTGATGTATTTGCTAATTCATTCCTGCTTCCCCTCTGTTTCTTTGGGTTTTCTTTTTCTCCTGCATTTTCTCACTACAGTAGTCAAATGGTCATATTAGTAGAAAGGTGTCTGTCTTTCATCTGTGAGATCAAAGCCTTTGCTGATGGTTTGATCATTTCCTGCTTTTTTGCACTTTTCCATTGATCTCTTGTATGGATTTTTCATTGTTTGGCAATCAGTATATTTGTGAGGGGGCTAAGCTTTTCTGTGGTGATTTAATTTTAACACTAATAAAATTCAGATTTATAACATGGTATTACAGAAGAATCTTGACACAATTATTATTAAAAGACTACAGTGGCAAACACAACAATCAACTGCAACAAAAAGTTAATTAGTTGTGGAAACCTGAGAAGTTATGTTTCTTGATTGCATTGTATTCCACTGAACCTAAAATTGGGCATCTTGTGTTTATTTTTTATGCTTTTGATCCATTCTTGAATTAGATGGAAACTGCACACTACTATTTTAGACTCTTTTGCTCCATAAATGATAAGAGCTGTATAGTCAATGTTTACTAATTACAGTGATTTTAACTCCCATCTATATTCCAAGATGTTTTTAATCATCTAAGTGGGCTTCATGTCTTTGAATTTTCCTGTCCATTTAAATTATATTATCCTTGAATGCCATAAAGGTGGGAGAAGTTCTAACCTTTTCTGTACTATTCCTTAGCAATACTTTCCTTCTGCAGGTATTGAAGTGGCACAGGTACATGGAGTCACTGCTCCAAAGAGTGAAACAGTCCCATTACATTACCTCAAGTCAAGTAATACCTGACATAAAATTTCTCTTTTCCCCCATTCTACCTTGATAATTTCCTTCCAGCCTGTCTTTTCTCTGCACACACCATGCAGTTGGTGCCAGCGAGCTGTTTCACTACTGCATTGTTGCCTTGTCGGCTGATGACTTTTTGTACACAGCACTTGTGCTTGCCAAACATGCGAGTGTCAAAATCTGGTTTTCTCCAGCTTAGAAAAATGAAGTAGTCATGGTGCAACATAGAAGTTCACTACTGTGTTAAAGGGTAATGGAAATAGCATTTAAAAAAAGGAAGTGTTGTGTTTGAAGTATGAGGGTTTTTTCCTTCGCAGTTGATTGCTGACAGATGATGTTTCATGCTGACAGGTGATGTTTCATGTTCTTTATCTGATAAAACCAAGTCTAACTGAACAAAAGATGGAAAAGCTAGTATTTAGGGCCATTTTGCAGGATTGTCTCTTCAGGAGGTATAAAGCTATTTATCTTTTGCTATTGCATCTAAGTTGTATTTAATGGGTCGTTGAACACTTGAATTTTTAATTTTTTATGACTTACCAATTCATGGATGACTGAAAGCTTTGCTTTCTGTTGAATGGCTAATACACATGAATGTTTTAAATTTCTTGCCTCTATTGCAGTGTGCCAAAACTTAAATTATGCAATTTTATTTAAATAAAACCAAAATTTCTGACTGTTTACTACAGCCATAAGCTTTCTGCCATCACAATTAGTGTTTTGCTGGTTTTCAAGCAGCTAGAAGGGTGAATTGACTTCCTCAGTGACAGTCTTGATCCCGGCCTTTCTTTTGCTCTTGGCAGGATCAAACTGCTAGATTTACTGAGTCAGAGCAGAACATTCTTCTTGAGGACAAGAATTTCATTTGATGGGAAACTGTGAGAGGGAAGATTCCAAATCTGCCCATTTCCTACTGCTGAGAATAGCAACTTTGCAAAGTCCTTTCTTCCCTTGTATCCATGTGGTTAACAGCTGGCCAACATGGAGATAGGACTCATGTTGGTCCCTGGTATTACTGTCTGTTCTGTGAACAAAGTTATACCAATGCAAACTTAAACATCCTCATTTTATTAGGGAAGATTTTGAACAGAAGAGTGACTGTTCCTCTCGATTGCTGTTGTATGAACTTTGCACATGTTGACTTGTCCAGGATCCAGTATCAAATATTAAATCGAATTCTAATTATTATCTTAATGCAAATACATGCCTAAAATCAGATTCCTTAATCACCTGCATTTCTGGTTATAACATAGTGTGACTCAGTTCAGTAAATGCAGCTCTTGCTGAGAGCTAGGCATTGTTTCTAATTTTTTGGTGTTTATGTACAGCCTTGTAACACATCTCTCTGATATGTTGATTAGGTACGCTAACATCACAATTCCACAGTCTTTTTAGTTCCAGTTTGGCAATCATATAATAGTTAGGGTTGGAAGGGACCTTAAAGATCATCGAGTTCCAACCCCCCTGCCCTAGGCAGGGATGCCTCTGTTTGCTCAGTGCCTTGTTGAGCCTGGCCTTAAACACCTCCAGAGAGGGGGCATCCACAACCTCTCTGGGCAACCTATTCCAGTATTTCACCACCCTCACTGTAAAGAATTTCTTTCTTACATCTAGCCTGAGAATACATACATTAAGTGTTATATTTCAACAGATCAGATTCATATGTGTGAACAATTTTATACTTAATTACTGAGGTCACTGAAGTGAAAATTGCTGGGAGCCAGTCCTTGGTATATAGGTGGGAATTAAAATTAGTGCAGTTAATAAACACTGACTATACAGCTCCTATAATTTATGGAGCAAAAGTCCATATTGGGGAATTTATTTTGCTTATCATTTAGCTATACTCTTTCCTAAGCATCCTCTTCTGGTCTTTTAATCAGACAGCATACTGGGCAGGAGGAGTTGTTTTGTCCTAGTATGATGAACTTGTGTATTATGAGATCACTAAAATGTGCCAAGTTTGCTGTAGATCCAATGAAGATGGTGGTGTTTGTACTCTTTTGCAGTGCTGCCATGAAGCAATGTACTGTGGAGAGTGCATAAAAATGTAGTTTGGTAATCTTAAGATGTAAAATAAATTCATCTTAAATTTTCATTTGTCAGAGCAGATGCCCCCTTCAGCCTGCAGTGCATTTTCCCATTTGTCAGTTTTGTGGCTAAATTGTCTGATATTTGCATTTTTGAAGTATTTGGGTCAAATCTTCCTGGAATGGTTGTTTTAATTAAAAATTCTCAATATCTTATTTCTTTATACAAGATTTGGATCAATATTCTTTCAACACCTAATTATCATATTAATCCACAAGTAGAATGTCATTAAAGAGACATTGAAGATCGGGTTTTATTTTTATAGAAAGCAAGGTGGTTCAGTTTCAGAAGATGCTCCCAGACATCTGATTATGAGAAGTTTCCTTTAATTTCGCTATTTCTTCTCATGGCATATACAGAGTATGTTCTTTTGTCCTCATTTGTTAGATATTATAATTGCTTTAATTATTTTTTAATGCAAAATTGTGTTTGCAAACAGAAGTCTTTCATAAAACAGTAGAAGACTAGTAACTCTTTACCCACTTCTATATTTTACTGAGATACTGTAAACAGTTGGAGTCCTATCAGTATTGCAGATACTTGGTAGTATTTTTAAGGTTAGTTTTTTTCTGGTTTTGATAGAACTTCTCTTGAAATTTCTAGAAATGCTGTTGTGGGACAGAAATGTCATAAAAGATTAAAAGAAAAATGAGGTGAAAATTTTCTAGATTTGAGGGTTAGAGATTATATGCTTGGTCAGCTACAGAAAGGTTTGTTTCTGAAAAAGAGTCTTTATGATGTTGCCTTCCTCATCTCCTGAAAACCACTTGAAACCTGAGACTTCTGATGCAGAAGCGAATCAGGGGGTGGCAGGAAGATACTTCAGTTGGATGCCTGTCTCCTCTGCCTTGAAAAGTAGCCAGCCGTTGTCTGGTGTCCACTTCATGAAGCTACCTGACTTAAGTAATCAAATTGACTGTAAACATCATTCCCAAGTGTTTCTTTGACCATCTGTTACCATGTTTGGTTGCTCTGATTTTAAAGTATGAAATAGAAAGGTGAGTATTTTTTAATTCTCTGCCTGTGTTGCCTATCTGTCATCCTTGTGCTTCAGAGTGTCTTTCCATGGACACTATGAAGTAAATGAGATGCACACATCTCCACCAGATTGCATGTACAGGCTTTGTTTTTTGCATATTTTGGAGGATCAAAGTAAACTTCCTGGTGATCAATTCCTTTCTAAAAGATTTCTGAATATTTCCTCAGGTACACAAAATTATTTGGTCCTCTCAGAAAATGTATGTTAAGGAAATTTCTGTTGTGCCTTTCATGAACATTATAAAGTACTTTAATTGATCCTCAGTGAAGGAACTGACTCACAACTACTGATTTATCCAAGCACCCCTCTGTAGAGTTTTTATATACTTAAAAATTATGAGGAAAGTGAGGCAAAGATTATTGAGAATTGCAGTTTACTTTCCTTTTTATTCTTAGCAAATTGGTTAGTGCTAAAGTAAATGTGCTAAGAGGAAAAAGGAGTATTTTTCTAATTTGTATAGTGAAAAAATAATGAAATTCATTAATGCATTGGAAAATTCCTTTAATGATAGTTCTATAATGAGTAAATTATTTAACTGCTTTTAAAAAGGGATGTTACTGTAAAAGTGAGTGGGCAAGGCTAATGTATGCACATGCTTTTGAGATACTGAGAAGTTTTAGAAAAGATAGTGGGGAAGATAGATTTTCTTTGTTTTTTTTTTTTTTCTTTGTTTTTTTTTTCCTTACCCTTTTAAGACATTAGAGTTTGGAAAGAATGCAGTAATGAATAGTGACAGAGCCCTTCCAGAGAACCAGGAGAAGGGTAAAGGGGAAACAGAAAATGGTAGAATGTAGAAGATGCAGATGATAGCCTTTACCTTTGGTGACTGCATTTTAACAGCTGCATTAAGTCAGACCAAAAGTGAGTTTACTCACTGTATTGCTTCTTACAGGACTGTAAAACTGTCTGACTGCTTCTGATTAATGTCATCCATGCAGGAAAAATGTAAGACTCGAAAGCAGGGGATGAGTTTGGTTTGGGATATGTTTCTTACTTTATGTGGCTTAAGTGCTTGGCATGGAGGTAAGGTTCTTTGTATTTAGCAGCCTATGCTTGTATTTCCTTCTGTGAATGTGCCTGGTTGCTTCTCCATCAAACCCTCACTGAATTTTAAATGGCAAAGCCTGACGCAGATTAACTGCAAATTTGGATGAAGAAATACCTGTGTGTTTGGTTTGCTTTCTTAAACTGCCTTTTTAGTTTCCTGCATCTTGTTTCAGTATCCCCATTTTAAAAAACTGTTTCTTTTTTTTTTTTTTTTAATAATGGTTTTGAGAAGAGATGTGAGGAGTAGAGATAAGGCAGGAGGGATGACGGGATGCTGTGCTGGTGAGTCAAGATTTGCTGCTAGTTAGTTGTTGAACAAAAAAGACCCTAGAAGAGAGACTTCCCATTGAAGGAAGTGAATTCTAGTGTGTGAATTCTGGAGCAAGGTAAGGAAGGTGTCTCCTAGAAGGAGAAAAATGCATTTGCTTTACTTTAGATTGATGGTAAAAGGCACAAGGAAGCCAACTGTGGGAGAACATGCTAGAAATAAGGCAGCTTCGAGTAAGCAGAAAGGTGTTCTTTGTTCTGAAAGGCAGGAGAGGGTGGGGTGGTGCAGGAAGGGAGGAGGGAAGAAGGCAAAAAGGAAAAGATGCACCTTTATTCCTTAAACAAGTCTATGAAGTTGGCAGTACTTTTTGTCAAATATTATGTAATGTAAACAGGACACAGAAATTAAGACTAAGTGTAATATGACAGAAGTGGTGAACACTGATTTATACAGTACTGAAAATGCCAAAGAATTACTCTAATGTCCTGTATATAGGATCTAATCTGGCAGTTTAAGGCTGACATGCCTTGGGTTTAGCAAATTTTTCTGCTATTAAGATGTGCAAGAAATATTTTGAATATGATGATTATGATACAAACTGACTCGGTTTAACAACATGACATTCAAGGTGATATACTTGAGGGTAATTAAATATTTCTTCTAAAAACAGAAAAAAATAATCTTTTAGAAACTTCAGAGGAGAAAGTTTTGGCTGTCTTATTAAATGACTGAGCAATCAATATGATGAAGTCTTGAAAAAGCCAAAAGGGTCACTTGTTTAAGTCTGTAAATCACACAGATATGGATGGCTTAGGAGAAATCTGAGAAGACAGTGAAGAAAGAGATGCAGAGTAATAAATACAAAAACATTCCATTAAAATATAAGAGCATATGCAATAAATAAATAGGTCTTGAATAAAATTACTTAGCAAACTGGAAGAAGTTTATCTGTGTATCATTAAGATTCTGGAAAAATTTATGTAAGTCATTGTGCTGGAAAGGAAAAACATTGTGATAAAATTTAGTGCATTTGTGAAAAAGATGGTATGACATCATAGTTTCAGTGGCACAGACTATTCTCAATCCAGTAAATTCTCTGTTGTACTCAGAACTGAAAGTAGGGATGCTGTATGATAATCCTTCAGGGGAAATGTGATAACAAATCTCCTTCCCTGCCTGGCTGTCATAAGTGCTTCCTAGAAACAGCTAAACATCTCTAACATTGTGATAGAACAAAGGTTTTTTAAAATCCTTCTACGAGTGTAAAAATTCTTTAAAAACCCATTAACCTAAGCAACATCAGTTTTCAAAAGGTAAATTGTCGCAGATGTAGACAGTTTATTTCCTTACCCACACACCCCCCCCATCCCACCCTGTAGTAATTAAACATTTAGTGAATGTAATGCTGTCACATCTGGAATTTGTCAACACATTTGTGTCTTGAAAGTTTGTTCAAGTTAGTAATTAGTGTTAAATTCTGTTTGACCCAATGTGATGAAGTCTTCTGGTGAAGTATTGTCAAGTCGTTGACAAGAGAAGCAGAAATTACTTAAAAATTGGGAAGTGTTGAGTGTGCTACTGCAGATAAAGAAATAACACACGAGGTCCTGGAGAGTCAACAAAAATAATGAAGTAATATTCATGTGAGAGAAATGCAAAAAGTAATCAACAGAGAACAAAGGCATCAAGTGCAAATGTGCACTGAAGAAAAAGACTCGTCGTGCACCGGAGCATCCTATTTGATCACTGATGTGTGTGGTGGCAAAGTGTGGTTTGTGTAGCACCACTGAGGCTGTGGCTGGGACACCCTGTCTGCTGGTGGCTCTGTCTATGTCAAAAAACATTTGAAGTGCATTCAGAAAATTGCTTAAGAAAAAGCTGTATGAATTTAAGCTGAGAAAAAGGTAAAATATATGGCTGAACGCTTTAACTGCTCACTAGAAAGCCATAGGCAATTTGGAGGGGTGTAGAACAAGGCTACAATGATATAACGAGCAGCATTGGAGTGCTGCTAGCAACCGAACTCTAAAAAGGGGGAAAAAAAATCCAGAAAGGGGGATGTTTAAGTGATTTCCTACCATAAGCATAAAATGGTAGGTCATATCACTGTCTCTTCTGCTGAATTTTTTTTCATTAAAAGCCTTGCACAGAACATAACTGTTGCTTGTTAAAATTTAAACATTCAGAGAAGTGTTGATTTATTATACGTATTTATTTATAAAACCAATTTTGAACAATTACTGACTTAAATATGTATAATTGGAATGTTCTACTGCTCCCTTTCTATCTGAGCTTATGCAACAATGCTGATTCTAGCATACTCTAGCTATAATTTTGATTAAAAATTTTTGAGCAGGTTTTTTTTAGGCTTGGATATTGTGTACTAGAGTAATGGAATTTAACTCCAGGCAATGATTTTGGCAGTCATTTTTCCTGAAATGTGTTTGCTGAATGGCATCTGGTTTTCAAACTGGCTTGTTGCATAGCAGTGGTTTTAGCTTGTTTAGGAATATATAACTCTTGGCAAGAGTTTTGAGGAAGTTCAGGGAGCTGCATGTTTGCTTTGAGAGCCAGGTGATGATGCTGCAAAGACTCTAAGAGAATACAGGATTATAATCTGATGCTATTTAAATAATAAAAATTCTTAAAGCAGACAAGAACTGTGGTTGAAAGCAGCAAGGCAGACTGAAGAGTTACAATCAACACTGTATCTTGGGCAAAATAACTGAAGAATATAGTCCATGGAGATGAAAACACCTTCTAGATTATCTAGTGCATCTCTGCTTGTTTCAGATTATTCCTTGCAGTGTCTTTTATTAGTACTTTTTCTAGTCCAGTTTGAAACATGCCACTGAGTGTGATTTTAGTCACATCTCAAAGGAAAAAACTTTCTCTTTTCTTAGCAGCCAGCTTCACTTTCTGTGTTTAATTTTTTGCTATTTATTTGAGATATGCCACATACTTTGTCCTGACTTTTTCCTCTCATAATCCATTATGGCTTACCCAAACAAACCATGTTTTTGCCTGTATCTTGGGTCCTAATTCTGCTCATGTTTACCCCTCCACAAATGTTTTCTGGGTTGTGGTAGTGTCTTTGAGAAGAGCCTGGCCTTTCTCAGCAGACAGCTCTCACTTCTGGAATCCTTCTTGCTTCCACACAGCCCTATGCCGACAAAGCCAGTCTTTGTGTCTGCTTGGGGAATGATGCAAGGCCCATCTGTTAGCTCAGACTGATAGAAAAAAAGCAGCTTTTAAAAGATGGCCTGTGGGTTGCTTTATGTTTTCCAGAGGTTTCAATGTCCATATTTGACTAGTGAATCTCCAGAAGCAATCTGAGCAGTCATTTCCTATGGGCAGCAACTCTCTGCTATCCTTTTATGATTATTCTCACCTTGGGTCTAAGCTTTCAGCAGCAGGTTTCTCACACAAAATGTATTTCAAAGAAAGCTCAGTGATGGCTTATTGTTAAATTTACTGGTGTCACCTGTTTCATCACATCAGTTTTTCTTGTTATTCCTATATAAAATTCCATTTACTCAGTAACTTTTTCTGTTATTGAATCATTACCAGATCTAACTTTAATTTTATTAATAGCTTTAGAATATTTCTTTCAGCTGTAATTTCTTTTGTTGAAAAGATTCTCAATAAATATTCTTTATGTCACCCACACAGTTTTTTTGGCTTGTTTCTAGTCTGTTCTTCACAGATGTTTTTCCTAAGCTTTTGTGATTAATGAAATGGAGCCACTGTACCCGTGGTATTAAAAAGGAAAAAAAGTTTTTTTTGTTCACAAGTGCAATTAATTTGACATTGCATTTGTCTTTTTCCCAGCTGTATTTCAAACTTTGACATATCTGCATTTAAGTGTAGATTGCCTCTGAAGTTTTACTGCACCTAAATTTGTAAATAGTAATGTTTTTAAACAATTAAGTTATAGGTGGCATTTTGGACCTTCAGAAGTAACAGGGCATGAAAATTGGTGATTTTTAAAATTTTGCTATTGAAGTAATTTCATTCCTCCTTAATAGGTGAATGCCCTGAGTAGGTAGAGAGAGGCTATTTATATGAATGCTGTTTTATGCAAAATAGCTCAGCTCCAGAAGCAGTTAGAATGCAAGTTACTTCACATAATGATTTAATACCATACCATTTGATATCATGTTCTTCCTTCAAATAGCCTCACCCCAGTTAGCTGTTAGATGTTCAGCGAAGATGTGCTCAAACCTCTTAGGTCACGAGGCAATTGAACCTTCTCTGTCATAGAAGACTTCTTAACCATTTGGTAAACTTAATTAATTGCATCTAGAAAACTAGGTCCAGCATGAAATTTTTTAGGGACTATCTTCTGGAGGTGTTCAAGACTAGGCTGGACAGGGCACTGGGCAGCCTGGTCTAGTGGGAGGTGTCCCTGCCTATGGCAGGGGGGTTGGAACTCGATGATCTTTAAGGTCCCTTCCAACCCAAACTATTCTATGATTCTATGATTCTATGATTCTGGATAATACACAATTAAGTCTTTTCTTCTGACAGAGCAGTGTTATCCAATTCTGTGGCTGATACAACATAACAGGATTGTCCTGCAGATGAGTAAAGCAGAGAAACTGAGGACCTAATTGCTTCAGAGTGACAGAAACTCTCTTGCTGTTTTTGAATCTCCCTGAACCCATTGCAGAAGCTGTGCAAGCAAGAGCTCCAAGCTGCAGAGTATAGTCCGGGCATCTCTAACTAGGTTATGAATTGAACCTGAAAGACTCACAAGTGAGGTACTTCAGCTTCTGATGTTTGTCTGTCTGTAGAGGAGCTGGTCCCTGTTTGCTCTCCTTATATGTATGTTCTTTTGCTTTGACTCTACAGACCCACTTTGAAGATATAACCATTTCTTACCTACATGAATTGAAAATGGCAGTTTTGTTCTGTCTTTTTAAGCAATCTCAGGAACAGGACTCACTGATCAATCTCTCATTTCCCTTGTGATGACTTTTTAAGTGAAGTAAATAGAGTATTTGTGAAAGGAATTAATAAAAGGCTACAGTTTGCTAAGTTTGTGTTACTCTGATGATCAGTAGTTTCTTTTGCCTAGTTATATTATCTATTGAGTCTTTAGATTTAATGTCTCCAGTTAGAAAACATTGATGAAACTTGTTATCTAGTCTGATGCTTCAGATTTATTGAGTTGGTATTTAGTAGGGAATTTTAAATGCATAGCATTTGATGTTAGTTGGAAAAGAGAATTGGTTACAGTTTCATAGAATCATAGAATAGTTTGGGGTGAAGGACACCTTAAAGATAATCAAGTTCCAACCCCCATGCCTTGGGCAGGGACACCTCTGCTCAGTGCCTTGTCCAGCCTGGCCTTAAACACCTCCAGAGAGGGGGCATCCACAACCTCTCTGGGCAACCTCTTCCAGTATTTTACTACCCTCACTGTAAAGAATTTCGTTCTTAAATCTAGCCTGATACAGTTTGTTGTTAAAGCATTGCTTAAGCATTTGCAGTGCAGCAGCAGGGTCACTTTTACACCCCATTTGAAACTGAGATGGGTCCATCTACAAGCTATGTATTAGGAGCCTCCTGCCCTTCTTTCTCTAGTGATTTCTGGATGTAAGGGCAGCTGCAGGTATGCATCACACAAGCAATTCACCCATAGTGGTGCACTGGGCTGTGAAACAGCAATTGTTGCAGCAGATTACTCCATAATGTGTCTTCTCTGACTGAATAAGGCCTTCACTGAATGAAGGATGTAGGAAAATATGCCCACAAATTCTTAATTAAGAAAATGAACACCAACTAGTTTGAGGCTACTCCCAGTCTATTGCTACATCCAAAGTGATCAATGAACTGGATTTTACCACATTCTGCGTTCAGTGTTGTCATTGCTAACAATTTGTAGATCATGTGCTACTATTTAATGAATTTTGTAGACCTGGATTTTAAGTACATGGAATTTGGGAATATGGATAGGCCAGTATTCCTTAACCAAACTCCAGTGACTTTACAGGCTTATGTCATTCAAAGTACTGTTCTTTAGTGCCACACAAAGCTAAGCACAGGCTGGTATAAAAATTGCCTCACTCTTGATGACCCTGTTTTTTTCTGTTCTCTACAGATAGGTGTCCTTTTATTTTATATCCACTTAAGGGAAAACCAATAATTATTCTTGCCTCCTACAAGCACTGTCACAAATTTGAAGACTGGGTTCACTTCCAGGAAAAAAATGGGGTTATTACTGAGTTAGGATTTGTCTTTCTTTTTGATTGATACAGATGAGAACTTACTGCTGCTTTTTATAGCAGTGGGCTTCCTTGAGGGTTTAAACTGATGCATTTATTCTTCAGAAATTCCTTTCTATACTATTATCATGACACAGAGGTAGGTCATGGTTCAATGGGTTTTTTGACAAGTTGAGTTGTGGTCAGCTACCAGTTCTTCATAGAATGTAACCACGTTACCTTGAATTGTTGGTGGCATCTGTAACAAAGACAAATTTGTCCCTGCTTTCTCCTTTTACCACTTCTTTCTCCTGGGAGCTGAGAGGAGGCAGTGGAACCACCACAGTAGTTTTGTTCCTAATGAAGGCAGAACAGACTGGTTGTACTCAATGGTGACATCCATGCTTGTATCTTAATAATACTGCACTCATCATTTGGAGGAACAGAGACAGTGAAAAATATGCTACTATGTTGCTATTTTGGTAAAATAACCATTGGCTCTGTCAAGACACCTGTGTGTGTGTTTGCAGGCAATTTTTTCTCCTTTCAGACCATGTTCTTTTTAAGAGCAACATCTTCCAGCCTTTCCATTCTAACTTTCAAATTCTTTTTTGTCTGGAGTATCGTGATATATCCATCTGTTCAAAATGTGGTATGGGCTGGCAGAGGAATATCCAGCTTTGAGTGTGAAAGTTCAAGAGGAGCCTTTGCATATAAAGGAAAGAGAATCAAAGTCTCTCCTGGTTGTCAGGCAGAGATTTGGAAAATGGGAAATTCCCATTCCCCACACTGTCTTTTTCTCTTTGATCAGAACTCCAGGATAAGTCTGGATACAAGGGATGAAGGTTTTGCCTGTGTCTCTCACTCTCTGTGCTGAAAATGTAATGGGTTTGCTAACTGCAGAACTGTATGAAAATCAGTGAGCAAGTATAAGTGACTTTGCAGAGAAATGCAGGATTGATGACAAAGAACTGGCCAGTGCTATTTACATTAACAAAAATTACTAACATTACTGATGTTTCTTGTTTGTAGATCACCTCTCTTGTGACTCTCCAGCTGTTATCCATAGTTGGCCATAATGACCTGCTTGATGGACCACGATATAAATGCACTGTATCTCTGGACTTCATCAGAGGTGTTGCCCGGTGAGCTTATTGTTGTGTTTCCTGACTTGAAAAAAGACTTCAAAACCAGTACTTGTCAGTTATTAGCTCTCTGCAGACCAGAGCAGAAATCTGTGGATGTTTACTAAGAATAAGTGAATGGTACTTATTTGTGGGAGGTGTTGAACTTGAGATAAGTTTCGTTCAATTCTGTGTTGAAAAGGTTTTATCTCATGGTGTCAGTATGGATTACAGTAACAAACTGTCTTTGTTCTTAGTGAAGATCAGGGACTTCATGTGATAGAATCATAGAATAGTTTGGGTTGGAAGGGACCTTAAAGATCATCACGTCCCAACCCCCCTGCCATAGGCAGGGACATCTCCCACTTGATCAGGCTGCTCAGTGCCTTGGCCAGCCTGGCCGTGGGAGGCAACCTGGTCCGCAGCCTCTCTGGGCAATCTCTTCCAGTGTTTCACCACCCTCACTGTAAAGAATTCCTTTCTTATGTCAAGTCTGATATTACATCTCTAAAATGTCTGTCCATTTTATTACCAAAGGGCATATTAAGATATTTAAATCTGAAATGATATTTAGTTTTTAACAGTGTTTATTGTACATATCATTGAAAAACTGCATAATTCATAAGGATTCTTCCACACAATCCATCTTATGTGGTCTGCAATTGATTTGAACTAATACAACATATGAATGTGGGTACCTCAATGGCTCTCTGCTCATTCAGAACTTATAGTTCTGGAGTCTGAGAACAAGTCCAGCTCTATCAGGAGAGATGAGGATAGATTACAGGCAGAAATGCATGCAATATAGGCAGTAATCAAGCCTATGTTTCATTTTTATGAAATGCCAGCAGCATTGCCTCAGACCTGTTTGCTGCAGCCAGCTCATTAGCAGGTCTTGGATGAAGAGTCTATAGCCAGAACAGAGCCCAGAAATGACATGTGGCAAAAAGGAGAAACATTCTCAAAGACAACTCTGTTCTTTAATGTGGGAGTTCAGAAGAACCTGTGAAGACTGTGTCTCGTGGTCCCATTGCACTCCTGAGCTATTAAATGTGCAACGGCCCTGTCAGTAAACCCCACGGACACACTAATACCAACTGTAGCTGGATGGGCCTTAGAATGAAACTTCATCTGATTCATGTCTGGCTGGGCCACTCTACAACTGTTTCTCGTTTGCTGTTCCCAGCAATAAAGTCACTTGTGAATGATTCACTGGAACAGGTTGCCCAGAGAGGTTGTGGACGCTCCCTCTCTGGAGGTGTTCAAGACCAGGCTGGACATGGCACTGAGCAGTCTGATCTAGTGGGAGGTGTCCCTGCCTATGGCAGGGGGGTTGGAACTCGATGATCTTTAAGGTCCCTTCCAACCCAAAATATTCTATGATCTATGATCTATGCCCTGAAAAAGCTTCTGCTGATACCAGGTTCAGCAGACTATCTGCTCGGTAACTTGGATTATTGTGTGTATAAACATCTCCAAGTTTTTATCTTTGCTCTAACTCCTGTGGTGAATAGAGAGACCAGTTCAGAAGCTCTGTACCAACTCTGAGGGTCCTTGAATTAAGACACTTAAAATGATGCAACTTTGACATCCTTAGAAGTTTTATCAGCTCCATTAAAGTTGCTGGAAGGTAGAGATGGACAAAAACTGTATCAAAACTAGTGCTATTCACATCCTGTGAAATGGAGAAAGGAATTGTAGGAGGCAATACCAGTTCAAACCTCTTTGTGTGGTATAATGCTTTGGCTTGTTATCCTTTAGCTCATTTGTGTGTGTTTATGTATGTCCTGACTGACTTTTCATGCATGTCATGAGAAGGAAAGCAATTCTTTTTTTTCCCCACCAGGTAGTTTGGAGGTACTTACATACATAGTATGTAAGTATACATAGGGCTGCACACATAGGGCAGTTTAAATGAGCTGACAGATTTTGTAGTTGGTCTGTTCTACTCCTCCCTTTTTTTTTCTCTTGTTTTGCTCCACCCACAGTCTTAAATCTTTAAGAGCAATTCATAAAGATGCAAGAGTTGAAGAAGCCATGGTGAATGCACTTCTCTTTGTCTTGGTGGGACTAGCTACAGGGCAAAGGGATGTTCTTCTGTGCTCCAGGAAGTTTTATTTTCTCACTGTGCTAGTTCTGCAGGTGCCTGTGCTTTTTAACCACTTGTGGGAGAGGTTGCATTTATTTCATTTCATCTAAAACACATCATATAAGCAGCCCATCTTGTAAAATCTTTTTCTTTGCTACTGTGATAGTACTAAAATAAGTTTGCTGGGCAATACAATCTTCAGACACCTCAGCCTTGCTATTGTCTCAGCCATGCTACTCTGGCATCTTTCCTAATGAAAGGCTGAAGAGCAGACAGAAAATTATGCTCCCTCCCTCCTCTCCCCACCCTGTCATGCTGTTTAGATGGTAATTTCATTTTCCTTCAATTTTTTAAGCAAAAGAGAAATATACATTTAAAACCAAACAAAAGACAGATTTTCTTTTGAAGAGTAGAAAACTTCTTGTCTCTTCCTGGTAGCTTTTAGTGTGATTGTGACTGACCATGCACACTCTTCAGTATCACAGGATTGTATTTGGGTCTATTCTGTTGTGTGTGTTTACTCTTTGCAGAGATATTCCCATGCTTCTTTACACATAGTCTTTACATCTTTGTCTAAGGTAAGGTTAGACATTTCATTTTAGAAACTCTTAATTTCAGTTTTACCAATTTCAGATCCAAGTTCATAAATTTTCTGAAGTAGAGAACTCTTAATGTTTGTTGAATGTAACAGAACTTTTCATATAGTCTCTAATGATCCCAGTTGTTAGGCCAATTATATTTCATTTATTGGGTAAGGTCAGCTTTTGTTAGGGTTGTGTGATTTTGTTTCTGTGGAAAGCCTCCTCACTAAAGTGCTTTTCGTGAGTAACACAATGTCATGTGAGTCTAGAAGTGGCAGTTAATTAATTTTGCCACCGGTTATTCAGTAGACTCAAACATGGTATTGCTATGTATCTTGGGGATTTCTGAACTTTTATTCTCTTCAATGTGAAGTTTAATGGAAACTTTTTGAGAAGTGGGTTACAGAATGATGTGTGAACAGAGAATATTAAACTACTGTAGTCTGTCTAACAAATAAGACATTCAGCCAGTTAATCTCACTTAGCATTGTGAGGGGTTATTTTTACATCATTGAATACTTTTTAAAAAAAACTTTTAATTTTATACTTGTCATTATATGCAGTAATTTGCATTATTCAAACAGTAAACCCCAAAGTCTGAGTGCTAGATTGTATAGCAGAATGAGTTTAAAGACAAAAAAAATAATTATATGTTTTATTCCACTGCTTTTCATTCTGCCTGCCATTAAAGTACAAAAGTATACATTAAAATCTTCTATCCTATTGGGTGGCATTCTTCAATTTTTCAAATTTAACTATGAACATGGGTCAACTGGTGTTCAGACTGAAAGAACACAGACTGCAGATGAGTACAGATGAAGGAGTTACGTAGTACATGCTAAAGCAGGTGCTTTGGAAGATAAAACATTCAATAGCATAAAAGATTGCTGCTTTGCATCTCCAACTAGACTATCAGTTTTTCCATTTGAAAGTCTAGTCTTACTAACTTTTATATATTTTTTACTACTTAGCAACTGAAATAAGGATCTTACAGTTTTTACTGCAAAGTTGCCATTTTTCTTTTTTAGAGCCTTAAAAAGTTGAAATAATTAGAAGGACAGGTACGGTAAATAATACTAGAAGTTTAAAAAATACTTTTGCTCTTGAATGCATTTCTTTTGGAGTTAACACTTGATATTGACTGTGCAGAATGTCCTACATGTGCTGTCTCCAAAGAGGTTAAAGTCTTAGCCCTGTAAAGATGATTGCTCTAATATACTGTGTTTTTGTTTATAGGACCGTGAACTTCGACATAATAAAGTACTTGTACGATTTCTTGTGAAAACAAGCTTCACAGCCATATGGACACTGTGACAATGACTAAGGCAAGCTGTGTTCATCTCTCTACTTAGCTGGCCAGAAAGAAGAGTATTTTGGCTCTTTTGGATTTGTCCAAACAGGTGCTCTCCCAGCATGGAACCTGATGAAAATACTCTGATTGGTCTGGGTGGATCTGAGCAGAGGACTATTTACCAGGGACCCTGGATATTTGGAAGCAATGTGTTAATTATAAACAGCAGGGTTTGAGCACAATCTGTTCTACTCTTAATGATGTTATCTTAACACTGAAATTGCCTGAAACCCATTTACTTAGGACTGCATTTTGCTCTATGAACTCTCCCCAGTGCTTTGAACATGGCAGCAGCCCTTGTTTGTATGCCCAGTCTTTTCACTTCCGCTCCCCGGGAATCTTTACAATTGCCTGCCAAAGCAGCTTTTCCTCAGGCCACCATTTTAGGGAGAGCAGAGTAGCAAAATATAACAAACATGAGAACATATTTAAAACCAAGCTGGTATAAATCCTTCTCTCTCTTGAGTCATGTGTAGGCAGACTGTTATACTGTTACATGGAGATCGCAACGATGGAAAACTCCCAGTTAATCAACATACTGTCTTTTTTCAGAGCATTCATAAATGTTGGCTGAATTTATTTTTACAAAAGTTTGTTTAAAAAAAACCCCATTGGTTCTGAAAGTTCTATATTGATATCAAACTTTAAAGGTTTTATTTTTCTTTTACAATCCTTTTGTCCTCATAGTTCTGTTTGGAATGAAGGTACTTTAAGCTACACACTGTGTAATGGCTTTTGTAACAATATCTGTCCTATAGAGGAGGATGGCACAGCAGCCTTTCTGTCCGAAAGGGGGGAAATTCAACAGGTATTTCTGTTGTGTTCCTGCAGCAGATCTACAAATGAGGCAAAACAGACAGTGATGAATGTGGTGTTATAACATAAAAATTCAGTTTTGGAAATAAATGGTGGAATGCACTGCAGTTACATTTGTCTCTAGCTAGTAAATAGAGGGTTCCCAGCTGCTGTTACTTTTAATGAGGTATTAAAATCTCCTGACTGGTTTGGGATTATTATCTTCATGGATCTGAAGGTTTGCTTCACCTCCTTGAAAACTCCAGCTCCTACATCTTGTTGCTCTGATGTCTTGCTCCTGAGTGCTGGCCTTTGACTGTTTTTCCTGTGTCGAGCATTATGAATTTTTCCAAGGCAAAAAATCATTCTTCCCCCTGCCTTGTCCTTATACTAGAGATGGTCAAATGCCCTGAACGTGTCTACCTTTTTTTGTCTTTTTTCCCCAGTTGTGAGTGTGTAGCCAGGCTCCTGGATTCAGATCCATATGAACGAGTTCCAGGTGAATCTAAGCCACAGAAGCATCTTCTGGCCAAGCTGTCACTTCCCCCCTCTGGAGAGTATGAAAGGGCAGCAATGAGTCATCTCCGTGATACCTTTTCCTTCCTACCACTGAGCCAAATCAAACCCTGCACCTCTCCATGAGGTGGCAACATTTGTCATGCTTGCTGAAGTGCTTGGATTCACAGTATTTACTACCTGCTTCTGTTTTTTCTAATAAAAATATAGGTAAGGTGAACTTGATCCTAAAGTTTACAGTATCTTCCCCTTTTGAAGCTCATGATGGTCTGGGCTCAGCTCTTTTGAATCTTCTGTATGACTATGTAGTGCTGAAGATGTTCATTGATAAACTAATCCATGTAAAGCAACAGCAATCCATCATAAGTTTTTGTGACATTTGATCTGGATTAGAATTTGATGGATGTGACTGATATTAAGTGCTGCAATTATAGAGACAACGTTTCAAAAACCCTGAAACCAGCCTTGTTTACAGCTTTTGGCAAAGCCAGACAGGGTGATGCTGCTGGGGAGGAATGGTGCTAGCTTTTCAACTGCCCACTTCATGGTAGTCAGGATGGCTGAAAATCTTAGCATCTACCAAGCAGTAGTAAGAAGCTCTTCTTTGGGATGCTTTTCTACCAACAGCAAGTTGTTAATAATAAGCAAGCTTCCTCTCAGCCTTCATAAATATATCATAAATATGGGAAAATAGTTTCAGCTTCATTAAAAGAATACAATGATAGTATCAAAGATGGCTTTCTGGTAGCCATGTGGCTGGCTGCATGATAAATCTAGTCATGTTAGAGACATTTTCAGACAGCATTTATATCTGATTTCCTAAGGGAAAGAAATTTATAAGAGATTTTTCCAGCTGTCTCAGTACATGGCCATTGCAGGAATATTTGTAATGCTACTCACTGTGGGTATTGATGAGTGGTGAGATGCAGATTCAAAGGTTTCAAACAGAAAAAGAAGACATAAGCATATTGTTCTTTTTCTTTAGCATAATAGCAAATTGACTCAAGCTCAGGGTTGTGTGGCTGAATTTCAGCCATATGGATCCATAAACACGGGTACTTAGTTGTAACAGGACTTAATGAAATATACTGCATTGCTTGTTTTAATGTTAAAATTCAGTCAGTTGTTAGAAATAAGCTCATAAGTAGGGATAAGCCAATAGCTTTTCTAGGAAGAAATGAAGACCAGAGACAGTTCAAGACTTAATTGCCTGTAGATGCTAAACAGGCAGTAGAGGTGGAAAGGCTAAATATCCTGTATTTCAGAATTTATATTTTATATGTGTTTTGGTAATGTTTGGTTTGAAGAATAAAATTAGTAATGGAAGTTCTGGATTGTGTTGCAGCTGGAAATATGTCTCTTTTTTATTGTGTCTCATGTAATGACTGGACTGTCCCACCTTTTCAGTAGCCGCATAGTGGACCAGACCAGAGGATTAGAATACAAAATTGTGGAATGCAATTAATTCGGGTAAACTGAGGTTAACTGGAGAAGGAGCAGTTACTGAGGATCTGTTAAGCAGAACCACCATCCTTGCATTGGAAGTACTTCAGTGACCTTTTTGAAAGACTCCTCTCAGGGATAGAAAATTTGAAAGCTGAATCAGCAGAGTAGGAGAATGAAGCAAGTGAGTGAAGTGCGGATGATTGATGTAGGCTATAACTATGCTGCTGATGAATAGTAGGATTTATTCTGACAAACTAGAAATATTTCTATATATTCATGTCAATGAGTTTATAAAGTACTGCTGAGTTTCTTTCTAGCTACCTTGGCTGCACTTTGTCCTCATCATGGATGAGTTCTGGCTTCCTTTGGCCTCCCCGGGGCCAGGATTTCACTCCTCCTACAGGTGGTTTTAAAAACTGTAGAAGAGATGCAAAGCAAGCCACTTGTTCAACTAAACAAAAATCCATCAGTGCAGTAGTGTGTATTCAAAAAGCTTTTTTTTTTTTCATAATTTCTGAATCATGATGTTATAATACTGTGAAAATTATGAACTTATGTTCCCTGTCTCCAGTGGTTGATCCAAACAGGAGCTGGGGCTTATTCTTAAAGGAGGAAAATAAGGAAGAAAGAGTTGCAAAGGAATTAGTGCCCTTGAATAGCTCTGATTTCATCAGTGGCTGTGTTTGTGTACATACAGCATGGAAACTGTTTTACAAAAAGGCATGTAAGGGTGAATCCACATGTAATACAGGAGGAGATATAATCATTTTTGACTCTCATTCTCTTAGAACCTGCTGCTTTTGCCAAAATAATCCCCCTACCTATTGTGTCTGGTTTTGTTCAAGTTAAAAGAAGTTTGTTGGTTATTTTAACTTTTTGTAAGTTCTGGTGTTTCTGTGCATCATTTATTTATACATGTGAGGGCATATCCAATTTTACCACTGGTAAATTTTTTTTCCAGTACCCACTGAGTAGTTTTGCCAAGACCATTCAGGCATTATCTGCTCCCTTTGTAACTGGAAGAGCCAACCATGCCAGGAGAATAGTGTGAAAGGCAGGATTCCCAGCAGGAATGCAGGAGGTACTGTATGTGTGTGACGTGTGAGCAAGCTGTACACAGCTGAGTATCCCAGGATTAGGTATTCCCTCTGCACTTGTATTGGCAGAGATAGCAGGAGGAGTGAGAAACAGCAGGTTCTTGAGGGTTGCCTGGAGGTTGGCAAACTGTCTGTTTTATTCTAGATAATTCTAAAACAGATTTGCTCCATCCAGGAGTAAATACTATCTGAACTGACAGTTTCTTCTCCAATTTTCCCAACAACAGAAAGGCATAACTTACAAGGGAGCCTGGTCATTGCTAATAAATAAACATTGATATAGAGATACAGCTTGATCAGCAAGTCTAATCATATACAATCCTAAATTTTTTGTGTGTTTGTAGATACCAGAATGACTCCACTAGAATATTGGATGGGAGGTTAATAGCAAGACCTGCATGTTTTTTATTTCAGCTTCCCTGTGAGACATCATTTACTCTGAACAGGCAGGTTTATATAAACTGTACAATACTTAGATAGAGACAAACACAGAGTAAGTTCTCTTTTACTTTTTTATTCTTTTTTTTGTATGTGTTCATTAAAACTGTGGAACCAAGGGAGAAGTAGGACAAAGAAATGGACATCCCGCAGCAGCAGCAGAATTATCCGTAACTTTTTTGATTCAAACACTTGTTTTGAACAGCAATTACTTTATTCAGTTACAAATCATTGCCACTGGCATTGCAGTTGCCAAAAAGGATTTGCAGCTCTTCCAAGGGAGTGACCAGCACCAGGTCAGAAGATTTTTCAGAAAAAAATCTTAAAGAAAATACAGTTTTGGTGTACTGAGACATGTGTGACACTAGTATGGAAAGAGACTGGAGTTTCCTTTGAGGTGGAGCAGGAATGAACTTTGCTCTTTTGATGCTTCTAATGTTTTGAGGTACCCAGAACTCTACCAAACTTCTGTATTCCCTTCTTCCTGTACCCTCCTGCCACAATTCTGCAAATTTCCTGAGGTGCCTCTTGTAGAGAGCTGCTCTGTGAGCACAGCCTGGGGTTCATGTCTCGTAAGGGATCCCCCAGCTATGAGAGCAGAAAGGCTGCTGTGGCTTGCAGGTGTAACCTGTTGTCACATGCTGTCTTCTGTCCTGCCAGCACTTGTTTGGATATTCAGAGGGGGTGCATTTAGTACATGAGTTTCTACAAGGCTCCTTTCCAAATCCTGGTTAAGTGCTGTGCAGCCAATTGTCTTGGTTTTGGTGGGTTTTTATCATATTTGTTTGATTTTGATGAAACTCCAGTGCCAGTGACAGTTCCAGGGCAATAGATATGCCTTTTCATAAGAAGCACAGCAAAGGTACAATTTTGCCTAAATTCACTCAGCACGTATGTTCAGTTTTCCTGGCACATGCAGATTTTCTACAGAGCAGGATTTCTAATATGCAAATACTTCCCTTTCTGAATTTGCTTCTTGTTCGGGGAAATATGTACTGCTTGTTATTTCATGTGATCTGTTCAGATATCTGGGTTCAGAGGAGTAAGATAGGACTGGTAGGGCTGGGAAACAGTTTTACTCACAGGCTTCTCTGAAGCCCATGTGCTGGTCATTCAGCAGCTGAGCTTTCTGTCTTCACATGAGTAATGAGGACTCTCACACAGGTATCTCAGATCCTGACATTCAGAACAGTTGGAACAGGAGAATATCACAGAGTAAGCTACACAATCTAATTAACCTCATCCTTGCCAGATGAGGGAGCATATTGCTGCACAATTTAGCAGAAAAAGAAACTACCCAAGAGGCAGCCATGGAGAGGAAGGTTGTTTACTACCCTGGTGGCAAAAATCTTGATTATATTGTTGTAATTTTCATTGTTTCTCTTTAGGTAAAGAGTTTTTGAAGTATTTTTATAGTGCTGTTTCTCCCTCTACTCCATTTCTAGCAGTATAATCACAATTTTTTTTTTTTTTTAATTCTTCCTAAAGAAAGATTTCCACCTATTCCAGTAATTCTTATGGAGAAGGAACCACCTTGGGCTGCCTTTGGTACTTCCCTGACCATCTCTGCTGGCCAACTTCAGCAGCAGAGAGTGGCTGTGGGATCTTTACCAACAACCCCGCAAGAGAAAGACAAGATGTAAACATGTGAAATAGCTCCAAGGGGGCAAATGATACTACTTGCATGCAATTGCAGCAGTTCCTGAATTCCAGCTGCATGGAATTCATCCATTTTCTCACAGTCACATTTTCCATGCCATTTTTCATTATTTCTTAAGTATGCAAATCACTAGAAACAACATAGAGCTGGGAGTCCTGCTCAAACTTGTGAGAACAGCATTCTTTGAGATCGGGAACTTCAGGGAAAGTGAGAAGAACAACCAAAGACAAGTTTACATCAGCAGAGAAGTAGTGTACAAATCCAAGGCTCCAGCTCCTGGGGAGAGGACCTTCCTCTCTGATCAGCACAAGCTCTTTCACCTTGACTTACTCTGATTTGGGGCATGTGCAGTAACTTTGAATAGCTGTTTCAGTGCTGTTCTTCACTTCAAGCAAGATAAAATGTATCTGGAGCTATTGTTGGAGAGAAATGTTTATGTATCTTGAGCATGTTGTTTTCTAATGGTTTAGAAGCCTTTAAACTTTAAGAGTGGGAGTTTTATGGTGAATTATAGGGAGACAAAAGATGATGCTTCTGCAGACAGTCATAGCTAATTTATGCAAAGTTTTCTTCTCAGCGATACCTCAGTTGAAGACCATCCACACTTAAAACAGACTGGGTTTGTAAGGTTTTGTTTGTTTGATTTGTTGTTTTGGGTTTTTTTCTTTTTACTTTGAGAGTAAAAGCTGCTCAGAGAGGTGGTGGAGTCTTCTCTGAAGGTGGACAGAACCCACCTGGATGCATTCCTATCAAACCTGTTCTCAGTGAACATTCTCTAGTAGGGGGGTTGGACCGTGTTATCTCTAAAGGTCCTTCAAAATCCTACAATTCTGTGGCTCTGTGACTTACTGTGTGCATAACCTGGCTCTGAACTTGGTTCCACTTTTCCTTTTGCTCCTCCTGATCTAACATGAAATAATTCCTCTAAATCACAGAAGTAACAGAACTTTTCATTGAAAGTCACATTTTTAATATCATCATAAGCGAGACATTGGCTTTAGTTTGCAGTCAAACAGTTGACCAGATTTTACTGAGATTCCTTTACCTTCCAAGTGGAAAGTAATGTAAACTAGTAATTTGAACATAGCCACTGTAAAGAAATTGAGATGAAAATGTTAATCTTTTGCAAAACTCTTGTTTAGCTTTGTAGAGTTTTCATTATGAAAAACACCAGTCTTGATGGTAGTCAGTCACTGATGCCCATGCTGATACCACTGGCTGTTAACCTGCATCTCTGGATACTCTTCCCTATATTTATTTTTCATCTAGAATAAGTACTTTTGGTTGTAGCCTCTAACTTTCTTCTGTGCACTGCTTTCTTTGAAAACCAGAGCCCTGAAAAGACTGAAGCTGATTCTTCCTATTCGTTTGAGATGTATTTGCAGAAATAAATGAATCTCTTCACTAAAACAAAGAGTGGGGGGTGTAGGAGATTAGACTGGGAATTGAGACTGCTCTGTCTGTGACAAGTATAAGCTTTATTGTGACTTCAAAGCCTTCTCTCTGAACGAGCTGAAAGTCCTGATTTCAGAAAGATGCATAAATATGGGGCTGCCTTCTATTTTTGTAGGATGGCACAACTTCATGAATCCTTGGTGTAGAAGGCAATGAAATGAGTGAGTATGGACAGATGTTTTCCATCAGCAGCTAAAGAGTAGCTCATCCATCAGAAAAGAGGGCCCTTTCTCTGCATGTTTGGGGCCAAACAGATGTGGAGATGCTGCAGGACGTGAGGTGATACTGGGTTGGTCAGCATTTCCTTCTCAGCAGCCTTTTCTGGAAAAGAGAGGATAGTGACAGAGCACAGGAAGATTGTGCAAGTCACAGTATGGAGTGGTTTCTGGTGATCCAAGGTCTGTGACTGCAAGGCTACCCTTAAAGCAGTGACAGTCTCCATTGGGGTTTCATCTTTGATAGAATCATAGAATAGTTTGAGTTGGAAGGGACCTTAAAGATCATCTAGTTTCAACCCCCCCTCTATAGGTAGGGACACCTCTCACTGGATCAGGTTGCTCAGTGCCTTGTCCAGCCTGACCTTAAACACCTCCAGAGAGGCAGAGAGGTGGCTGTACAAAATATAGAATAGCCAGAGAAGAAAGAGAATGCCTTCTTCCTCCCCTTCTGCCAAGATGATGCCATTGTGCTTTCAGCTGAGAAGGATGAGAAGCTGGTGGAACAGAAGTCCTGGACTTACAGTTTCAGTGACAGGGATCCAGTGTGGATTAGGTAGATCTCTCTGTGGAATGGATCTACTCCTTATTCACCTTGTTTAAATCACAGAAGAGAGCCGGTCCCAACAGGGATCAGGCTGATCCTTTTAACAGCTTGAATCAATCAGTTCTCACTCTTTGAAAACTGGAATTTCTTTTTGCATGAAATGAGCAAGTGAGCATGGGCTACTTACCCACTTCCCACCCCAGCCGCTGAGAAACTCACTCCTTTATTTTTAGTAGGTTAAGAACATCATTTTTATGCTAACCTTTCTTTTGAATTCTTTTCTACAGATGCCTTCCAGAAATCTTTGGATGTTTGATATGTTACTATAGATATATAGTAAAATTTTGACAGCTTTCTTATTGCTCAAAACCTGCAGTTCCCTGCAGAGACCTTTTCTTCACTGTAGCCTTATTGCCAAGTTGTCAGACCATTAATTAAACTAGAAGAATAAGGCATTGCATGTCATTTCCTATTCTGGATGCCTTGGTGTCAGGGACGTATCTCCATGGCAAGAACCTGCATATAAACAAAAAATAAGCCTGGCAACAGTACAAGAGCTCATGCAGGCTTTTAAGTGAAAAATGTGGTAAAAGGAAATATGTAATTTAAACCAAAGTATTTCTGGAGAAAATGAAGAGTTTGCTGAATATTTCAGTCTTTAAGCACAAATGTGATGATTCCATTTGGCTTCTGCATGTATTCCAGTGTTATTTTTAATCTCCATATTTTAGATATTTATTGGCTGGAGTCTTAAAAGGTTTCTCATTCCAAAACACCTCATTCATTATAGGTAGACTCAATGTTCCTTAGTGAGATTACAGATTCTCGGCACAAACCCATAAAAATGTGTATAGTAAAACTTTATTCCATGCAAACTGCTAATAATTTGCATACTTTTCATTTTGCTGCATGGATCAAAATGTCTTCTTTTCATACATTATACAACACATCTCAATTTTATGTACATTTACTCCGCTGTTTAGAAATCAAGAATACAGCACGTGTTGGTGCTTTTCCTGCAATGAAATGAATAGATGCTTAAGCCATAATTGCAATCCACCACTTGCTAACCCTGCAGGCAGAGACACAGCGTCAGAGAAAACAGGATTTTTTTTCACAGTTCCAGAGTTGTGGTTCTTTCTGACTCTTCACAAGTTTCATCATTCAATGATTGAAGTTAAAAGGAAAAACAAGAAATATTTTCAAGAGCTGGGAAGAAAAAAATTATGGGGACTATAAGAGGAAGAGGTGAAATCTGGAGGGTGACAGGGATTTTCCTTTTCTTCTTGCCATGTAGATAGAAATTTGGATGGATTGCATACAGAGACTGCTTATGAAGGAGAGACACTTCAACTGAATGAACCTGCTTGTGCCACCGAGGCTTGGGACAGGCAAGGGAACAGTGGGACATGTATCATTTACTGCCTTGGTCACAGCCCCAGCCAGAGCACAGGCTTCAGTGCTACTGGAAAGCAAAGGGACCTGGAGAGCACTGGTTGTAGCTTCCTCTTCAGCCAACTTCTGGGAGCATCATCAGCATCTGAAGTTCAGCTTGGAGAAAAGAAGGTTCAGGGGGGACCTCATAGTAGCTTATTAAGATCTGAAGGGGTCCTACAGAAAGGCAGGGGTAGGACTTTTTAATTAGACATGGGATGGAAGGACTAGAAATAATGGATGTAAATGGAAGAGGGTATCTTCAGGCTTGACTTAAGACAGAAATGCTTTACAGTGAGGGTAGTGAGATACTGGAACAGGTTGCCCAGAGAGGTTGTGGATGCCCCCTCTCTTGATGTAGTGGGAGGTGTCCCTGCCTATGGCAGGGGGGGGTTAAAGCTCGATGATCTTTAAGGTCCCTTCCAACCTGAACCATTCTGTGATTCTGTGATTTGCCAGTTTAAATGATCCTTGCTGTTATGAAGAAGTGAGATTAACTCAGTTCTTGTATTTCTTGGCTGGAGCTACATGGCTGTTTTCTACCAGCAACCTTCAGTCCTTCTCCAGGAGCTGTGTGCCCAAGGTGGGTGACGTGGACAGTATGACTGCATTGGTGTAATTGGGCAGATGCAAAGGCTGTGCTGCCAGGAGCTGCCTGTGGCAGCATATGCAGCACGTTGCCCTTCTCTCTATGTCTGGACTGACTGTCGATGGTGTTTGGGATGCATGTGCAGAAGCACGGCGTGGGTGCCAGCCTCGGTGTTACACTTCAGCAGAGCAGTTTCACACTTGTGCTATTTCCCATCCTGCTAAAACCCTTCCCCAGCAAGTCCTGTAAGACGTTTCTTGTGGTACCTGGCTGCTGTTTGCTGAGAGTGAGTGCTCAGGCATTTTGTGTCTTTGAGGCTGTATCTGGAAGCCCAGAGTGACCAGAGTGTGTTCCCACAACTTGGAGCTGTTCTGAGCAATCTCCTCATCACAGAATCATAGAATAGTTTGGGTTGGAAGGGACCTTAAAGATCATCGAGTTCCACCCCCCCTGCCATAGGCAGGGACACCTCCCACTACATCAGGCTGCTCAGTGCCATGTCCTTAAACACCTTAAACACCTCCAGAGGGGGGGCATCCACAACCTCTCTGGGCTCTTAACTCCTCTCAGGAGTTAGAGCAAGTGCTGGGTACTACTGGTGAGAGAGGGGAAGCTCTGCCATGCTCACGCCTCTTCTTAAGGGTCACAGTGATGCCATGAGCCTCCTGCTCAGAAGAGGCCACATTTTCAGCACAGTGTCTGCCTTGGGGTGAATTTCCCTGTGCCAGTCTGCAGCACTGCCTCGGCCAGCAAGATGCTCGTGGGACTTCCACCATTCCACCAAGAGCTCACCTCTGCCATGGACGAGGGATGTCACCCTTCCCATGGTGAGGCTCATGTCCTCTCTGGTTCCCTCTTTGCCATCTCTACTGAAGCATCCTCACTATTACTCAAGCAATTGGTTTCTTCATTTTATGGGGAAAAAAAAAAGAAGTCTCTCTAACTCTCTAAATATAACTCTAAAAATTTCTGATGAATAGCATTAACGCCCTAAGAGAGGAACACTCTCGATTGCTTAGCTGCAAACATCTTTTATTCATGAGCTGCACACACCATACATTCACTCCCTCCCTCCAGTCTCAGGCATTATTTCAGGCAGAAGAAAGCACATCTCCAGCATCGCAGGCTTTTCAACAATCAGAAAATGTATAATGAAGCAGCAACACCTCTCAGAGACAATAACCCACTGAAATATTGCAAGCCTTTATAGTCAGTGGACATTTTAAAGCTTTAACTTGTAACCCTCTCACTCTGATCTCTCTGTACTTTTCCAAAAGGATGACAATGAGCCAGTCTTAGGTTTTAAATGCTGTAGAACTTCTTTTTCCCTTCTCTCTACGTGTATGGAGTGAATCCTGAATGAGAAACTCTACCAGTCTGAGGGTTGTTTCCTTCTCTCAGACTGCTTAGTTTTTAACTTACCAGGCTCCTAAGATAATTTTCCCCAGAGCATCAAATAACTCCTTTTGCCTTTGTTTTCTGGGAGTCCTGAGGACAGGCATATCCAAGTTAAGTCTGTTGCAATCCTGTAACCTGCATTTCACTTCTCTGGTCTATTCTTAAAAGCACAGGGGAAATAGAAAGCCTGAGGCTGTACTAACGTTGGTCTCGATTAATTTAACAAATTTCCTTGAGAAGAAATGAAGCAATTGCATAGGTGCAAAGTCTGTAAGAAACCTGCTGCTTCAGCCTGACATCCTGGGGTCAGCTATTAAGTGCATTTGACCATCAGGAGAATTACTGGAATTTCAGCTTTGATTTCTCATTACAAGTTTTTAAAGTGCTGAGGATTAACAGCATTTGAAGGCCAAAATCTCAGGATTTTGTCTGACTTTGGTGTGTTTTCAAGGGGCCTCTAGACACATGAGGTTAATAATAGGAGAGCCCACCTCTGAGGCTTGATCCCTGGGTATGGAATTTACCTTCTCACAGCTTAATAAGGGATAAGTTTATCTAAATATATCTTAATGTTTGACCCCAATCTCCCTGATTCAGTTGGCCTGTGATTAATACGGCCCCCATCAGCAATAGGATGTTCATTTGAATGTTAAGAGTCAGCAGCCCAGCAGAAGCTCAAGTTCTAACTGGGGCAAACTGGAAAGCTCAGACCAGGTGCAGCAAAGCTTTCTGCTTTTCACCTTTGGTGCTTGGCTGCCATTTCTCCAGCTTTCATGTTTTTCAGTGCTTTTACAGGTGTGTGGTTTTTGAAGGTGACATTTCTCTTCCAGCTGTAATTTCTCTACCAAGGGTAAACCAACCACTTTATGCCCAGCAAATGCAGATTTCACTCTTTCTGGTGAAAGAACACAAAGGAAGGGCTCAGATGGACTCTGCTGATGAATATCCAGTGCCAAGGGCAACACCAACTCTTTTTGACTGAATACTCTGGACCCTTATGGGGTGAGCTGTAGGGTTAACAGATTCTGTTGGCTCAACAGTGCAAATGACTATGGGGGAGGTAAAGAAGGGATTTGCCCAGGAAGATTGAGATAAACAATAGAAGGCTAAATAGGGCATTATTAGTGTTAATGATAGTGGCTGGGAGGGGAATTCCTAACTGTCCTGATTGTGGTGTAGGAATTTACCAACATGTAACTGGAAAACATGTTATGAAGGAGACTTTACACAATAAACTCTGATTGATGACTTGCACCAGGTCTCAGCCACAGATCATGACGGGCTGGAAGCAGAGCACCAGCTGAGCTTCTCTAAGCCTGTGCCATTCCTCACCACAGCAGAGCTCAGTCCCACAAGACTCAGTGGGTGATGTCCTCTTGCCAATGGGTCCCCTCTGTCCCTGGCTGTCCTGTGCTTCCACTCTTTGCTTTGTCCCCGTTCCAGAGCTGGTCACACCCCAATGTGAGCCAAAATCTTAACTCAGCCAAGAAAGGGGAGGATTTTTGGCCATGTCTCTGGACTGGCAGAGGACAGGGGAGAGTGTGCTTTGGTAGCCAGAAGCCATCAGGATTGGCTCAGCTGCCCCCAAAACTGAACGCTAAAGCTGTGCAGCCTCTGTTGTATGTGTGAAGAAAGATAGATCTTACATTTGGCCACTGCCAGAGCTTGTGCTTTTCTTGCCAGTGTCTATAGGTGGAAATGCTGCTTGAGAAATACCATTTAAAAATGGATTTATCTCTTAGTCTTGCAGAAGAGGGACTCTGTAGACAGGCTTGGGGTGTCTTCTTAAAGCATTGCAAAGAAGCTTATGCAGTAGCTGTATGTATGACATTGCTAAGCAGAGAACACCAAAGTTATTAAACCTGACATGTTCATGAGCTTTAAATTCATTGACAACATTTTTTTTTTTTTAAATCACACTCTAATCTTTCAGAGAACAGAGTCTCTACTTAGAGCTGCTGTTCCAAGGAGAACCAGCCACCATATGAGGTGTCTTCTTGATTTATAGCTGCAGCAGCATGAATTTCACATTACATGATAATACTCTATAAACTCTCAGAGCTCTACACCGAGTCCTGCAAAGATAACTGGTGGAGCAGCACACGAAGTCGGCGTGTGATAATAGCCTCTTCCCTTCAGCATGAAACGATGCTATTTGGGATGCCAGGCTTCCTAGATGTGGGAGCAGTAATCCCATTATCAGTCATCAACAGTAAATGACAGCGCTATAGATACCCCTTTGCCAGAGCTGATAGGGAGAAGCTATTAGGAAGCAGCCCAGCCTGCATGCTGAGGTTTCACCTCCTTGTTCTTTGCAGATTTTCTCTGCAGATACCTGCCCATTTGCAGATATTTTTTTTTTTATCACTGTAAATAAGAGGCCATTTATTTCACAGTGAGTGACTTGGAAATTATTTTAAGCTACTGCTTGTACTTCAGCATTGATTCCGGGGATCCCCTTCCAGGTCTTGGGGCTGTCTCCTGAAGGGTCTGGCTCTCCCAGAAACCCTCCAGGTTTGTGCATCTGTTTGTGGCAGCACCAGTACGGATGGGCAGCAAAGAGGGGCAGCAGAATCTGCCATAAATTACCTGTGAGATCTCAGGAAATGTAGACAGGAAACACCCAACTGACAGTGCCAAACAAACAGATGAGTTCTCATCATCTTCACACCCTGCCCATCCTTCCCAGCTATGGCACACTTTTTTGATTACACTATGTTACTTTACAGCTGGCATGAAATATTTAGGGCTTTACATTTCCATAGTCATAAGATACACCATTGTGCAGTACATCTTACAATTCCAATGCAGGAGCTGTATAATTACATACTTTCAGAAAATTTTATTAGCGAGGGAAAGGCAATTTTATTCTGGCACATTGTTGGAAATTATTTCTGTAATGAAATCATAGGAAGAATTTCTTTCATTAAACAGAACTGTAAATGAAGGAATCAGGTTATCTTTCTTTAGGCTTCATGTGCTGGGGTTGCAGCTCTGTTTAGACTGGCCATTTGCCTTCCAAGGCTGAGTTAAACCAGTGGAGCAAAGCAGCCTGAAAGGGAAAATGTTGATGCTGCTGTTCTGCTCCTCCCTACCTTAGATTTATTCTTCCTGACTGCTGAGATACAGCTGTACATCACCCTAAGTGGCATTTCTTGCCCAGCTACTGGATTCCGCAGTTACGTCCCTAGTCCAAGGCAGAGGTAAGCACTGCACAGGTTCTGTGATGGTTGCCAAAATGGCCCATCTAATTTTTTTTCTTGGTATGAGTTATTGCACCACAAGCATGAGCTTTCCTCATGACAAAGAGGTTGGTGCACCTCTGCAGGGTGTCCCTTCCCACCAGCCCATCTACAACTCTCATGCAGAATGCTTTTGACCCCCGTTTACTGACATGGATTCACTTGAATTCACCCAGATTCTCTTCTCCTCCCTTATTTCCTTTCTTCCCTAGCTTTGATTGTTTTCCCCAAGTTTACCTACCTTCATACATGTAGAATTCTCTACCTTCATATATTGGTATTCATCCAATACGTAGTCATGGACAATGTTTTGGGGAGCAAGCACCTGAGGGAGGTGCTAGCACCCATCCCATAGATGTGCCCACCTCTTTCACTGAGAACTTCAGCACCTTTCTCAAACAGGAAGAGATGAGGCAAAGGAAGGTGGATGTTTGGCCACCATGAAGCTGACCTTGGAGAAGATGTGTAGACAGTCTTACCATGACTAAAAGGAGAGATGAAAATAACCTTCTTGAAAAAGAGAGAGGTCCTTCTACTTTCTTAGCAATGTAGGGTTTTTTCTCCTTTTACACCTCTGCCTTTTCCCTGGTCACGGTCACCTTTTCTTGCTCCTCAGCAGCATGGATGTGGGTGAATTACTTTCTTCTTTGGGAGATGAAAGTTTCACACTCCTCATGGTGGGAGATCAGAGAGGTTTCCTGTGCTGGCACCTCTACTAAGGGCGGGTTTGCTTTGCTAAACCTTGCACTGGACACCTCATCTTGTTGACACAATGAATTCCTATGGAAAATGGCTCTTCAAAATGACATTTCTGTAAAACCAGCCATTGCAAATCATTTAAGAACACACAAAGGATCAAAGTTCTGTTTTCCCCTGGTTTAATAATTACCTGAGAGATGTGAAGCTGAGCCCAGTGGCACAGTAAACCCTCCTGTCCACTTTGACATCCTGTATGTTGAGATGATGTTGACTCACCACTTCAATCACTGTTTACAAATATTGTCCTGGGAGGTCATTATATATCAAAATAAATGATGTTATCAGGAAAACAAAGAGGGAGGAATCCTACAAAAACTGACTCTGATGTAATGAAACTACCCTCTAAATAAAGCAAGTGGAGGAGCTAAGCATCTCCTTCAGACTTTTGCTCCTCTGTGATCTATCAAGGCAACGATTTACATTTATCTCAGTGCAAGGATTCATGATGGTGCCATTTTTAAGTGCAACCTACAGAGCACTAACAAGAGGTGAAACTGGGGTCACTATTTAACTCACAGATCAATAAATCTTTTCCATCCTTGAACTGTAATGTCAAATGTCATTGCCTAAAAATTTCCTCACCCAATACAACACATATCTTATTAAAAAGTCCTACCCCTGCCTTTCTGTAGGTCCCCTTCAGGTATTGATAAGTTACTATGAGGTCCCCCCTGAGACTTCTCCAGGCTGAACAACCGCAACTCCTTCAGCCTGTCTTCATAAGGCAGTTGCTCTAGCCCTTGATCATCTTCGTGGCCCTCCTCTGGACCCACTCCAACAGTGCCTTGTCCAGCCTGGCCTTAAACACCTCCAGAGAGGGGGCATCCACAACCTCTCTGGGCAACCTCTTCCAGTGTTCTACCTGTACAGAATTTCTTTCTTATATCTAGCCTGAATTTACATCCATTATATATAGCCTTCCAATTTACATCCATTATTTCTAGTCCTTCCCCTGCCTTTCTGTAATCCCCCTTCAGGTATTGATAAGTTACTATGAGGTCCCCCCTGAGACTTCTCTTCTCCAGGCTGAACAACCCCAACTCCTTCAGCCTGTCTTCATAAGGCAATTGCTCCAGCCTTTTATCCTTAACCCTTATCCCTTATCTTCTACAGATATCTTCTCCTCTTGGGTACAAGTAGAATGTGCATGGCCTCAACTATGCTTCCCTGCCATATATTCAAGTTCTTTTACCTGTGGGGAAAAAGCAACACTAATGTCAACATCTATGAATAAGTAAATACATTCTGATCCATCTTAAACATCCACAAGTTTCCCATTGTGGGTGCAATAATTATCCTCCAACTCTTCCATTTCTTAATCAGAATAAAATCTTTGCCTAAACTCCTTATTCACAATGACAACACAACGTTAACATCTTTGTAATTTGGATGAGATCTTCTCTAAGAAATTCAGGGGGAAAATATGCAACCTGCCAGAACAGCATGAAGCTCCCATATGAGAATGCTGGGAGAAATTGTCTCCATATTTCGGAGCAAAATCAAAGGGAGCCATTAAAAAGGAGTACGTTGTCTAAAATGTGTTGAAATGAGACACGTATTTATTCTCTCCCCGAGGTAAAAACCTGTACAACTTTGGGTTTACAACCCATAAATTATCAATTTGCTTCTCACTTTTGTAATAAATAGCATCAAAGAGTGTCTGCATCCACACATCAGCTGAAGCTGGAGAGGACTAAATTTACAAAACATTGAATCAGGAGGTACGTGAGACTTAGTAAACAGCACAAAATGCAGTGCCTACAACAGGAAATTTGCAGCTAATCAGCAGGTTTTCAACTTTTCAAGAAGTTTCTATCAGAGTTCAGGGCTCCTGTTCTGCAGATCTCAGTGGAAAAGTGAGTGTGGCCCATGGAGGTGCATGAATGTGAGGGATGGAGAAGCTGAAGAGGCTGCCTGGGCAGCAGGTCTCAGATTGGCCAAACTTAAAGGTGATGTTTTGGGGACACTAAACAAAGACAGGAGAGTGACAGGTGAGTTCCTGATTGAGCTGTGCCTTTTCTCCATGCTCTGCTCCTGAAGCCCACCCATCCTGGCAACTTCCCTTCATGGATAAGGGATAAGGGATAAGGATAAAGGGCTGAAGCAATTGCCTTATGAAGACAGGCTGAAGGAGTTGGGGTTGTTCAGTCTGGAGAAGAGAAGGCTCAGGGGGGACCTCATAGTGACTTATCAATACCTGAAGGGGGCCTACAGAAAGGCAGGGGTAGAGTGAGGGTGGTGAAACACTGGAACAGGTTTCCCAGAGAGGCTGTGGATGCCCGCTCCATCCCTGGAGGTGTTTAAGGCTAGGTTGGACAAGGCACTGAGCAGCCTGATCTAGTGGGAGGTGTCCCTGCCTATGGCAGGGGGGTTGCAACTTGATGATCTTTAAGGTCCCTTCCAACACAAACTATTCTATGATTCTATGATATAGGTCAATACTCAGAAAAGATCTTCAGAGTTGAAGTCCTCCTGTCTGTTCCACAGTTCAGGTTCAATTTGGATGCATTAAAAGGCTTAAAAGCCTTGGAGGGAAAAGCACAAACTGAAGGATTTCAGCACAGGGTGTCCAGAAGCCTCAGCCCACATCCCTTCCAGTTATAACCTCCTCATAAGAGGAGGATACATTGCTCTTTGAGCAAAGATGGAGCATCCCTGCCACCTGCTCTGCAGAGCAGAGGAAAGGGCTTGTGAGCTTGTGACTCACTAGGGTGCTGAGGTCTGTATTCAAATGACAGATTGTGTCTGAAAGCCAGAAGTGTTGAGACCACCCCATGGGGGCTTCTGGGTCCTCCAGCAACTTGCCCCAGCTTGGTCCACAGTGATGCTTTACCCTGGAGCAGGTCTGGGATGCAGCCAGGATAGACCACAGAGCTCTCTAACCCTGCAGTGAGGCAGGGCTGGAGCCTCAGGTGTGCATCTGCTCTGAACTTCAGAGCTTATCAACAATTACCTGTTGCCTTCTTGATTAATTAACTCCTGATCTCATTTCAGAATGTCCACAGGGCAGGTGTCCACAGGCTGGACCACACAGTGTGTCTTCCTGCTGGCAGAGATGTGCTGGCAGGCTCTGGAAGAGCCATGAGTGGCTTTTGCCCATAAAGGATTAAACCAGACCTTGTCCTGTGGCATTTGCAGGGTCTGTTCTCCAAGGAGGCAGGAATCAGGCCAAGACCATCAGCCCTAAAGGGTAAAGAGGTGTAAACATGGACAAACAAACTGCAGGGGGAAAAAGAAACCGACAAAGACGAATGTGGCAAATGAAATGTAGCCAAGTGTGCTAATGGAGGGTCAGACAAAGATTTTTAAAAAATCATGGCCCCAGGATATTAAAATTGCACTCCCCAGTGTGTACCTACCTGCTCCTCTTTTCTAAACATTATTTCTGCTACAATTGCCTTGAATTAAGAAAGAGGCTTTTCATCTTCGAAGCAGCCAGACCTGCAATTACACCGACCCCAGTTTTTCATGAAGTAATATTTTTTCCCTGCCTTTAAACACATTTCGTGCACAAAATGAACTTGTTAAATAGTCTGTCATCTCGCATTTCCTTCCCTAAAGATGGGGACAACACCTGAATAGTTAATGAGCTGCACTGCAGTTTAATCAGAGTGAGAAAAAATGAAAGTTCAAACAAAGAACAAAGTCATCCCCACCAGTTTCTCCCACAGCTTCCAGCTTCCTGCACTGGTCACTGGGTCACCAGGTCACCCTGCACATGGTGTCCTTTGAACATGCCCTGAGACAACCTGCCCAAACCCCAAAGGCTGCACAGGGTTTAGATGATGAAGTAACAAAGAATTAGCTTTCAGGGGGGCTGCTGCTCCCCATCAACTTGCTTCACCAGCAGTTATTTAGGTCAATGCTAAATGAGAAAGTAGAGACAACATGATGCCCAATAAGCCCTCTCCTGTGTCAGGGTTTCAGTCTACAGAAGGGCTTACAAGGTGTTTTACTCACATGGTAAGTAATTTTAACAGGATTTGGTCATAACAGCATGAAAGCACTGATGTGTCTCCAGTTGTCCTGAGCCCAGAATATTGCCTCAGGGAGGTCACTACCTGCCTATCCCTCCTGCCCTCAGCAGCACAGCACATGGGACCATGTGGTGACATGCTGCGCCACATGTAATGTTATTAAAATAACTTTTGTTTCAATACATTGAACACATAGAAATAAAATACCATCTATTGGCTGGGCTGTGAGTTCCTCTTCACACAAAATACCAGTAGCATTCCTTACCTGTGTTTGGGAAATGCTTTGTCCCTGGGCAGAGAGTCGATAGGCAGACATGGTGACTTATGGTGACTTGAGTGACTGGAGATATGAAAACTGTGTCCAGTTCTGGAGTCCTCAACATAAGAAGTACATTGGACCAGGTCCAGAGGAGGGCCATGAAGGTGATCAAAGGGCTGGAGCAACTGCCATATGAAGACAGGCTGAAGGAGTTGGGGTTGTTCAGCCTGGAGAAGAGAAGGTTCAGAGGGGACCTCAAAGTAACTTACAAGTACCTGAAGGGGGGCTACAGAAAGGCAGGGGTAGGACTTTTTAATAAGATATGTGATGGGAGGACTAGAAATAATGGATGTAAATTGGAAAAGGGGGCAGATTCAGGCCAGATATAAGAAAAATTCTTTAGGGTGAGGGTGGTGAAACACTGGAACAGGTTGCACAGAGAGGTTGTGGATGCCCCCTCTCTGGAGGTGTTCAAGACCAGGCTGGACGAGGCACTGAGCAGCCTGATCTAGTGGGAGGCGTCCCTGCCTATGGCAGGGGGGTTGGAACTCGATGATCTTTAAGGTTCCTTCCAACCCAAGCTATTCTATGATTCTATACTTTGATCCTTGGTGAGCCCAGTGGCCTTCAGGAGAGCACCTTTCATCAAGGTTTCCCCTGTGTGTGCCACTATCAGGGAGGGCAGGATGAGACACCAGTGTATGTGCCACCCAGTAGCACCTTCAGCCCAGCCCTGCCAATGGGTAGCACCTCTCAGGGAGTGAAGTGTGTGAAATGGTGCAGAGATAAAAGTGCTGATTGTGGCCGGGATGTTGTAGCCAATGTGGGAACTTAGCTTGGCTGTCTGGGGCAAGTAAAGATGCCATCAACAGTTCCCAGCACTGGCCAGTGAGTTATTGCTGATGTGATTTCCAAAGCCCAGGTCTCTTAGTACGTTGTGATGTTAGATCTGCTGTTGCTTTCATTGCTTTACCCCAGAAGAACATGAGCAAGGAGAACTGCTGACTCTCTGCAGCTTGCTGGGGCTGCAAATGGAGCTTCAGCTCCTCAGGGCTTGGCCTCGTGAGCAGCCAAGCAGACAGTGATAGTGGCTGGAGATGGAGCTGTGTCTCACCTGCCTGCCAGAGGTCTCTGCTGCTCTGATGGGGTCAGCAGCCAAAAATATCTACCATATTGACTCAGCTAGAGCCAAAGAAGGAGAATGGAGAGGCAGCAATGCAGGGGCTGAATCAGCTTTGATTTGGAGCTGGGAGGGATGTTAAAAGAGGTGAGGGGATGGGACATGACAGGATCTACTTGAGCTTCTCCTGCAGGATTTGCTTCAGCTGCTCTGTGCAGCAGGCACTTTTTGAGCTTCTTGCCCCAGGATTATGTTTTGTTGGCCAATAACTTTTAACTGTGTCTTATAACCTTGCTGTTACCCATATAGAAGGTCAAGTCTTCCTGATTCTGTTGTTAATTTCAATATGATGGGGCTGGTACACACAGACTAATTCTGAACCAAACAGAGGCAGTTTGCTTAAAAGCTGCTATTACACCCAAAAGGATTAAACTCTCAAGAACTGAGTGAAAATAACACAAGGAACCCAAGGGGCAAACTGTGGTCCTTGGGTCTTGGCTGCAAGTGTTAGGAATTATAGACTTGACAGTCTGCATTTTTGTTGTGGGGGGAAGAGAATATAATAGACAATAGGGTGCCAAAGGATAGAATAACACAGCCAGGCAAGGTCCCCATGACTCATGCCCAGAAGATCTTTCCTCAGGAGTGGGCGTAGTAATAATCCACAGCAAGCTATTGTAACCCACTGAATGCCACAAGTGTCTCTGAAGCTGCAGAGAACCTCTTGCAGCAATTGCTCTTCAAAATACACCACATCTGCTGTTGTTTTGCCCCCTGCCAGACACATTGCAAGGCACTACCTTGTCTTCCCTTTCAGAGCTTTGTCTGAACTGTTTGTTTCTCATTCCCTCACCTCTGGCCCCCTCCCCAGGACTGGGTGACACTCACTCCCCTCCCAGAAGAAATTACAGCACTATTCAGCTGCTTGGAACAATGTTGTGCTTTATCTCCAGGAGACAACAGTAGGTGGTTTACTTTTTGGCATTTCTCTCTCTTTTTGTTACTTTTCTAGGCCATTTGCCAAAGGGAAAAAAAAAAAAAAAAAGAAAAGAAAAAGAATACCATGCTTTGCATTTCTATATCTTCATCCATTCAAAGCTCCTAGAAAACTTGACAAACATCCTTTGATTTCGAGCCAGGCTGCTGGCAGGTGGGCACAGCCACTCTGGTCCCACCAACCAAATGGTCTCCAGAGGTGGGACATGGGGTGTTCAGCTGCAGGACATCAGCAGATATGCCATGAGAGGGCAAAGGAAGAGATAACTAGAGCCTTTCTATCTCTTCCTGAGCTTCAGGGATCACACACTTGATTGTGACAATGGTGGTGCCTCTTTCAGTAGAGATCTAGTTGGCAATCACCAGGTTGGGTGGCCACTGCTGTCTCACCAGCCCTGAGTGCTGTGGATGGAAATCTGGGGAAGAGGATGTTGAGGTGAACAGGCAAAGCCCACCAGAAGCCCCAGGGCAGGGCCCTTTGTGCACCCACACCTGCAGCAGCCTGGGAGCAACGCCTGTGCCTGGAAACCCAGGATTTCCAGCTGTGTGGGAAGGAATTAAGTCTGTGTGTACAGCTAATGAAGATAACTCCTTTCCTCTTATCTTATTGGAAGGAGGAACAAGGGGGAAAGCTAAGAAATTAGCCAGATAGTGTTGCCAGGAGCAGTGACCTGAGACCCATGTGGTAGCTGATAAAGCTGTGTTGTGACCACAAAGCAGCAGATACAGTGCCATGGTCCAAACCCTGCCTGAGGGCAGGAGATGGAGTATATTTAAGTTACTAAGCTGTGACCTCTGTATGTTTAAGTTACTAAGCTGTGAACTCTTGTGTCCCCAGGTCTCTTTGGAGACTCACCCACTTTCTCTTTAGAGACAGGAGGTGATGGCACGTGCTCTTGGGGTACACACCCTCCCAGAGAGTATTTTGGAGAGAAAAAACTACCAACCCCTGAATATTCCTTAAAAATATCTAAAGCTTCCCAGGGAATAGTTCATGGTACACCAGCCACTGTGACAGCACGATGGCATGGACCCAGAGAAGGACCAAGGGGATGTTCAGGTCAAGGCTCTGAGAAAGTATTTTCAATTAAAGAGGAGTGTTGGGAAGGAGAAAGAAGTTACCACCAGTTTGCTTGTCACACAGAATCACAGAATGTCAGGGTTTGAAAGGGACATCGAGAGATCATCTAGTCCAATCCCCCTACTGGAGTGGGAACACCCAGATCAGGTCACACAGAAACACGTCCAGGTGGGGTTTGAATGTCTCCAGAGAAGGAGACACCACAACCTCTCTGGGCAGCTTGTTTCAGTGTTCTATCACTGCCACTGTAAAAAAGTTTTTCCTCTTAATTCTGTGGAACCCTCAACTGGCTCAGGCTCCCTCTTCCTAAGGGACAGAAGAGAGGGGTTTTGAAGCACAGATATTCAGTAGGCAAACCAAAGTTGGGAGCAATTCCTCCACTTACCTTATTTCAAGGGACACATGACCCTCCTGTGGCCCTGCAGACCCCTGAGGGCAGTGGGGGATATCTCCAGAGCAGCAGGCATCAGGCAGTACCACTCTGGAAGGGAGTGGAAAATGGACCTGGTGCTGCAGGGTCACGCAGGAACCCAGGCTTGTCATCATGTTTTTATTGCAGAAGAAGTTAGCATGGAAAAGGTGATCCAGGGTCAGCTTCCTAACTGGAAGAAGCTCTTGTATGGGTCTGTGAAGCTGAGCAATGGAGTTGCACTGGAGCCTGTTTGCTCCTCTGTGCAGGGCTGAGGCTTCAGAGGAGCTCTGAAGGAAACAGAAGAAATGCAAAGATGAGCAGGGATTTGCAGGTGCACCCGGGGACTTGTTACGACTCTGTAACACCCATCAGAAATCTTTAAACCTGTTACAACTCAACACATGATAACCCAGCAGCATATTTTAAGATGCCAGCTTCACAGGTCCATCCACTTCCCCACCGTGGCAGCTCTCCAAGAGCCTGTTCAATTTTGTGAGTGTGGTGTCTTTTCTCACTGTTATGCATCAAGAAATGGGAGGAACCATGTTGCTGGGGATGCTTCTCTTCTTGAGGGGTCACCACCACGTGGAAGGGCTGAGAAGGGGGTTCACTGGGACTTTCAGATCTGTTCAGCTTACTGAAGAGATGGGTAGAAGGAAATGATGGAACAGGCTACCCAGAGAAGCATCCCTGGAAGCATTCAAGGCACTGGGTATCTAGCACTGTTGGAGCAAAGACCACCAGTATGGGGAGGAGAAGATAATTGTATTTAAAATTAAAATATATGAGATAGGTCAAATGGTTAAATAAAGCGCCCATGTGCATTCAGACTAGATATAAGAAAGAAATTCTTTACAATGAGGGTGGTGAAACTCTGGAACAGGTTGCCCAGAGAGGTTGTGGATGCCCCCTCAGTCCCTGGAGGTGTTTAAGGCCAGGCTGGACAAGGCACTGAGCAGCCTGATCTAGTGGGAGGTGTCTCTGCCTATGGTGGGGGGGTTGGAACTCGATGATCTTTAAGGTTCCTTCCAACATGAACTATTCTATGATTCTATGATCCCAAAGAGAAAGCAACAGTTTCTAGTACTGGAAAACTCTTAGACCTTAGAAAATAGGTTTGTAGTTTATCCAGAAAGCCTGGAACAGGAGCAGAGCTTCCCTGGAAGAGCCCTGTGATCCACCTCACTGTGCTCTGGAAGATGTCAGCAGCACCTTAAAGGCTGATGAAGCAGACTCCTTATTTTACTAAGACCACTTTGTATAAGAAATCTTGGCAGCACTGCAATCAGTGTATAACCTAGTACAGTCACATCCTGACCACTGCCCATCCTGGTTGAAATGGTTTCTTTTTAAAATTGGTGACACTGAGACATTGAGGGACACTGAGGGACAGAGCTGGGAGCCTGACAACTTTCTCCCAATGACTGGATTGCTCCTTAGCACCAACAATGATTTCTCCAGAGGATAAAATGCTGTGGTCTCATTTATACTTCATCTTATACAAGAGATTCTCTCTGACAAACACCCTGAGCAATTTTTCAGTGATCTTCTTGAAGGGAGCTGAGAGGAATATCTGACTAACAAGTGATGAATTTTAGACTTATGGTGGAGGATTTAGAGTAATGAAAAATATCTGCTTATTCTACAGTATTCTGTCTTATCCTAATGCTTTGCTCTGCTACTTAGTACAAATTAAGATTTTTTTTTTCTTAAATTAGTCTTTGAATCTGTTTTTCCAAGCAGTGTTATTTTAGTTGAAAAAGTAATTTTGTGGGTCAAAACTGATGTGGAGGTACCATTCCCAACTCCCTTACTGTATTCACATGGTCACCATATGCTGAAAAGCAACCAGATTGATGATTTCTGAGCAGATGAAATAAGGTATAAGTGGTAGGTCTGGGGATGTTCAGGTCAAGGCTCTGAGAAGATATTTTCAATTAAAAATGAATGTTGGGCAGGAGAAAGAAGTTACCACCAGTTTGCTTGTCACCCAGAATCACACAGAATCACAGAATGTCAGGGATTGAAAGTGACCTCAAGAGATCATCTAGTCCAATTCCCCTGCTGGAGCAGGAACACCTAGATCAGGTCACACAGGAACACGTCCAGCGGGTTTGAATGTCTCCGGAGAAGGAAACCCCACAACCTCTCTGGGCAGCTTGTTCCAGTGTTCTGTCACCCTCACTGTAAAAAGGTTTCCCCTTTTATTTCTGTGGAACTTTCTGTGTTCCAGCTTGATCCATTGCCCCTTACCCTATCATTGGATGTCACTGAGAAAAGACTGGCTCCGTCCTCCTGACACTCACCCTTTCCATATTTATAAATTTGAAAGGAGTCACCCCTCAGTCTCCTCCTCAAGCTAGAGAGACCAAACTCCCTCAGACTTTCCTCATAAGGGAGATGCTCCAATCCCCTAATCATCTTTGTGGCTCTGTGCTGGACTCTCTCAAGCAGTTCCCTGTCCTTCCCTTCATCCTGCAGACAACCTTACCATTGCCCTCTGCATCCCTCTCACATGGTGCCCAGATAGACTCTGCTGACAGACCACTGTGAGAAGCCCATCCCTTCAGAGCCAGGATCCCAGTCCCACTGCAAAAAATATTCTTTAAACACCAAAAAAAAAAAAAAGAAAAAATAATAACCTTGTGCATAAATGTGCAACCAACATGGCGCCACCAGGGGCAAATCATGCCTGTCC
>VZTY01007147.1:0-276593 GCA_013400935.1 Turnix velox
TGATTCCTGGCTACTCGGACAACATCTTTGTACTACTCCAGTTAACCCTCTCATGCTTCCACTTCTGATACAGTTTATTTTTCCATCTAAGCATGTCCAGAAGCTCCTTGCTAATCCATGGAGGNGCTCCTTGCTAATTCACAGAGGCCTCCTGGCATTCTTGCCCATCTTCTTTTCCTTGGGATGCACAGCTCCTGGGAGGAGTTGGTCCTTGAACACTGCCCAGCTGTCTTGGGCCCCTCTTCCTTCCAGGACTGTCTCCCATGGAACCTTGCCTACAAGATCCCACAAAAGGTCAAAGTCTGCCCTCTTGAAGTCCAGATGAAATTGCTGTACCCCTTCTTGGATGCCCTGTGGATAATAAACTCCACCATTTTACAGTCGCTGCATCCAAGGCTTCCGTTGAGCTCCACATTACTCACTAGGCCCACATTGTTGGTGGCCATCGTTCTTGTGGGTTCCTGTACCATTTCAGGATAGTGGTGTCAATTAGGGCCATCTGCAGAAGCAGCTGAGTCCATCAAATAATTTCAAGGCTATTTGGCTTTGATGGCAGTTTCTTTTGATCAGGAGGCAGCCAATAGTTGGCAAACCCAAGTCCTGAGCTTTAAAAGTTGGCTGAGTGGTTTTCCTGTTCTTTTTTTGTTCTATTGCACATGAATTTTCCTTTGTGACTTCATCAGAAGCAGGGAGATTACCATTGGTATCAGGTGACTTATTTACACATCAGCTCTCAGGGATCAAACTGAATTATTTTTACTGACTTAAATCACTTGGAATAGAAAAAGACTGGATTTGCCACGTAGGGTTATTGCAGGGCAATAAGAAGTATTATTTTAAATTGCTTGGCTTTACTAATAATTTCTGTTCCCTTCTCAAACTTCTGTCCATGTTCTTTGCAAGCCTTGCTTGTAAACCAGTGTTACTCAAATTGTAGGGAATAAACTCAAAGAGAAATACACAGTGGCTAATGCCAGAGCCTGTCTCTGGTCACTACAGAGCTGTTTGGGTGCCCAGGATTTTAACAACTCTGGTTTGTCTCACAGGTGCAGCTGCTGCTGCAGTGATGTCCAGTTCCAAAGTGACAACAGTCCTGAGACCAGCCTCGCAGTTGCCCAACGCAGCTGCAGCTCAGCCAGCTGTTCAGCACATCATCCACCAGCCTATCCAGGCAGGTACCAGCCAGCTGGCCCTACAAGACACTGGCCACTGGCTATAGATTCTCCCGGCGCTTCGTTCTAAACTGTAACCTGTAATTGTGCAGTTACTGGGCTGAGGCTCAGCTCTTCTCTCTGCTGATGCTGTGCCAATTTCTAATAATGACTAGGGAAACAGTTGCATTAGTCCCATATTTTGTTTCTTTGGTGGACTTGGTGCAAGAAATTGAGTTTTAACTGTATCTGAAGTGCTGAAAAACTGGGGAGAGGGTTTAGTTTAGATATACTCAGGTTTTAAAGTCTGAAAGATCTGACATGATACACTCATGTTGATTTATTCTTGCATGAATTTTCTTTAAATCCAATTTTAATATGTATCTCTATGTCTCAGCTTATGTACACCTCCAAGAAGTCTATAGGTATCATCTCACCTCATTGTCCTGGTGCTCAGCATTAGGACCAAGGATTAGATACTTTCACTCTGCACTTACCACTGACTTCCTGGATATACTTGTACCAGGGTTTCTTTTCATTCTGAGGGAAATTGACACTTGGGTTTTTTATTAGAGACCTTTAAGGGATTCTATCTGGTTAACTTTGGTGACTTGATACCTACAATGAGTGTGCTTTGAAAAGGGGGCAGGTGTGCATCCAAGCTTGCAGATTGAGTTAGGAAAGTGGAAAATGTTTTGCAATGCCAAAACTTAACAAGATGTGGAAAATCCAGCTTTAGCCAAGTAATTCAGAGTTCTTATCTATATGGCACAATTTCTTTTCTGACTGTGTGTTTATGACTTGTTTTTATAGTCTCGTCCTCCTGTGACAACTTCAAGCACTATTCCTCCAGCTGTGGTGGCGACTGTCTCAGCCACACGAGCTCAGTCCCCGGTGATAACCACAACAGCAGCTCATGCCACAGAATCAACCCTCAGGTAAAGATGCCTTGGAATTCCCAGTGCTCCTTCTTTACAGAGCTGCAGGAAGGGGGAACATCTGGAGCTAATAACTCACTCCACATGTGATGACACAAACAAATGTAGCAATGTTTGCTCAGTGCAAATGCTTTCAGTTCTGTTAAAAAAAAATTTTAAAAAATAGCACTATAAATCTTGCTTGGTGTTCAGAGACAGAAGTAGCTTAATGAATCTGTTGTGATGCCCTTTATCATGGGATGGCAGGACTAGGAAAAAATGAATGCACATTGGAAGAGGGTAGATTTAGGCTGGATATAAAAAAGAAGTTCTTTGCTGTGAGGGTGGTGAGACTCTGAACAGGTTGCCCAGAGAAGTTTTGGATGCCCCCTCCCTGGAAGCGTTTAAGGCCAGGCTGGATGAGGCATTGAGCAACCTGATTTAATGGGAAGTGTCCCTGCCCCTGGCAGGGGGGTTGGAACTAGGTGATCTTTGACATCCCTTCCAACCCAAAATATTTTGTTGTTCCTTCCAGGAAAGCAGTTTTTGTTGTAGGAACTTGTGGCTTATTAGCCTATCTCTTTTGTGAAGTTACACATGGGGTGTTAAAAAGCATCCTATCAGAAAATCTCTTTAATGACCTGACAGGCATTACTGGTAAATCAGCTCTCCCGCATGGGGACTTAAGGAAGCTGAGGATAGAGCAGCATAGTTGAAGCAACATCAGAATCTTGAATATGTATTTAATAACAGTACCAAAGAGATGGAGGCCTGATGCCTGTCCCTACAGCTCATCTCTTGTGTCTATTAGCCCCATGGTTATCGTTACAACCATTTCCCTTTCTCTTCAGCCGACCCACCCTGTCTATCCAGCAGCACCCGCCCTCGGCAGCAATTAGCATTCAGCGGCCTGCACAGCCCAGGGACGCGGCAACACGCATCACACTGCCCTCGCACCCAGCCATAGGGGCACAGAAGCCTCAGCTCCACACCATGGCTCAGGTAACTGCGAGAAGGGAGGAGAAACACCCTGAACTCCTCTTCCTCCTCTCTTGTTTGTCTTGAGGGCTAACATCAAATTTGAGATGAGAGTTAATATTGGATTAGAAATGTCTGTTCTTTACAGCCAGTCCAGCATGATTCCACTCTAGGTGAATACTTTAAGCGTGCTGTTTTTTTGACTGGAAGATTTTGTTTTCTTTTCATAGAAAACCATTTTCAGTACTGGTACTCCAGTGGCAGCAGCAACAGTGGCACCCATTTTGGCAACAAACACGATTGCATCAGCAACCACAGCTGGTGGGTATTCCCTGCACTGATGTGGGAGAGTTATGGGGTTTGCTGGGTTCTGTGTGGTCTTTCCTCTTTGAAGATGGGACCTGGTTACCTTTGAGGAATTCTTTGTTTATGGTAAAGGCCGCATTTGGAAGTGCAGGAGCAGGCTTCAGGAGGGAAGTGGCCAAGTTCTTCAGGGAGGTTGTGGATTTTGCCCTCTTTATTTGTATTTGGACATGCTGGTGCAATAGGGCTCTTGGACAGATCTTTCATGGCTTTTTTCTTTCCCCTAGGTTCTGTGTCTCACACCCAAGCGCCCACAAGCACCATTGTCACCATGACAATGCCCTCCCATTCTTCCCATGCTACAGCTGTTACAACCTCCAACATCCCAGTTGGTGAGTGATTTTGGTTTTGAGAAGAGATTCCATTTTCTATTCGTGCCAGTTTTGTTTGTGTGCATTAGCAAAGTCCTGAGTGGAAGAAAAATACGCTCAGGCTGGGAGAAACTGTGGCATAGCTTGGTTTCCTTAATACCAGGCAGAAATACATGTTCTAGGAGGAATAAGTAGTAAAACAGCTGATTAACTGACTTGGTGGAACTTTCAGTTAAGCTTGAGCCTTTTGATGTTTCAGAACCTGCGTGATATTTACTGGAAGCTGTAACCACTCAGTGATGGAATGTTTTTCATAGTTGACTTTGTACATTCCTCCATGTACTTCTCAAGGTGTGAGGTGGAGCCCTGTGGAGTTTGGTCTGTGCCTTAATTTAGACCTTACTGGTTTCCCTCCACAGGTGGGAAACTTATTTGCCCAGATGTGGAACCTGTCTGAGATGTTTCCTACAGAACTGCACAAGTTTCCTTTTGTTCATCTCTATTTTCCCACTGACTTCCTTGCTCTTTTGAAATCTTGTATTATCTTTCCTTGCCATAAGTTTCCAATGAACAACCTGATCTAGTGGGAGGTGTCCCTGCCTATGGCAGGGGATTTGGAACTGGATTATCTTTAAGGTCCCTTCCAACCCAAACTATTCTATGATCTTGATGCATCACTGTTTCCTGGAAAGCTTTTGTAGAGTTTTTTCCTTTTTCTGGCCTCTGTCTGTGTCTACCTTATCTCATTTTCCTTGCTCCTCATCAAGTTCTGTTTTGAAAGCAGAAGGAGAGAAAAGGAGAGGAAAAAAAAAATAAACAATTTAATTTACGCACTGCAGTAACTTAATCTGTTAATCTGTTAGCAGGTATAATTTAAATATGCTTTTGTAATGTCTCCTTACCTGGTACAAATACTTATGAAAAATGCGTCATTTCCCTGTTCTTTCTTCCTCATGAGGAAACTGACCATTGCTGTGGATGGAAATCGGCTGGGAATAGGGGGGTTTTGCTACTTGAGGGTTTGCCACAGGAGAATTGTTCTTGCCTTTGCAGTGTTGACTGTCTGTTCCTGTGGCTGTGAACTGATGACACCATTGTTTTTGTGCAGCTAAAGTGGTTCCTCAGCAGATCACACATACTTCTCCCCGGATCCAGTCCGATTACACTGCAGAGAGGAGTAACCTCATTCCCCTCTCCAGTCACCGGGCATCACCAAACCCAGTGGCAATGGAAACCAGAAACGACAACAGGTAGGGAAGTCACAGCTCTGAACAAGAGTGTCTTTCTGTGTTCTTCAAGCCCTGGGGTGATTTGGTAGTTTGTAATTAATTGAAGTAACTGAGGTCCTTGCTAGCTCATGGCAGTAGGGGTCTTGGAGGTGGGGTGGAAGCTGAGTAGTTAAGATGGTGTGTATGATACTTGTGTGTCCTTGATGCCCTTAGGCAGTCGGTGCCTGTCCAGTTCCAATATTTCTTACCGACATACCCACCCTCTGCCTACCCTCTGACAGCGCACACCTACACCCCCATCACCAGCTCCGTCTCCACTATTCGCCAGTACCCAGGTAAGAGGAGCTTTGGGGCCAGTTGGCTTTGAGGCTTTGCTTTAGCTGTGACAGAAGCTGAGGGGCTTTGATACCTGGACACTTTGTCACAAAAAGTCTTTGATGACTTGTTAGCGGAGGGGAAAACACAGAGGCAAGGAGCATGGAACTGCTTCAGACGCCTGCTAGATGCAGCTGACAACAGCTCTCTTTGGAGCTCACATGTAATATCCAAGGATTGATATTTCTAGAAGTTAAACTTTTGGATTCCACAGAACTATTAAGCACCTCCAAACCAAACCAGTTCTTTGATGCATCTTTATTCCCTGGTGTTCTGAGAAGCACATTATCACCTCGATCAGCAGGCATGAAAGAGAGAAACCTGAACTAAAAATTGGACAGAAAAACCCCAAAACTGTGTTGCACACTCACAATTGTGTTAGTGTTCTCTTTTTTTGGAAAACGGGGCTATTGACATGTTTGAGCTGTTGCTGCAACTTAACAGAGCTCCAAAATGGTGCATGATGTGAGTCTATGGAGTCAACCTAAACTTGTACTGTTCTCTTGGACAAAATTTGGAGCTTGTACATTAGGGTGGTTTAGGACTGCTCTCCAGAGCAGGGTAACCTCCACAGTTCAAACCCTAGGAATCTGGATTTCCATGGAACATCTGTTTCTGTTGGCAGCATGTTATGCTTGAGGGAATGTGGAAGGACTTGGAGATGGCAAAAATTTGCTGAATGAGAAAGTATGTGCTGAGGTTGACATGTTACTGGGGCCTGTTCTTTCCATTGTGGAAATTCCAGTGAGAATTTACAAGTCCTGTCGGTCATTTTGGGGTTTGAGGTGAGCCTCAGGATGATGAAGTGACTCAAGGAAGGGCCAAATCAGCTTCTAATATACCTTTCTTCCCTTTGTAGATGGTGCAGACAAATGGTGATGCTTGGCATGAGCAGCTATGGCTGAGGAGCAGATCTGGAGCCCTCAATGGATGATGGCTGCAGACTGTTAGAGTTCTGGTAGCACAGTGTAGGCCAGTGCCAGTTTTTAAAACAGCAAGTGTAGGTTGTTCCAGCAGGAGCTCAGTGACAGAGACTTATTGCTTGATACAAAGCCTCAGTGGAGGTTGCCAATTATGGCAGTAGCTGTGACAACTCACAGCAGAGAGTCCATGGTGGTGGGAGTGAGTGAAGCATGCCTGTGCTGGACACAGCCAGGGAAGGGCTCTAGTAAAGGCATAGAGGAAAATGAGGTGTAAGGAGTGTTAATGAGGAATTTTGAGGATGAATGTTGACTTGGGCTTTCCAGAGGATGGTTGTGTTTATACAGTATCCCAACAGAATTCTACTGGATGGAAACTTCTACAGCAGCTGGTAGTGTTTTGCATCAGGCATCCCTTGAAGAGAGTGAAAGTGCTATAGTTGGTACAGGAGTTGTTTCCATGGCCCTTGTGTTGGGTTTTGAAGTTTGGACAGCTGGTTTTAGTGCATCTTTTCAGCACAAGAATTTGCTGGAAGTCCTGTGACAGTGACAAACCCCAGCCTGTTCTATGCTGAGAGGGTTCCCTATTGTTCACAGGATAGTCCGTTGTTTGCAAGTTCACCCTTGCTTTCTGTGTGTGGCTGCAGAAGCCCAGGTGTTGCTCTGTAGAGTCTGGAAAGCTGGAGCGACAGGAGCTGCTAAATGCTGCTGGGGGGACCTGCACCACACTGTAGTGTGTGTCTGGAGAGATGGAATCACAGCTGTTTAGAGCTGGAATGAGTGAATTGAACTACTTAGGAGAGGTACATCATTGGGAGTCTTGTCCTGACGTAGAGAGATTTTGAAGATTTTCCTGTTCACTTTAGCCATAGGACTGAGCCTGTAGTCACAGGCCCAGCTCCCAGTAAAATAAGATAGTACTGGACTTCAGAATGGTTTGTCCACCTGTGCCAGGAAGCGTCTCTTATGACAATGGGAAAGGGGATGAGGAAGTGGAGTTCCATCTTATGGTACTTGCATTTGAGTCTCTGCTTTCTCGGACTGCTTTGCTATAGTCAAAGGTTTGGAGATTTTTCTAACTGATGTAATGATAAGCTCTGCAGAAATACTGTCTTTTGAAGAGAAATGGTGGGTTTTTTTAATCTTAAGCAAGGAAAATGCTGAGTGTTGATACTTTCAGACTTTGCAAAACAAAGGACTGAGTGAAAATAGCACCCAGGTTTCTAAACTGGATACAGAAATGGTGAATTTTTAAAGTAGGGTTAAACTTCAGCCTTTTCCTTGTTGCAATTTGAAATGCAAAAATTAGATGGAAGTAAAAGCCAACACTTCATTTCTCTGGCAGAGGGTCCAGCTGCTGTCAAATTTACTGCTACTCCAGTTGGGAAATTGTAAATTGAAATTTGAAAAAGCACTTTTTTTTCAAAGCCAAAAAAAAAGAGCCTTTGAAAGTGACTTCAGAAGTGAGAGGTGCCAGAGCAGTGGGGTGTCCCAGTGGTCAGGTGTGACCTCTCTCTCTGCTCCCAGTTTCAGCCCAGGCACCCAACTCAGCCATCCCAGCTCCCGCTGGTGTTGGTGTGGCCTCCACCGTCCACCTCAACCCCATGCAGCTGATGACCGTGGACGCCTCCCACGCCCGGCATATCCAGGGCATCCAGCCGGCACCAATCAGCGCCCAGGGCATCCAACCAGCACCGATCAGTGCCCAGGGCATCCAGCCAGCACCCATGGGGACACAAGGGCTCCACCCCACAGCACCAATGGGAGCGCAGGGGCTGCAGCCAGCAACCATCAGTGCCCAGCAGCCACAGGCTGACACCAAGACCTCTGGTGAGTCCCTGGGCAAAGCCACTAAGCTTCACAAGATGGGCTTGGGTTTTCACTTCTGCTGTGATGAATGAAGTCATTACAGTCTCACTGGTCCAGCAGTGGCCACAGGATAGGTTCATGCACATCTTCTCCCAGATGAAGTTTTTTTGCTACATCTTAATTTATTTTTGTTGAGTGCACAGGGTGAGGAGCGTGGGTAGCTGTGGAGGGGTTACTCCAGTTGGAAAGGCTGGTAGTGTCTGAACTTAAACAATTCTCTTCTCTTTGCCCTTGTGAGAGAACTCATTTACAAGAAAAATTATGGAATCATAGAGTTGGAAGGGACTTTCCTGAACATTTGGCTATCATAATTAAGGTAAATTGATACAGTGAAGGGGCCCAGCACAGAATGTGTTGAATCCCTCAAAGGACTATGACTATGACATCTAGTCCAACCCCCTGCAGTGAGCAGGGACATCCTGCGCTAGATCAGGTTACTCAGACCCTCAGCCATCTTGAGTGTCTCCAAGGAAGGAGTCTCCACCGCCTCTCTGGACAGCCTGTTCTAGTGCCTCACCACGCTCATTGGGAAGAACTTCTTCCTAATGTCTAATCTAACCCTACTCTGCTCTAGTTTAAAACTACTGCCCTTCATCCTATCATTTCATGCCCTGGCAAGCAGTCCCTCCCCAGCTTTCCTATAAGCCCCTTCAGGTACTAGAAGGCTGCTATGGTCTCCCCATAGCCTTCTCCAGGCTGAACAGTCCCAACTCTCTCAGTCCTCACAGGACTGCTCAGGCCCTTGGATCATTCCCGTGGTCTCCTCTGGACCCTCTCCAACAGGTCCATGATGTTATCAAACTGTTCCAGCCACACATTAGATCACAGTAGTGATTAAAATACGACCAGATCACTTTGGGAAGTGTTAACTCCATCTTGGACTGTGATAGAAACCAACTTTCATTAAAAATGATCAGTCTGATGAAATCCCAACAACCTGCTGAAGAAATAGGATACGGTGGCCAAGAGAATATACTGTGGCAAAGTTGGGAGACATATGGTGTGGTGTCTTCTCAGCTGTCTGAATGTTCTGCATCTGTCTATTGGCCAGACAGGTCTGGGCAGCTGGTCAGAATACATACACACACACACCAGTGACAGTACCCATGTATTGCCACACAGGGTCTAACCCAGTGCTGGTGGTCTCCCTGGTGAATTCTGCCTTTTCCATTCGATTTCTTCTGGGAAAGATTGTTGTTAGGTAGGAGGTGGTTTCCATCTTCCTTATGAAAGGCTGAACCATCATTGTGTGCAAACCCAGCTGGAAGCACTGGAGCGGAGGGAGGGAAGGGAGTGTGGACCACCTCTGCTCTACAAGTGCCTGCTGGTCATCAACTTAACTGCTGCTTTTTCCTTCTCTGTGTCTGTCCTCCTCTCTGATCTCTCTGCATCCATCCTTCCCAGCAGTAGTCCTGGCTGATGGAGCCACCATTGTTGCTAATCCTATCAGCAACACCTTCAACACAGCTTCTGCAGCCACCACCGTGGTGCAGACCCACAGCCAGAGCGGCAGCGCCCCAGCCCAGGGCTCTTCTCCACGCCCCAGCATCCTCCGCAAGAAACCCACCACTGACAGGTGAGTAGGACTGAAGGTGACCCAGACGTGACACTTTTGTGAGTCTAGCCAAGCATCCTGGAGTCGTTTCAGTCGAGGTCAGAGCAAGTGTAGCAGCTTGAACAGTCTGCAGTGGCTATGAAAAACCTGCTGAGCTGTGAATCCTTCTGGTGGGCCCCCTCAGGGGCAGGATATGCTCTTCTCTTGCTGTCATTAATAACAGGAGAAGGAGAGTTAGTCTCCAAGTTCTTGAAAGTGACCTTCTGAGGGAAAGTGGATTTTGAGGCTTGCTTGCTTAGTCCAATAAAACCAAAGGAGTTTATAATCCACTGAAATTGGAATTCTATGCTTTGTCTCCACCATTTTTCTGCAAAGTCTGCGTGGTTGAATAGAAGGATAGGATTAGTGTCTCTCGGGGAAATCTGATTAGGAAAAAGGGAGGGACTAACTCCAGCTCTTCAAACATTTTGTCTTGTATGACTGATTTATTTATTTAAATACCTGAATCAATAGATAAGAGACAGCATTTGAATGAAAGTGCTTTTCATCACAGCTAATGGCTGAAAACCTTTGGAACTGATGTGTCCTATATGATGCTAAAGTTGCATCTATTTGTTTGGCTGGAAACCTTTTTTAAGGCAGAGAAGCTGTCTTGAAAGAAATTAAAGAAACAGGGGTAGATTACAAAAGAATGTTTCCATTTGAGAGTTTGACTGTTTTAGATAAGAGCGAACTTCTAGCCCCCCCAGGAGACTGACTGGTTTCTGCATTAGCCCTTCTTCTGCCCAGTAGCCACATGCAGGACCTGAGATCTGGGAGTGGGCTTTGGTGCAGTGGAATCCCACTGAAGGCAGCAGAGGCCTGTCCTAGAACTGCTGAGCTCCAGAGGGTTGTTGGGCTTTGAAGCAGCAGAGGAGCATGAAATACTCTGTGGTTTGACAGTAAAGCTGGTGCTCTCAGAGAAGCACTGAATTGGGGTGAGACCAGGCCAGAGCAACTCATCTTTTTAAGAAAATAATATTCAACATGTAATTAGAAAAGTAAAGTGAGACTAGCACATGGGCTCTGCTGGAGCTAATGCAGTGGTGCTGCTGTAGTTATTGGCCTGGTTTGGATGAGGAAGGGTTTATTCCTTTGCTCGGGGTGGTGGTTGTCTTTGCTTCTCAGACCTGTCTGTCCCTTCCAGTCTGGCAGTCCGGAAAAGTTTAATTCCACCTCAGCCCCCTGAAGTGGCCAGCACACGTGTGGAGAGCACCATGCGGACTACATCTGGATCCCCACGGCCAGCTGGGTGAGACTTTAGGAAGCAATCAACTGCATCATTGTAGTTACAAAAACAAAAAGAATATGATTAATTACTTGGCTATCAGAGCATTTCCCTTTCTTTTGGGGAGCGTAATCTATTTTAAATTTGTCATCATGACAACTCTGAAGAGAGCTGACAGGTTTTGCTGCTGTGAAGCAGAGTCCATAGGAGCCTTTTAAAACATCTAGTTGTGAGCTTCCATTAGAAATGAACAAAAACCCACCTCATAACTTTTTTCTATAATAATTGAAAAGGAATGCTGAGGAAAGGTAAATCGAGCTTCTGCCCTGCTTCATTTGAGTTTGATAAAGCTTTGCAATTTACTGTTTCATAATTGTTACCCACCATGGAAGCTCTTGTAAAAAGAGCACAGGGGATAACACAGCTTCAGGGAAAAGTTCCTCTTGTTCCTCTGCAGTGCCAAATTATCTCACTCCTTTTACAAGTGTTTTGGAGTGACCTGGAATTAGTCATGAGGTTTGCTGGTTACATTGAGTGGAAGAAAATAGCATGTTCAAAAAATACAAAGGATTGGAAAGGGAGCAGAGGAAGAAATTGAGGTGACACCTCCTCCTGTTAAAGATATGACCAAGCTGGGTTCTGCAGGTGCAGAAAGACCTGGACAGTCTGAACCCAGCTGGGCTCAGGCTGCGCCAGGGGGTTGTGACTGACTTAAACTTCAATTGAGCTTGCTTTTTCTGTTACAGTGCAAAGCCAAAACCTGAAATCCACGTGTCCATGGCCACTCCGGTCACTATGTCTATGGAGGCGATGTCTAACCAAGGCAGCGAGCAGCCCACCATTGCAGTCCCCCCCACCTCCCAGCAGCCCCCCTCTGCCATTCCAACCATCATTGCAGCAGCCAGTCCCACTTCCCAGCCAGCCACAGCTCTCTCCACCATTCCAGGAGCTGTCCCAGCTGCTCCACCAACTTCTACCACCATTGTGGCAGCACCTGCTCCTCCATCAACCCTGTCAGCAGTGCTGGGTCCTGCTGTTCCAGAGGTAAAAATCAAGGAGGAGGTGGAGCCCATGGACATAATGCGACCAGTGTCTGGTAGGTGGCTGTTAGTCATCAGGTTGTTTCTTTTGTTGTTGATTCAGAGGAGGAGTCTGAAGGGTTTCAACACATACATCCTGAGAATGACATTTCATCTCTTAGGGTAGCACAGAACACCAGTCAGAGGGTTCCCTAATGCCTTGTATCCTGTTGTGTTTCTTTGCCTTCTCCCTGATGTCTCATGAAATCACATGTCATCAGGACTGCTTTGTTCACATTCAAGTGATCCAGCTCTGAAGAGTCTGAGTGAATGCTTTGCTTAAAGCACACCTGCTAAGCAGCAGGATCAATATGTTACAGACCCTCACAGTTAATTTGAGTTTTCTCACAAATCCTAGTGCTTGGGTCCAAGGGCCATTCTCATATGTGAAGAATTAGTGGCCAGAGTAACTCATAGGGCCTTCCTGTGATTCATGGCTATCCATTCTCTAGAACTTCTAATACTATTGTATTGTCTTGCCCAGCCTGGATGTTGATGCCATGAAATTATATGACTGGTAAAACTCCAATTTTTATGGGTTTCAGGGCAGGCACTGTATAATGGGAAGATGATACAAATGCATCCCACATTCCTGAGGCTGAGAGTTTGGTTTAGCTCTTGGTTTTATCACATTTTCTAAAGCTTTTTGTTGTGCTGTGATGGAAAAAGCTGTCTGCTGCAGACATCTCTGGAGCACAGGCCAATAGTATTCAGCTCTTCAGGGATCTTATGTCTCTTGCTGGCAATTGTGGGTGTGCCAAATTGTCAGGAAATCGTACCTCTGAACTTTTGTTGCAGTAACACAAACCAGACCATAGCACTGTTTCCTTTTTGTAGCATTAACATAAGTTTCAACTCTGAAACAACTGAGGGACAACCCTGTGCTGGCATCCTTTTTGCTTTTGTACATGAGATACTAAAGATCTCGGTGAATGGGCTTGTCCTAGCAGTTCCTCCTGTCTTCATATCTGGCCTTCTGCACACACAGAGCTGAAGGGCCAGAGACAGGAGCTGCTGTTGGAGGTCATGTTCAGTCAGTGCTTGTGTGATAACTTCACACTGCTGATGCTTTGGGTTCTTTTTCTTCCTCAGCAGTCCCTCCTTTGACTACCAGCACTGTGTCTCCATCCTTGGCGCTGCTGGCCAACAACCTTTCCATGCCTCCAAGTGATTTGCCACCCGGTGCCTCCCCAAGGAAGAAGCCCCGTAAGCAGCAGCATGTCATCTCCACAGAGGAGGGGGACATGATGGAAACGAACAGCACCGATGATGAGAAATCCACTGCCAAGAGTTTGCTGGTGAAGGCAGAGAAGCGCAAGTCTCCTCCCAAGGAGTATATTGGTAACGTCACCCCTGATGTCTTTGTGTTCCTCTTCCAATAGGATCCATAGAATCAGTGGAATTGGAGATGACTGTTAAAGGTCATCTTGTCCACTTTCATCTAGTCCAACCTTCCTAGGAAGTGCAGCTTCCTTTTGTTTCTCAGTGAAGGTTCTCTGTTGTTCTCCTGCTTTGAAAATATAAATAATGAAAAAGCAAGTAGGGATTTCTCAGCACTTCCTTTGGGCAGTGTTGGAGAAAATAACCTTTCTGACAGAGAAAGTATTTTGGATGAGGGGGGAGCTCACTTCTGCTAGACACAGCGTGTCAGGCTGTTCTACTTTCACCTGCTTCATTAGTGATAATAAGACAGTTCTCCCTGGATCCTTTTCTAGATGAAGAAGGTGTAAGGTACGTCCCTGTGCGTCCCAGGCCACCTATCACATTGCTCCGTCATTACCGCAACCCTTGGAAAGCTGCTTACCATCACTTCCAGAGATACAGCGATGTGCGGGTCAAAGGTTAGTCTCCTGCTTATGCTCTGACCATCTCCCTCTTCAAACAGCTCGCTGTCCCCATCAGGGCAAGTGACAGCTGCAGGGCTGCTGCTGATCAGCAATCCCAGGTAAAGGGTTTGATGGCAGTACAGAAAATGAGGGCTGATTTAGTGGGATAACTTTCATGATGTTGCCTCAATCTCTTCTGCTCTCAAGGCAGAGGAGGAAAGAAGGCAAGGACATTAGAAAGAGCTGGCTGCGATTTTGTAAGAGGAAAAATCATATAGTAATTAAGAAACATATTCACCCACAGTGATGGAAGCAGCAAAGAAAGTGACAAGCTGTGGTGATGTGCTACAGTTCAGTCTGTCTCATTTTCTTACTGACAAACCAGCTTAACCAGTTTAATCATGACCCTTCTAGATTTGGCATAACTAGTCTTGTGAATTAAGAAATGGAATTTGAAAGATTTTTTTTTTCCCTATATGAGCAAAATGGAGATCATATACTTGTTTTTAGGCTTTTTAGGTCATATCTTAGAATTTTTAAGCAGATTGGGGTTATGTGACTGGGAGCAGATGGGTATTTCAATGGCTAAATGGATATTTCTTTCTCATGCTGAGTGTTTGAAACACTGAGCACCACAGTCTCTAAATGGGAAAAATGGGAGATAATAAAATTGTTCTGGAAACACAGATGACCTGTTAAGAAGTGGGATCGGCTATCATATACATGGCAGACATACAGCTGTGTTGCTTTTGAATCCAAACTTTGCTCATCCTCACTGATGAACAGGAAGCAGGATGTGGGTTAATGTTTTCGCAAGAGAGACGCTGGAATGACATTTCTTTGTGTTTCCCTGTGACAGAGGAAAAGAAGGCAATGTTGCAAGAGATTGCCAACCAGAAGGGTGTATCATGCCGTGCCCAAGGGTGGAAGGTCCATCTCTGTGCAGCACAGCTGCTACAGCTGGTAGGTTAAGGGGGCTCGCCAGTCTTTGAAGCCTGGGGACAGATAGAGGTGTGCAGGACAGGAGGATGTGTTTGCAATCCCCAGGACATGCTCAGCTGACATTGGGAATGGTGTGTAGTGCCCAAAGGGAGTGGGACCTGCTTTCCCCTTTCTCAGGAATGTGGCGTTAAGTGGCTTGAAAATGGAGTGCTGGTTTTGATCCAGACATAAGAGCTGATGTATTTTATACAGATGATCAAAATTGACAACTCCCTCCTGCCGATGCAGAGGTGTGAAGAAGCGTCTGTTTGGGATGGTGTGGCTGATCTGAGGAGGCAGCACTGATCCACATTCCTGGATGCTTCTGTTTCAGGTTGGGGGTGAGGTAGGTGCTCTGCATTCTAGCACCAAACTCCCCAAAACCTCTGCATTCCTGGAATATTAGAGAGACACTGCAGTTGTGAGAGGGCAGCAGTTTTCAGGAGTCCAGAAGTGAAGCAATCCTGTAAACAGGATGTCAGTGAGAATGATAGTGCCACACTCTGCGTCAGACGCTCCACCTTCTGAATGACTAAACGTGAGCAGCTGAGAGGGGAATAGATTGTCGACTTCTCTGTGTAGCTTTCTTAATGTGGGCAAATGTTTTCTGGGCCAGCGGGGAGGCTTCTCACGGAGTCCTCATGTCTTCTAGACAAACCTGGAGCACGATGTGTACGAGAGACTGACTGCCCTGCAGGAGGGGCTCATCCCCAAGAAAAAAGCAGCAACTGATGATGACTTGCATCGCATCAATGAGCTGATACAGGTGGGTTCCTGCAGACACTCAGCCCAGCAGAACTGCTTTACCCTTAACTACACAATATTCTGCTGTAGGAGAGTGAAAGCTGGCTTTTAAAAAAGAAGGGGCGCTTCCTATGTGTCCAGTACCATCAGTTAGAAGTGATGGAAAGCTCTACAAGCATTAGGAGAAGGCAGAGCGGTTGTTTAGACAAGACAGTCTGCTGTTAATGATGGTGTTTCTTTCCAGGGGAATATGCAGAGATGTAAACTGGTGATGGATCAAATCAATGAGGCCCGAGACTCCATGCTGAAAGTCTTGGATCACAAGGATCGTGTTTTGAAGCTTCTAAACAAGAATGGAACTGTCAAGAAAGTATCCAAGTTAAAGCGAAAGGAGAAGATGTAAAGCCAGAATAATGACTCTGGAAATGGAGAACCTGTACAGAATGGAATTGAAGCTTTTTGTAGTTTGGGTTTATTTTTAAGCAGAGCATCTGAATAAAAAGGATGAGTTTAGGGAACAGATGGCAACAGATGGACATGTGAAGCCTGGTGACCTTGAAGAGATTGTCACTGGTCTGTTGTAATGAACAAAGATTTCTCTTGGGCTCAGCCCTTTTTACAAGTCTTTCCAGTCCCATTTGTTTAACCCTCCTGATGTGTTGGTGCCTACTAATAGGAACAAGTGAGGTGAGGTGTGGGGGAAGATGCTCTCCTGTTCTGCACTGCAGGGGTGGTCAATGAGCACAAGGTGTGTCTGCAGCTGTACCACAGGGGACAGCAGGAGGGTGACACCCAGGTATGGACCCAGACAGCAGCCACTCTGCATGGCATTGACACCACTGTCAGCCACCCTATTTGGTTCTTGTTCTTCTGACCTTCCAGTGTCTGAAGCAGCCTTCTTAGCCCAGTGCCACTGCTCCAGGAGACCTGCCACAGTCAGAATCTCCCATGTGCAGAAGTCCTACCTGTCAATTTTAAAAGGAGACACCAAAAAAAAAAAAGGAAGAAAAAGGAGGAAAAAAAGACAAAAAGCGGGGGGGAAATAATTTCAAAGTGATTTTGTAGTGTCTGTGTGTGTGTGTCTGTGTTGTTGCTCTGGGATCCTTGTTTTGAAGTACCTCTGGCAACAGAGGGCTTCTATAGCTGGTGTATTGTTAACTGTATGTACCACATACATCCTGAAAACATTAATAAAGGACTTGGAGGTTTTTGTATCCAAGCAGTTTCTGTGCCTTTATACTAGTGAAACTGTTCAACCAGACAACTCAAAACCAAATCAAAGCCTTCTCGGGAGAAGAAACGGCAAACTGGAAAGCAGTCGGCCTCTTCTGTGGCAGAGGGAAGGGGAACTCAATCCAAGTTTCAATTTCTAAAGGTGCAGGATTAATTGTTCCCCATGTACCTGTGTATGTAAACTTCATTTTTTTATGGAAGTTGCCAAATCAGTTAATTTTTAGCCTTCTCAGTTTCACATTCTCATTCTATTTTAAGAATATTTCTCTGATAGTGCTGTTCTCTTGACTTCATGCAGTGTTATGTTCTTTCAGTAGTCGGAATATTAAAAGTATTTAATTTCTTATTTCTAATTTTTTTGGAAACTAGAGAAGTAACTAGGATGCCCAAATTCACACTGTACTTGGGGGTTGTTCTTAAACATGCAAAAATCCTAACTTATTTCACGTGTGTCTGGGTGGCAGTCTTACTTTCATATGGGCTTGATTTTGCTTTATAAAATAAAAGCAAATTCGTTGTAAGACACAATTCTAGTATAATGATACTGTAGCCCTATTAATAGGAAAGTCTATGATAATCGCATAGTTCCTGGCCTGGAAATGGAGGACATAAAAATGCCAGTTTTACAAGTCCAGAAAGAGTCTGTTTACATACATGTGCATGTTGATGTGCAACAGACTGGTGCAGCATAAAGTGAGATGGCAGAGGTAGGACCTGAATGAAATAAGCTGCTGCTTATCCTGTACTTCTGGTGTGTCAGGGACAGAGCCTGCAGGACAGGTCAGGTATTTGTTTGCTATTGAAATGGAAACAGCACTGTGACACCACCAATGTTCCCAGGGTCTCCTGCGGACCCTGCCAGGAGTTCACTCACCTGAGAGCTGTTTCACTGTGTTTGGAAAGGGCTTTTGGACCAAATCAAAGATGTTACCAGCACAAGCATGAGGTGTTCCTGATGGGGAGGGAGGGAAATATTCCTTTAAGGACAACAGAAGTTTAAAACTTCCTCTTAATCCTTTCTTCTAAACTGGAAAGACTCCTGTAGTAACAGCAGCTTTCTCAGGCTGGTATTCAAAGCTGTCTCAAGACAAGGATTGCCTGAAGTCTTAGAGTGGTTTATTATTAATAAAGTCAATGTTGTCCTAGTGCTGTGGAAACCCTAGAGGTTCTGTAGGAGAAAGTAAGAGAAGATGACTATCAACCGGATTGATTTAGCTGGTGTTTTCTTGCCTGTTCCTCATTCTTTACACTTAGTTCAGGAATGGGGCACAGATGCTGCTCCACCACCATAGTTAGACCAGTTTGTCTCTGGAGGCTGGGATCTCCATAACCTCATTGGCCCAAGTGTTTCACTGGTGTTGTCAGAAGGCACTGAGGAAGCGGGGTGGTGGTTTGCTGTACACCGAGAGTACCTCAGAGACCTGCAGCACCTTGAGCTTTACAAATCCTCTTGTTTGCTTTCGCTGCAGAAAGCAGCCGGCTGAAGGAGAAGCCTCTCTCTCTCCGCTCAGAGCACCCGTTGAGTCTCTATTCTTACACAGCGTTCCAACAGAATAACTACTTCTCTGCCGTGCAGGGAAGGACCTGGATGCTCCGCGAGGAACAAGAAGCAACAAGAAATATTTTTAAAGCAGTTTTAATTGTGGAATAGCTGAGACGCTCGCTATCCGTTCGGCGGCAGGGAAGGGTGTTTATCGCTGGCTTAGCAGACCCGAAAATGATCCGGGTTCTGCCCTCCTCCCTGTCCGGCCCGTGGGCCATGCGGACACCTTCCCTCCCCTCTCTGACACCGGGCCCAGCTCAGCTCAGCTCCACTGTGAGACGGCGCCTGGCCCCAGCAAAAGCGCTCTTTCTCTATGGTACCGGCAGGGGGAAGAGCGTCCTCCCATCTCTATGATGGCACTGGCGCCGCGGGGCCGACGGGAGGCTGGCGGACCTAGTGCATTTTTCCCCTATTACCTCACGGGGGAGGAGGCTGTCGGGATAGAGGAGGACCTTCCCTCGGCCTCGCTCCGGTCCTCCAGGTCCCCTCGCTGCCCGGCGGCCCTGGGAAGTCCGGCTGCCGGCCCGGCTGCTGCGCCGGGCCCGGACACTCCCTGTCCCGTCTGCCGGGCCCACTTCTCCAAGGAGCCTCGTCCAGGCCCATGGCTCCATGAGGCGGGAGAAAGAGGAGGAGGAGGAGGCGGCGGCGGCGAGGCAGCAGCGAAGGCTGCTGGGCTGAGGCTGAGGAGAAGCCGCGTCCGGGCCGGGACGGGTGCAGGAGGTGGGCGAGCCCGGGGAAGACGGGAGGGGACAGACGGACGGGGAATCCCCGGTGCGGAGCCGGCATCTCCCCGGGGAGTCACGCAGGGGTCGCCCCCCGGGGCAGGGAGGACCTGCGGCAGATCATGGGGGCGGCCTCCTTTGTCAGGCCCCTTCTGCAGGGCAGGGAGGGTGGAGGAGACTCCTCAGCTCCCCCGCCACGTTTCCGCTCGGATATGAAGATTTAATTAATAATAATTTTCCCTCCCCCCCTTCAAGCGCGACCAGCCTTCCGTGACAACTTGAGAAGGCTCATCTGTCCTAGCAGCTCCCCTGAGCCACGGCAACGTAATAGGCACTTTTAATAGGCACTGGAAAAAAAAAATTACATGTTTACTTTGTCAGAGATACACTTTGCCATTTTCTCTTTCTTTTTTTTTTTTTTTTTAAGGCGAATTTTCATTTCAGGTCTTGTAAATTGCTCCTTATTCAGGTTATGTTTCTGGGAGCTGGATGTGAGGATGGCTGAGTAGAGTGGGCACGGGGGTGTCTTCCTGCACTTCTTCCACCAGCCCTGTCAGTTCAGGGTCCTGCCATGCTTACAATGGCTTATGGAGCTTCATGGATAAAGCTCACCTGACACGCACCCACAGAGAAAGGAGGGAGTTGTTACACCTTTAATTTTGGGGCATGTCACACCTCCCTCTGTGGAGGTGCTGTCAGTTCAGCCATCAGTTAAACACTTGGGAGAGTTGGAAGGATACTCTGGTGGTTAAAGATGTAGCCTGGTACTCATAAGAGCTGAGTGGGACTCACTGTTCTCCAGGATGTTCTTTGTGACTTAGAAATCTGTGCTTTTAGAGCTGTCTGAAAGATGAGGAGCTGTTTTTCCCTCCCTCTGTGTATTTAGATCTCAGGGTGATAATTGCCTTATACTGATTTGGGTGCCCACCATTGATGTATGGTACTCGCTGATTATCTTCATTCATTTTTATCTGTGTAGGCTTTCCTGTCTTTACTGGTTCCACTCCTCCTTGTGATGCAAGAGCTAGCTAGCAGTTCTCTTTTTTTGCAAGCAAAACGCTGCTCGGTTTTTATACTGTTACCCACTTCCTGCCATTCCTGCTTCCCTCTGTTCAGGCTACGCTAAGCTTTCAGCTCTTCTTCCCCTGCCTATCCTGCACCCAACGTTTTTGTTTCTCAGCATTACTTTAGCCTGGAACATAAACACAGATTCTAGTCTTTGCGGTCTTATTTTCATAAGCGGTGGTTTAGAAAATGGTGGTTCGGTGCCTGCAGCTTCTCTTTGTGTCTTGCTCAGGCAACACCCCCAGGAGTCCAGCCCCAAAGGTGTCACTCGGGGTTGTTGTCATTCCTCTGCTGAGAGAGCAAAGGGAAATGTGCTGTGCGTTTGAAGTCCGAGGGGGAGGGGGTGATCTGAAAGAGTAGTAGATGGAGTGTAGCTGGACTCCACAATCTCTTCTTTTTTTTTTTTTTCTTTTGTTCTCCCTCACTTCCATTCCCTTTATGGGAAAGTTGGTTAGGATTTTTTTGGTGGGTTGTGTTGAACACCAGCTCATCGCAGTGACTCTGAAAGTGTGATTTCACACATGCTGTGTACACACTCTTTCAGTTTACTTGTAAAAATACCATTCTTCTTGCTGGGTTTATTACTCTGTTCACTTGCATCCCACAAAGATTTTCTTCCTTATTTTTTGTTGCAAAAACAAAGCTCTGTGACACCTTGGCAGAAGCAAGGAAGGGGTTGTTGTTTTTTCACCTGTAAGTCGTCTGTGTGTTTCTTTTCTGTTTCTCCTCCTCTTCCCTCCTTGCCAGGGTTCTGCAGTGCTTCAGGCAGCGAGTTTTGAAGCAGGATGGGAAAAAGACGCTGTGTTCCGCCACTCGAGCCCAAGTTGGCAGCTGGCTGTTGTGGGGTGAAGAAGCCCAAATTGTCTGGGAGTGGCACACACAGTCATGGGAACCAGGCCACAACCGTACCAGGCTCCAGTTCAGGTCCTCTCCAGAACCACCAGCACACGGATGGGAATAATGGAAGGGAAAACGTATCTGACTTGACTTTGGGCCCAGGAAATTCCCCAATTACTCGAATGAATCCGACTTCGGGAGCTCTGAGCCCACTTACTCGGCCCAATGGCACTGCCAACAGCACCAAGAACCTGGTGGTGACAGCAGAGATGTGCTGCTACTGCTTTGATGTACTCTACTGTCATCTCTACGGTTTCCCTCAGCCACGACTTCCTCGATTTACCAATGACCCCTAGTGAGTAAATCCATGTGCGGGAGAAAAGCTGAGACACGCCTCCAGAGCTTTGGTCTCGTTCGGGAGGGATGAAGGGTTTTTGCTGGGAAAGGGGACCACGGGGATGCAAGGGGGAAGGAGGGCATCCTTGTTGCTTGCTTTGTCTACCAGAAACAAAACCAGATGCACTGTCAGTGCCCCAAAGAGGAAAAACAACATTCTGTTAGGTTTGTTGCTAGACATGAATGGACCTTTGAGGAGTGGCCTTTGAAGGTGAACATGTTTAGCTCTGGATACAGGGAGCTAGGGGAAATATGAGTAAGAGCACTGCTTCTTTAGCTCACGGGCTGATGTAGTGCAGGAGACATTGTCTTCTGTACTGAGGAGTGCGAAGCCACTTACTGATAATCTGCTGATAAGGTTTGTTCCCTTCTTTGTAAATAGATGGCTTTGCAAAAAATGCATTCCACTGTTTCACTCCAAACTGTACTGAAAGAATGAATGAAGCTGAAATTAGAGTTGACTGAGTACAGTAAAATAATGTCCCTGATCTTCCTTCTAATGTCAGGTACTCCTGGTGAAGGGACAAAGGGAGAGTTTTATTTTATGGATCAAATGGATGGAAGTAAAATAAAATTAAAAAATAGAATCAAATTCCCAGTTCATCCTGAAATGGGTACTGAGCTAGGGGGGATTGGCCAAGGACCCTCACCTGATGTTCAGTTGTGCAAGCTAATGGATTTAGCAAGGAGGTTAACCAAAAATTTGCTGGTTGTGGAACTGGAAAACTGTGCTGATTAGGCAACATGGGGAGATACAGAGAGGTAAACTTGCAAGGCCAACAGCAAGGTTAAGAAGAAAGGTGTGTTTGAGGAATAGGATTTAGGAAGGTGAGATTGAGCTGATGTTTATCTGAAGGTTGAATGCGTAGGTGTTGGAAATGTTAATGTTATTAAAATGTTTGGTGAAAGAATTGTATGGGAAATATCACTGACAGACCTTCTGACACTCCTCCAGGGGCTGCATCTGGAACAACAGATGAAATAAAAAGTTGTTGGCATCCTTAATTTAAGTCAGTGAATTTCAAATAGATGTAAAGGAATGATGGCTTAAACAGGTCAAGGACTCTCCATATAGTGAGTGTCTCCCCATCTTATTGTCTGTCAGTGTAGATGTAGGCTGTGCATCCATGCAGTTATCCCAGCAGGATTATGGGACGTGTTCTGAATGCTGCTGCAGACTAAGCTGGTTAATATTGTAAATATAAATAAAAGGAGAAATACTCAGGACTCAAATAGAGAGTAGTGCCAGAGACTCCCCAGAAGGAAATATTCTGGTGATTATTTTTCATCCCTAGGCTAAGCAGGTTCCTTTTAGAAAATGACACATCAGTCTGTCTTTCTTATTGACTTCTGTATGAAATAATAATATTGCATACTTATTTATTGTTTTGTTTTTAAAGGAGGTTTCTAGCTGGATTTATTTGCTTTTTCTGTTGATTAGTTTCAAAAAAGGTGTTCTCAGCTGTTGTAATTTTATGCCCAAATTTGAAAAGTAAAAATCATTCCCTGGATAGTTCTGTGCTTGTAACAGAAAAGTATTTTATATCAGAGCTCCAAATCAAAACCAGCTCCTGTCTAGTCTTCCCCTCTGGGCAAATGCCTACCTGAATTCTCCTGTGTTTGAGCATTTATGCTGCTGTTCCTAGCAAACAGTTGTGTGTAGCCCAGGGCAAAGCATGAGGTTCACTCTCTTGAAAAGCAGCATGAAGGAATGATCTGTCACACTTGAGACAGCAATGTAATGAACCTCAAGCCAAATGGAATTAAACATAAGAGTAAGCAAAGAGAAAACACATAAATAATTTGTCACATAGTTAATGTTGATGTAAAAAATCTTAGAACAAAACAAAGGTCTATACCACAAGTCTGCATGGACAGGCAGGAAAGAGACCATGAATGGAAAGAACAGAAAGATGGATAGCTTTGTGCCAAGCCATTTCTCAAAGAACAGATTTCTGCAATGGGCACTAAACCCCAGCAGTTGTGAAGGTCAAGATCTGTATAAACAGGGGAAAAACAAAAAAGTTACAGGGTTATGACACCATGAATTCTAGGAGGACATGCATGTGTTAGTGATGGCTTTCACAAATCCTTGCAGAAGAGGTGAGATTGCAAGACTTAAAGTTATGTCTGCATTAATGTGATGAATGAAGGAAATCTTCTCTTTGCTATCCAGGTTACTGGAAAAAATGTGATTTTGAAGCTGTCTGGTACACAAACCCTTCCACATTTATACTCCAGTCTTGGTTTTTTTTAATAATAGGTACCACAAATTGGTACTAAAACTACACCACGCAAGTTTCTAGTTGCCAGGCAAGACAAATTATAAGATACTTGCATCATAAATTCTGTACCATGACCATGCTTTTTCTCTTAGAACAGTAAAATTCTGATTTGAACAAATTACATTTTGCTACTTTAAAATTCCCTCTGTAGTGGCAATTGGAGAAACTGTTTCTTTAGCTGCTGAAAATCCCCTCTTCTCAGCCTGGCAAAGCCTCTCCAAACACACATGGGTAGGATGTGCTGGCTTGGGAGGAAATGGTTGTCACAGTCTGTTCAGGGTATGGCTGCAAAGTGCTGTTGGGGGCTTCTGAGTGAATATGGGCAAACGACTGTGGTGGCTTTTCTCAGCATAGCTGAGAAATACACCTTTCAAGGAGGGGCCGGGGACTTAGTCAGCTGCACCTGCAAGTTGCTTAAGTTCATCTATTCTGCAGATGCAGAAACAAACCTCTTTCCGACAAGTGAAGGTTTATTTACATATGCAAAATTGTGTATCTTTTTTTTGTGCTTCAGTTGTTAGGACCATAGTGAAAAATTGTTTAAAATGTACTTTAAAATATTTTAAAGTATGACAGCTTCTGAATGTAATTATCCTGCCCTTTCTAGAGTTACTACTTCTGTTACAGATGCAGAAAGCTGGGTCACAGCCCAGTGGAAATGTTAGGGGGTTTTTTCTGGAAGGGAAGAGAGCTGAATTGAAAATGTGAAAATTTGAATAAAAGAACAAACTGAGATATGTATTCTGTCAGCAGTGCTTTTTGTCTTCTGCCTTCTTCTGTTTGGGATGAGTGTGTCATGTGGGTTAAGTAATGGTTTCAAACTTTAATTAGATTAAGCTAAATTTCCATCGAGCTTGTGGCAGTAACATTGCTCAGAAATCTCCTATGTAAGTTTAGTATCTTCTTTTGGTAAGCTTTCTGATGTATTTTCTTACCCCTTGCTTCTGTTTTCTGTTTCAACATAAGGTAGCTGGATGGAAATGTAGAAGAATGGCACCCTGGAAGTGCCTTGAAGCGTAATTGGAAAACTAGAACAGTTAATCCTCTGTCTTGGTCAAGCAACTATAAGGTGGATGATAGTTGTGGAGGAATGTTTCCACCTCCTCTGCAGGCAAAGTACTTCACAATTATTACTGACAGGTTGTTTGCTATTTTGGGATCTAATTCTGCCATTGGTGGTCACAGCTGGTAACTAGGTCCTGAGTGATCAGTTTATACTGGTATAGGGTTTTTAAAATCCATTACGACACTGAAGAATATCACCAGGCACTCCTTTATCACATATTAAATTGTGTTCTATCTACTTAAACATGAGAAGCTCTGCTACCTGTAATTGAAAAGTGATCTGCAATGGTTTTGTTGTCTGAATGGAGTTGTGGAATTTTTTTTTGTAATGTTTGTAATAAAGCTTATGAGAGCTTCAAGAGTTTGAGGAAAGTAAGGTGTCTGACCTCTGTTCTAGAAATTAGTTATTCTTCCTCCATGTTTCAGAACTCCTGTCCCTTTTTTTTTTTAATCTCAGAAAATTACTTTCTTAGCACATTTTCTATTGTGTCACTTATCTTTTAAAGATAGTAAAAATCCATAGACAGATATTTGGAATCACTAACAACTGAATGCTTGGGTTTGAAGCAACTGCATCTTGTAATTCAGTATTCCATAATATGAAAAGCAAGATCATTCATCCAGATTTTGTAATTAGATGAGCATTGTCAGTTGCCTTGCAGAATTTTCCAGATGTTCAGACCTTGAGCTGCAATGTTTGCAATTTCACTCACTTCTGTAGAAGTGAACTTTTTGCATCTTTACCTATTTACCTGTTCACAAAACTCTTCTGAGAACTGTTGTTTGGAACTTCCTGGCTTTTGAGGCTTAATCGAGGCTTCTAGGATAACAGATTGAAATGAGCCTCCTGTATTTGATAATCTGCTGTTGTGCCTGAGTGCATGAGAGCAGACAGGAAATCCCTGTGATGTTTGAGTAAGAACAATACAGTGATTTAGATAAGTGCTTAAAAGGAGAGAATCTTTGTAAATGCTGGTCAAATGTAAAAGACAGGAGCACTAGGGTTGGATTCAGAAATCAGATCTTCATGGAAATAACAAGTTTGTGGGGTTTTTTTTCTTTCATAAAATAAGAGAGCTTTTATCACAAAACTGAAATATAGATGAACACTGCAAAATCGTTGAGGATCTTTCCAGTTTGATGCTACTATAAATAAGTAATCTTGTTTGCTTCACCTAATTCTGATTCGAGTTGTCATATAAGTGGGTGTTACTATATGCAGCCATTACTTCCAGAGGTAATCAGTGGGGTCCAGTAACCATGTCTTTGTTAGAAGACAGTGCTGAGTCTGGCCAGGAAGGTGTCATTGGAGAGCTAGCTCGCAGAGATCCGGTGGAGAACAAGGAGTATGCCCTAAAGCTGGGGCAAGTTCTTGGAGTTTGTGAGTGTGGGTTTTTATTAAGGAGCAGGTGAGAAAACATGCTTGCTGGGGTTTATTAGAGGGAGAGAAAGCGAATGCACGCATGTGCTAGGTTATACCTTGTTGGTCTCCCTGTAGCAATCAAACATCTCTAGAGGCTGAAGTATTTATCTTTTTTTGTCTTTTCAGTCCACTCTTTGTGACGTGGAAGACGGGGCGAGACAAGCGGCTTCGTGGCTGCATTGGGACCTTTTCAGCCATGAATCTTCACTCAGGACTCAGGGAATACACATTAACCAGGTAATTATGCTCATAATTAAACTGAAAATTAGCTTAATTTGCTGAAGATCTAATGCAAGGTTAAGATGCTGGATCAACATAGTTCAAAATTACATGCTTCACAATGAAATCAACCTGAGAAATGTGTGGTAAATAGGATGAGGTAATGTATCAGGTTTTATTTGATTATCTTTAGCATAAGTGAATTTTGGTTCACACTTTAAGGCTAATGTTGAATCTATCTTGCATACTTACAGTTCTGATGTCTTACATAGCACTTGATTTCTTTCCAGCTGCAGGAAGGGGAGGGAAGTGTCAGGAAGCTTGCACTAGTATTTGTGTATTACTGTTCATTTACATTAGAAAAGAGATACAAATTGCTATCTCTGCAGTAGCAAAGGGGAATTTGTTTCACAGAGACATAATCAAGAAGGGAATAACTGAGTGTCTGACACTTTCATTTGATGCTTGTATCAAGCAACTTCTCTTTTCTTCCCTCTAGTGCACTTAAGGACAGCCGATTTCCCCCCCTGACCCGCGAGGAGCTGCCCAAACTCTTCTGCTCTGTCTCCCTCCTCACTAACTTTGAGGATGCCAGTGACTACCTGGACTGGGAGGTGAGAACAGGTGCATTTGGAACTCTGCATCACTCTCTCATTCCGTTTGGGTTCGGGTTAGTACATGGTGATGTATCTCCTTTGTTACAGGGGTGTATGGGTATTGAAACTGGACATGGAAAATGTGGGGCTGAAAAACTAGGAGGGAGGAAGAGGGTGGGTTATAGCAGTATGTTGGGGAAGGAGGGAAGGATCCAAATAGGAATAACAGAGATGTGAAAGTGCTCCATGGATTCAGCCCAATAGGTTATGGGTAAGAATGTGTGAAAACCTGAGGAGTATTTTGATACTGTGAATTAGAAACTGGAAATAAGAAATAGTTCAGACACAAGGTATTAATAATTTTTTTGGATCTTGCTCTTGGAAATATACTTAGTTCAGGACAGATTACATAGACTTCATGGTTGGATTGTTTTCAGTATGAATCTTGTGGAGAGACCTTGTCTTTCAAGCTCAACATAATCTGTAAAACTGTCAAATTTCTAACAAAACTTACACCAGGAGAAGTGGCAGGGGGATTGGTTAGGCTGGTCTGGCAAAGGTTGCAGAGGTTTTCTATGGTGCAGAGACAGCCATTTGTGAGACCCACCTGGTGAGGACAGAGAGTGGGAAAGAGAAAGTCTATCCAGGTGAAAGCCCAAGTGGCTGGAGAGAGAGAGAGACAGAGTATTGTGGGAATGCCAGCTAGCAGACACCTCTTACTTGGCTGTTCATTTCCATCTATAGGTTGGGATCCATGGGATCAGAATAGAGTTCATCAATGAGAAAGGTGTCAAACGCACAGCCACGTATTTACCTGAGGTTGCTAAGGAACAAGGTGGGTTTGAGATGGCAGCCATACATGTCAACACACTGTGTCACAGAACTGGGTAACACAAATCTGTGGATGCTGGGTTTGGATTGCAATGCTGTCCTCGTAGTAGTGCCATGGAGCTACCAGGCTTAATGCAGATAACAGATCTGATACAGCTGCTGCTGGGTTTTCATCTGGCTTTTCTCTCACCCCACGTCTGTGCACAGACGTATCTTAGTGTAAAAATGCTATAGGGCTTTAGAGACTTCGAAAGCATGGAACTTGCAGCTTCATTCAGTGTTGCATCTTTCCTCTTCTATGTTTCTCCCACCAACTAGGATAACTGCAGGCTGCACAGCACCAACAGGAGAGTCCCTTTCCTCCTCATTCTTGCTAAAGTAGCACCCTCCAGATGAGGGCAGGAAATGGCCCCTCTGGAGCACACTTCCCACTCAAATATAGTAGCGGTCACCATGGTAACTGCTCAAAATATTGCCTCCTTTCCTCCACCTAGCAGAGTGGAGTGGTCGCATCCTCCTGACTCTGGGGCAAAAGATGAAGGTAGGAATTTTAACTCTGATCTCTTGCATAGCAGTGCACTGTGCTGTCACTAGAACATCAGGTTGATTACAGTTTGTCTGTGTAAAGAGCTAAGTATTACCTTATTTTAAGGCTTTGGGAGGTAAACTTGAGTGGCACGTGATCAAACATTTTGGGGTCTCTGTGAGAGATGCAAGGCTGAAGCCTTTCTATGAAGAGAGGCCACACGGAAAATGGAATTTCTGTCTTGCAGAACGGTTCCAGTATGAGTTCAGTGGGATTGGCATGTGCAGATAGTGTGCATGCATGAGGCCATGTATGGCCAGTTCAACACTGATATTTCTAAAGCTCAGAGATTCCTGTTTACTTGTTTGCTTTTCTAGAGGTCTTTTAATGCATTTCTCAACTTTTTGAAGCATCATTTTTATATAGCAAAATTTCCCTTGCTTCTATTTTTCAATAGACTGGGATCAGATCCAGACCATAGACTCCTTACTCAGGAAAGGTGGCTTTAAGGCTCCAATTACCAATGATTTTAGGAAAACGATTAAACTCACCAGGTAAGCAGATGTATTTGTCATCTTTTACTTTACAGTGTTTTTTGTATGATTCAACGTGTTTGTCTGTGATGTACATTTTCATGCCTCTTTTAGATGAGAGCATCTGAAAGACAAAATCATAAATGTTAGGCATGCGATGTATATGGAATGAAGCACAACATGTTCAGTCATGCAGGGTTGAGGTCAGCATTTGACTAGAGAAGTGTCACTGGTTTTAGAATTGTCATACACATGAAAGACCAAAAGAAGCAGGACCTTTGAAAGTGAAAAAAGTGGATTTTTCTGTATCCTTAGAGAGGCATCTTCTCAGTGTGCTCATCTGTCTGTGCATGGCATACCTGTTTGGACATAACAGCTGCCTTAAAAATTAAACCACGCTCAAATTAGTGGTTTGGGCTTTTTTTTCAGCACTTGGTTGTTTTTCTACACCCCCAGCTGTCCTATTGGTTTCAGCTTCCTTGACGGTAGTAAAAACTAGGACATTCTGGTTTTGCATAGAAACACTAATTTAGCAGCTCATTCCTCACCTCTGGAGAAATGCAGTGGGTATGCAGGGTTTTTTTAACAGGACAGGATAAAGGTTTTCATTAAAATCTGGTGATATGGTTTTAGTGTCATTCCCAAACAGTTTGAAGCTGTCTGTTTTGTTTATAGCATGTTTTAGCAGCACTTGAAAATCCCTGGTCTATCTGAAGGGACTTCATATTTTGTGAATTCTGATTGTACAGTATGAAGTCACATATATGCTTCAGCAAATCTACCTTTACCCAGCTCTCCATCATTTTGTTTCAGTAGCTTTTCAAAACACGAAGATAACCATAGAAGTAAATAACAGTGAAGTACTGGTTATTGAGTCTCTGAAACTGAGTCTTCCAGAAAACTTTCCATGCCTTTGTTTTCCCATAGCAAGTGGATGAAGAGAATATGAATTGATCATTCATTTCCTTCAGAAAACTCCTTCAGGGGTCCCATTCATTGTGATTGCCTTGAATAGGGATCATCATTTGGTACCTCAAGGCTAATTCAAGCTTTGATGGGTTATTCAGACCACTGCATGAGGTGGTATCAAACCAGTTTGTGAAGTTAGTGGGCTCCTCTTGGTCATTACTGGCTGTGAGATGAAAGGTGAGCTGGGATATGTGTTGCATAGTCTTTTTACATTATTTGTTCTTACGCTGTTCCCATAGGTACCGCAGTGAGAAGGTGACAATCAGTTATGCAGAATACATGGCTTCCCGTCAGCATTGTTTCCAGAATGGCACTCTTCATGCCCCTCCCCTCTACAATCATTACTCCTGACACACGGCTGCATGACCAGTCCCACTCCCCAGTTGCTGCCAATGGCTACGACATCATTGGGGCAGATGCCTCCTCTTCCTGGTCCAGTTACTTCTATTACTGCACCATTTTATGATGCTAGCTTCCGTTGCCAAGTCTGCCTTCCAGCTGACCTGGGGGGAGGATGAGATCGTGACAGAACTTCAGGGGCCCAAGCCTTATCTCAGCCTTCCCTCCCACTGGGGGTTCAGTTGGATTGGGGCTCCATGCCTATGAACTGTCCGTGAGGTGTCGAAGACGTCTTGGAGTGAAAGTGCTGCTTTGGACTGATCCGTCCTTGTGTGTTACTGACACTCCAGAAACTTGAGTTGTTTGTTACGGAAGCCCCCCAGATCAAGTAGGAGCATTCCCCTGGCAGCCTGGGCAACGGAGTCCAACAAAACATTTTTTAGGTTCTTTATAATTTTTTTTAACCTCTGGTATCTGTGGTGTGCTGAGAGCTGATTGCAGTCCCCACGCATCACAGGCAGACATTATGGTATTAGGGAGGGCTGACCGTGTGGATAGGACCCCATCCTCCCAAACAAAAAGCACTTAAAGATGTGTAAAACCTTTGGATGGTATTGCAGATGAATCCATTATTTAAACTCAAGGTGGCTTTAATTACCAGATCCCACTGTAGGTTGGATTCCCTTGAAATCCTTCTGGTTTACAGTTTTCTGGGCTTTTAGATGGTGCTTGATAATGCAGGCTACTGTAGAGCAGACTGTTCTGCCTGTGAGATACGGCACCTGCTGTGTATGCCAAGGACAGAGTACTCAAGTGTCCCTGGACAGTCTTCTCTGTTATGACCATGCTTTGTGTCTCGACATTTGTAACAGAGACTGACAGGATTAGGGATGGGGAGGGAGTGCAGGGCATTGACTGTAGTTACACAAGCCAGCTTAGTGACTGAATTTCATTGATCTTAAGCTACTGGTCTTGGGGACTTTGCTTTTGACAGGTCAGCCACTTTCTCTGATGTGACTATCCAGCTTGAGAACTGCCAGCAATTCGGTTTGTAGCAGGCCTACACAACAGAGCTGTGCAGTTTCGCTGGCGTGTTGTATAGTTACACAGTGTAGTCATTACCACATCAAAGCAACCTGGGGAAACCTGTTTCACACAGTTTGTGTAATTTGTGTGCATTCTTTATTTCTTCTCCCATCATTGATGATTACAAGAAATGCTCTCAGTCTAAAAGGAAGATAAGTTATTCAGTTGTTACTCTGAAGCATCACTGAGGGATGTCATAAACTACATAAACTATGACACTTTCTCAATGAGGCCACTAGACTTGAAAATATAATTCTGGTAGTTTGGTTTGTGGGTTTGGGTTTTTTTTCCAAGTTTCTGGAGGATCAACAATGATCAGGAAAGACAATATAAGTGCATACAGAGTTTTGGCTTTTTGGTTGCATATATTGTTCAAGTTTGCTTGTGTGTGGTAATGATGGCTTTCAAAATTGCCTGGTGTTTTGAGCCAGAGATCCTTTCCTAGCATGGCTAGGGCTGGTCAAAAGGTCAGAAGCAGATGCTGCTGCTCCTTCTGGATCTAGAGAAGAAAACTGCATCAATTCATGTGGGTGTTCTGCTGGAGGAGAGAGATGTGAGGAAAAGGAAGGGGTCTTATTCTGGATAATGGTGCAATATTGACCCAGCTTTCCTCCTCTCCTGGGTCATTCCTACAAATTGCCATTTTTCCCTTGTGATGTTGTCGAAAAGCAACAAATATCAAGGGATCGTTTCATGATTTCCTGCTGCTGAGAATAAATCACTCTGGTTAACAGACTGGAGTGGTTTTTAATTCCTCTCCCCAGTGCCGTGTAGTGATGGGGGAGAGTGGGGTCAGCTCTGGACATATGGTTCACCTTTCAGCTGTCAAACAGTATGATACATAGGGCTACACCCATTACTGTTCAAGTCTTCTATGTTAGAATTTAATTTCTAAATGGTTTAAAAAAAGCAAAAAAATGGTGCTAAAACTTCACCTCTGAGCACACTCAGTGAGACTGGTCATGCAGGCACACAGTGCCAGGCTTTTCAAAAATACTGTTTCTTTTTCCAAAGTTTGCCCTGTTCTGTGTCTCCAACAGTGTATAGTGTTCTCCCAGTTTCATTTTATTTGACTAGGGGATGACTAAGGGGTGGGGTGGCGAGGGTTAGCTGTCATTTTTACAGAGCAGAATGTTAGGACTGAGTGACTTGGTTAGTTTGAGCCTGCAGTGGGCTGTATGGTTTGGGACTGGGGAAGCTGCATCCTCTTCCACTTCTGTTTCCCCACTCAGACTGTTTAAAAAAAAAAACAAAACCACCCAATAAAAATGCCTCTAAAATATGTACTGTGTTCTTGTCATGTTGCAGTGAGAAGCTAGCAAATCAGAGAGACTGGTTTGCTGGGTGAGAAACAGGCTCTGTCAGCTTTTGTCCCATAAGGACACAGGATAAAGTCAGTTGAAAAGTGTGTTAATAGTTATGTTAGCTCAGAAAAAATGTAAGACGAGGACAGGTGGTCTCAGGAAATAATCCCATTTCTAGATCATTACACGGCAGCTATGCGTAAGGATGAAAGAAGTGAACTAGAAAAACAATGTACCTGCAAGTTTCCTCAAGGGGGGGGCAACCCAAATCATCAGTCAATGGATTTAAGAATTTCTCCATGTATACTTGGCAGGGACAGCAGGTTAAAACTCTTCCTTTCCAAAGCAACCACCACCTGGTGGGGTCTGGATTGAACTCATCCTTAGAAGCAAGTGCCTTTTGGTCTAGAAGGGCTTATTCTCATGACAACCACAACTGAGAAATAATCTCACTGCAGTTATGAATTGTCTTTGTTTTACAGTAACTACAGGAGAATGTCTTTGATCACTGGAGTCTGTCAGTGTTGGAATGTTTCCACTGTGAGGTTCTTAATTCCTTTTTTTTCATAATGTTCATAAGAGTCAATCTCAACTGAAGCCATTTCATTTTGGGAAGGTTTTATGATCAAAATACCACATATCTACAAGTTATCCAAACAAAAAAAGAAAATCTGTAAGAGAATCTAAGAGTTCATTTTAACCTTTGTACAGAATAAGTTGTTTTCATAATACATTATCAAACATCTGCAATCTTCACTGACTATTAGTGCTGTTTTCTGTTTGTATTCTGGAAACTATATGTTGTTTTGTTGGGGTTTTTTTCTGGGTTAATTTGTTTCCTTAAAGCAAGAGACCTCTTTTGACCTTCAGTGCAGAGATATCAGACCAATTCTTTGTATTACACTTGGTTGCCTCCTACCTATATAATAACTTCTGAGTGTAAATAATTGAACTCTATCCTCTAATGAAGTATTGTAGAAAATAAATCATAATGGAGAAAGATTATTTGTCCTGTCCTCTATATGTCCTTTCAGCCTTTCTGGGGCTAGAAAGATGAGCAGTGTGCTACACATATGAATACCAAACCAATCAACTATATGAAATGGTCAGAACCAGGGAGGTCGCCAGAATGGAATGACAGATGTCTGTAAGCTCAGAAATAGTAAATTCAGGCTCAATAGAACAAAGCAATGAAAATAACAGGAAAATTTGAAACAAGGATTATGTATGTTTCATTAACAACAGTACAGCAAAGTATCAATGTATCCTGAAATGTTTGCTTGACAAAGACTGCTGGTTGTCATAATGGTGAAATACATAAAGCACACACAGGCAGAATTCTGTACTGAAAATCCTGAATTTGTACATCTGGTTTAAACTACCATAATTGTTGTAGGGTTTTTTTGTCTTATGAAAACAGTTTATCTGTCCTTCACAGGCTGAAAACTCCAGGGGATCCAAAAATGTTATTTCAGGAAAAAGAAACACCCATCTTTCTAGATTCTTACTAAATGTTTTAATGTTTGCTTTGTAACGGGAACAACTGCTTTGTATAATAGCTCTGATCAACATGCTTCTGGTTTCCCCATACACTTGCAGGTTATTTCTCACTTTTTCTTTATGGAAGATGTGTAGTTAGATCATGTTTCTTAGGAAGGGCAGCCCTGGATATCAATGAAGAACAGGTGTAAGACTCCACAAAAAAATCCCAGAACAGTCTAACCACGCAAGAGGGTAGTTTTAGCTAAAATATGCCTGAGAGGCTCATTTACCTCAGCGTAACTACAAAGCTAACAGCTATGGTCAGAAAATATCTTCTAGAAGTAGTCAAGCTGGATAGAACATCCCATCTGTGATGTAAGGAGTGGATTGTGGAGTTATGTGTAGCGAATGTGATTTCCAGGTGACTCACTGTAAATTCTCAAGTCAACCATAAATCCAGCATTTCCTGTTTTCATCAGCCCAGGTAATTATTGAGTATATTCTCAGCTTCTTTGTTGGCTAGTATACAGGATTTTACTTGTATATTTCTATGGTATATTTTTCCCTTAATTTTTTTTGTTTTCATGCTGAATTGGTCAGAAATAAAATCTTTGCCAGAACCTCTGTCTTTCATCAGAGATTCCTTCATGCATGTTGCTTTTTCTGGAACTGCAGTTGCACTCACCAGCTCCCAGTGAAGATGAGGCCAGGTAGAAAGGTGTTTGTAAGACTGCATATTGAAATAGTTCAATCCAGGATAAGGATAAACCAGGATAATTCCCCAGAAAATTATTTCTTGTGTTTGTACTTCTGTCTGAAATAAAAACAAATTAGTCACTTAGCACTCACTTCCTTCTCCAGATGAATTACAGACACTTAGGAGAAGCCTCTGCAAGATGCTTCCAATAATGAATACTTGAGCATTTTTATTCTATACACACAGAATTTTGGGGACAAAATCTATGTTATAAGCTACCTAATAATGATGGAGAAATGCCACTGCTTGGGGATAAAAACTAAACCCTTTCCAAGCAACTCAAATATTGATACTGACCTATGTACTATGAGGGCTGCTCTCAAAATGAGTTGTAGTACATTAACCAGGAGGACAGAAAAGTTCTTAAATTATTTTGCTTCAAATGAGGAAAACAATTGACTCATGACTGTTTGAAGATCACTCCCAAAACACAGAGCCCAGAAGACTATTGTTACCATGTTACTAAAAACATGCTTGGCTGCCCTTACAGTGAGATGAATTCTGACAAGACATTAAATAGCCAGATGATTATATGTTCATGCATCCTTATGCATGTATTTTAAAACTGAGCAGATCATGCAAGAGCCAAGAGTTTTGCATTCAGAGGCTTGTTACAACTTTGTTACTGGGTATTACTGTAATTTTACACTGCTCATACATTTTCATTCAATAGCGGTTTGGATATAAATTTTAAATGGTGTAAAAATAAAGATCGAATGGAATAAAAGCCTAAATTTGAAGAGTTATCTTTTAAGAACACAGCTGAAAAAGCACATGCGTCCTGTCTGATAATGGCTCCTATGGCATGTGGCATTCTGAGTGGGTGATGTTATATCCACAAGGATTTTGACCTATTCCTATAATATGCTACCAAATACCACAAAAAGAGATGTAGGTTTCAATAACCTAACCTTAACATCAAAATCTAGCAAAGCCTTTGCACACAAAATATATATTTACTGCTAGAAAACTTACAGGAAGATTAAATTCCTTCTGCTGGTGAATTATAAAAGAAAAGCATGTTACAAGATATGGTTATACGAATAATATAACATCCTTGCTATTCTTCCTGTATTTTATTACATAGAGGTATTGAGCTGAGCTATTTTAAGACTTGTCTTGGTGCGCTTCTTTATGTGTCTGTGTTTTGAATTATGATAATGTAGAAATAACCAGAGTAGTTGTCAAGTTGTCTGCCCGGAATATGAAATACTAGAGGTTCTGTTCACAATAAATTAGATTTGGCCAAGTTTGGTTTTTTTTTCTTTTTAATCAGTTAATTTTAGGATATGGCCAGTAAATAAGCCTGAAACTTCCTGTAGTCACTCACTTTAATGTATTTCATCTTCCTTTTTCATGCATATTTTCAAATTGAATTGGTAAATACTGGAACAGTCATCATTAGGGAGGAAGAAGCCAGTGAATTTAAAAAACAAACAGAACAAAAGTCAGGTACTCTGCTATGTTTAGGTTGTTGCACTAGCTGAGTAATATTAGTGTGATTTTAGAAGTGCATTTTTAAAATTCTTAAAACAAAAAAGGAGGGAGGGAGCAGGTTCCATTCAGAAATGCTCTTACTTGTGTATTGTTTGACTCTTGAGAAGTTAACCAAACACATCAGTGATAATGGACCTTCATTTTTCATGACAGCCTTTTTAAAGAAACTCTTGCAAGTATCTTGCTGTAGGTTTTATACGTTTTGGAAAGGATCCTTAGGGTAAAACAAAACTAAATTTAATAACGGAAATCTCTCCAAGCTTCCTCCAGCTCCAAGAATCATGCTATTCTGTGTATATGGGTTACTTGGGAAGCCATTGGGATTCCAAGTGATTTAAAATGCTTTTCTCATCGATCTGGCAAGGATTTCCTTGTTTTCTTGTAAGCCCAGCTGCAGTTGTTTAATTTGACAGATGTTCCCACAGAGAGGGTCCAGAGAAGGGCCACGAAGATGGTCAAAGGGCTGGAGCAACTGCCCTATGAAGACAGGCTGAGGGAATTGAGGTTGTTCAGCCTGAAGAAGGCTCAGAGGGGACCTCATAGTAACTTATCAGTACCTGAGGGGGTCCTACAGAAAGGCAGGGGAAGGAATTTTAACATAATATCGGATGGGAGGACTAGAAACAATGGATGTAAATTGGAGGGGGGTAGATTTAGACTAGACATAGGACAGACATCTTTACAGTGAGGGTGAGGGTGGTGAAGCACTGGAACCGGTTGCCCCGAGAAGTTGTGGATGTCCTCTCTCTGGAGGTGTTCAAAAATAGGCTGGACAAGGCACTGAGCAGCCTGATCTACTGGGAGGTGTCCCTGCCTATGGCAGGGGGGTTGGAACTCGATGATCTTTAAGGTCCCTTCCAACCCAAACTATTCTATGATTCTATACTTACAGACCATCTTCCTGAGTGTCTTTCTGCTTGCACCACTTAATAAATCAGTTTTCAATTAGTTTCTCTACCATACTTGTTCATCCAGATAACAAAATGTCAAAAGATGTGATATGACCCCTTATATTCTTTATACTTAATCCTTTTCCCAGAATGCAGGAAACAGTTCACCTAGGCATGGATGCAAGCTTGTGAGAACAAGAGAGGTTTCATCCTAAATCCTCCAACAGTCTATTTTTGCCTATCTTTAAGAGCACAGGATGACATAGTAAGGTCTAGTAAGATGATTACTTTAAGAGTCTTAGGCCGGTCAGGTACCTCCGCGTGAGCTCTATAGGGGTAATTAAGTTATTTTGTTGTCAGTGTTGCCCTGATGTATTTGTCCGAACTGCAATAATTCTCAGCCTGCCTGTGGCTCCTCAGGAGTCCACAGATCGCTTCGTGAGAGTCTGGAAAAATAACCTCTCTTTCAAAGTGGGTCATTAATAGGAAGAGAGTCAAGTCTCTCCCCTCGGTGACTGAGGTACCTTACTACTCATAGAGAGGAAGGCAGAAATGCCGGTGTCCCTACGTTCAGCTGCGCCGCTGGAGGCAGCTCTGGCGGCAAATGGAATCGGCCGCAGCTCCCTGATCCGCCCCTGCTGTGAAGCCAGAGGGGTGAACAGGCACTTAACGCCTCGCTGCTCCCCGAAGTTGCGGCGCCGGAAACGGTGAGAGCCCAACCGCCTGGCGATGACTACCAACGACCGAGAGAAGCTGCGGCGGGCCCGCCTTCCCTCCGCCGTGGGGCCGCGCTTCCGGCCGGGCGGGCCTTCCGCTGCCGTCAGCTGAGGCCATGGCGGCGGGCGGCGGCGATCCGCGGGCGGCGGACGTGGAGGAGGACGCCTCGCAGCTCGTCTTCCCCAAAGGTGGGCGCTGGGGGGCTGCGAAGAGGTCTCGGTGGTCAGGCAGCGGCTGCTGCTGCCTCCTGGGGAAAGACCTCCCTTCAGCACCGCACAGTACACCCTTCGCTCCGAGACGTACCGAGTGTTAAAAAGGAGGGGAAATAAATCGTTCGTATATATTTAAGGACCCTGTATTTGTTAAGATACGGCTATTCTTACAGCCACTACGTGTTTGCGCAGAATATTGATAACTTAGTATCAGGTTCTAGCGAAAAGATTCTCGAACCTTGATGTAACCATTCCTTTTTCATTGATATTTCTTGCCATGAGGGTAGGGCGGCATTTTAGGAAAGCAGTTGTCCAAAGAATTGTAAGTAGGGATGCTGCCTTTCTGGGACAAGTCACACATTACTTAAGTTTGGTCAAAATTAGATAAAGAAACCGTGGCAAAAATGCAGGCCGTCAGAAGATTGGGGCTGCAAAACTATTGGCTTGTCACTCAAAATGGAGTATTTTTTTTCAGCATTGTCAGTATGAAGTGCTGCCTGAATTTTGGTGAGGGCTCACACGGTAACAGAGAAGCACATCATTAATTTCCCTAGTTTACACGGAAAAGTTCTCTAAGTGGACTTTTCCATCTACACTTATGTTCTCGTGCTGACCGTTCCCTCCCTCGTTCAAATGTAGAGTTTGAAACAGCAGAAACCCTCCTCAATTCGGAAGTGCATATGCTGCTGGAGCACCGCAAGCAGCAGAATGAGAGTGCGGAGGATGAGCAGGAGCTCTCAGAAGTCTTCATGAAAACCCTGAACTACACGGCACGCTTCAGCCGCTTCAAAAACCGGGAAACCATCGCCAGTGTCCGAAGGTGAGTGGGAAAGTCGAGGTGTGAGGCTGTCTTAGGGAAGCCAGTCTAACACTGATGTTGATTTATGAAAACGCTGTTCACTGGTGCTTCCTGATGTGTACTGTGATTCTCAGTCTCTTCTTTCTGAAGAGGAGAGGAAGTTGATGGTCCTTCATAGAGGGTGGTATTTGCTCTAGGCTGAGCTGCTTTGTTTTAATTATTTAAATAGCAGCCGATTGCAGTAAATGTGGGGATTTTCTAGAGTAATTCCAGAGAAGTGGAATCAACAGATGCAACTTTTTTACCCCCCCTTCTGTGTAGCTGTGCAATTACCCTTCCTGAACACTCATGTAATTTAATACCAAAAGCAGACCGGGGGGTGGAGGGAGTGGGGAAGCTATTTGGTTTAGGTTTTGCCTTTTATATTTCTAACTTACTTGTAATATCACCAAATTGTTGTCTTTCCTTCTAGTTTGCTGCTCCAGAAAAAGCTCCATAAGTTTGAGCTGGCCTGTTTGGCTAACTTGTGTCCCGAGACAGCTGAGGAAGCCAAAGCTTTGATTCCCAGGTGAGCATTTATGAATCGTAGAAGGATCACTTTATACTTTCCTGTGATACGTGAACTGTGTACTGGATAATGTACAGGGGAGCAGTAAATTCTTCGTATCTTGATTTGTTACCTCATGGCCTGAGGTAGACAATGAAATGCTCAGCTGAATTCATTCCTTTCATGCTAAGATTTCATAGCAAGACTGTGCTGAGTTAAGAATGTGAGGCTGCATGGATTTAATTTGGAGTTCTGTTCAGTCCTGCACCTGCCTTGTCTTTTTGCTAAAACATTTTAAAATTATTCAGCAAGTGGTTCTGGGAAGGATGGAGTTTTGTCATTTACAGAGGAGGCTCTGTGCAGGGATGAGGGGGGGAAAGAGGATTTCTAAAAACCTTTGATGTACCCTCACTGTTTTTTCTCTTGCAGCCTGGAGGGGCGGTTTGAAGATGAGGAGTTACAGCAGATTCTTGATGACATTCAGACTAAACGCAGCTTCCAGTACTAAGGTTAACCCTCAGCCCTTTATCTGACCAGAAAATCCTGGGACCTCTGTGTGTTTCTCAGTCCCCTGAAGCAGCCTGACTGTCAGCAGGGTGAGGGGACAGGTGGGTACAGGACATCCCTGCAACATGTCACGCATGGCTGCAGGAGGCCAGCACTGTCCCCCTTTGTTCCACCTGTACCAAGAGAGATGAAGAACCTGAAAAGCCTTTTGCCATTGACTCAAATATTTGTTTCTTCCAAATCCCTCCCCTGGATTTGAGAATTTTCAGAGTATTTCTGTTATGATGTTGTGTTTTTGTGAACTTCTGAAAGAGATGGAGAAACTTGTTCCTGACTTACAGGCAGGATTTGTTTGGTTTTTTTTTTTTGGCTTTAATTTTTTTAATTGTGTGATGAGGATAGTGAATTTTGACATCTTCAGTAATTTTATAACGTCACTGTAAATAAAAACATTTCTAATTAAGTCTGTGTGTTTGATATGAAGCATTAGGAGCATATTACAATTTTACTAATGAGGACCTTTTTGACAAATGGATCCTGTGATTATTAACCTCTGTTGGAGATGTGGGGATTCCCAGATGTGTAATAATGTGATTGCCATTTAGGACAAGTCAGTCAGAGATGTTACTAAGTCTGGTCATAATGAGAAGATATTTAGGGACTATCTTCCTCTCTGCTCCCCTAGTTTCTGCCAAGTGGTCACAGACACCCAACCTATTTACTGTTTCAGAAAAGAAATAGAGTTTTGCCAATGTTGCAAAAGGGAGAGAAACATGGCATTATTTCAGCTTTGACTGTAAAGTTAATATTGCTGTTATGCTGAAAGGCCCAGCTGGTTTACAAGAATGGCTTGGGCTGCCCAAGCTGAAGCAGACTGCCTCACTTCAACTACCATTTCTTTCACATCTGCAAGCCAATAAAACCAGGAGTGCCTTTCTCATTAACCACAGTAGCTTTAACACGATCAGAATAACTCTTAACTGAAGAACAAATATAAAAGGGAGTTTTCATGGCAAACGCCTTTCTGGTAGCTGTTCCCTCTGTAACTTGGTTTTACAGAATCATATAATGGTTTGGGTTGGAAGGGACCTTAAAGATCATCTGGTCCCAACCCTCCTGCCAAGGGCAGGGACACCTCCCACTAGACCAGGCTGCTCTGTGCCTCATCCAGCCTAGCTTTAAACACCTCCAGGGAGGGGGCACCCACAACCTCTCTGGGCAACCTGTTCCAGTGTCTCACCACCCTCACAGTAAAGAACTTCTTTCTTTTATCCAGCCTAAATCTACTGTCTTCCAATTTGCATCTGTTATTCTTAGCCCTGCCATCTTGTACCCTATTAAAATTACTTTAGAGGTTTGCCGTACATCTGTTCAAGCAGCTTTGAAAAACCTAACACTCTAAACCTCTTTACCTATACTTCTAGGTTAAATGAAAGTATGGGAAAGCATTGCTGCTCACTGATACTGTTACAGGCCAACCAAGGAGGGCAAAAGACATGACCATGTTTGCATGGTTAAACATGGGTATTTGCACTATCCTCCACAAATACATAAAGCACTGACAGCAGTAGTTGCTGGCTGTTGTGCTTCAAAACCTGGTGTTTAGGCTGAGGACACAGAAACTGAAGAGGAACTGAGTTCCGAGGGACTGAACTGCGTCAGGTGCGATCCAGACATAGCTGTGTGGCGAGCACATGGAGTAAGAACATGAAGCGAGGCAGTATTTGGCCCAACTGCTAGTACTTCCGTTTCATACCTACTGGAGCGGGCAGAAGCCTTGCTGCCCACAGCACCGTCAATGGCCAGGCCTGTGGGATCAGCTTCCCCGGCCACAACCTGAAATTTGGCCATCATTTCCTCTCAAGAAAAGGCAACCAGGACGCCGAGCGTCCCCACCATTACCCCATCATGGCGGCAGCGCACGCGCACCCCGCTTGGCGCCTAGCGAGGGTAGGGAACGGAGCTTCCGGCAGCGCGCGCACAACCCGTGGCACGCGGGGAGACTCGCGGAAAAGGCGCGCGTGCGCGCTGCTCGTCGGCCGGGGATTAGAGGGAGCCACCTCCCACGCCTCTGAACGTGCTGACGTACGGCGCGTGCGCCGCCCGGTCGCTGGTGGGGTAAGGAAAATGGCGGGCGGCCGCGGTGGGGGCTCGTGAAGCGGCAGCTTCCGGGCCCGACGAGACGAGGCGAAGTGGCGCGGCGACAGGGTGCCGAGTCGGGATCCGAGAGAGCGGCGGGACGGTGAGTAGAGTGTGGGGCTATGCCGCTGGCGGGACGGGCGCAGAGGTGAGCGGCCTGGGAAGTGCGGCCGCCTCCGCCATTTCTAGGCCGCGGCCCAAAAGCAGTTGGGGCAGGGCCCGGAAGAGATTGAGGCCTGGCGCCGTCCGCCACTGGCGCGGGATGAGTGCTGTGGAGGGGGGCGGCTGGGCTGCCCAGCTGCCCGGGCTAGGGTGCCCTGGGGAGCGCGGGGACCAGCCGTTGTCAGCGGGGTGAAGGGAGGGCTGAGATGCTGGCCGGAGCTGGGGCTGAGAGCAAGCAGGTGGTTTCCTTTCCTCTCTCATGTACAGGTGTGGCTACGCCCGATTCTCGCAGTTCTCGATCTCTCTGCCTTGTTTTTGTTTCTTAAAAATATTATTGACTCTGCCTTGGATTCGGGCAGTGGTCAGGTATGATCGTTTGAAGATGCAGCTTGGACAGTCATGGCTCTTATGGGTAGATAACAGCCATGGTGTAACACAAGCTTACTTATTCTGTAAGGTTTAGTGATGGTAGGGTGGCTCATGTTCCTGGTAGAGACTTTCTGATCCACCATTATGAAAAGTGAGTAGCAAATATAGGTGACATGGTTGAATCAGAAAAATACTTAAGCTTTTTTTTTATTATTATGGTGAGCTGTTTAACCATTGTATCTCATTGAAGATGGATGTTTTTTGCTGCTGAATGTTAGCAGCTTTGTTGTAATTAGTTCTGTGGCTTTAAATACAGTATTTTGAAGTATTGGCAAACAAAAACTGTTGTAGGCAAGTAGTTCTGTACTGTGCTGCTTTTGTACCTCATTGTATATCTTTAGTTGTAACTTGTAAATCTGTTTTCTTATGTTAGTCTCTCATCCTTCTGGCAGCAGTTCCCTATTCTTTTATACTTTTCCAGACACAAGTTGTTTTATCCTTCCTTTAAGAAAGGCAGCATAAGGTAAATATTTATCAGAAAGCTTATAGTATGTGAACAAGATTATGTTTGTGATTTTTGCTTCTTGAATTCTTTACTGACTAAATGGATTTTTACTTCTTTACAGTTTGTGTCGATATTCTGCCCTTGTCTTTAATATAATACGATATAATCATAAGACATATTTTAAAGTCTGATTCTTAATGTCTTCTTTGGCTGTGCTGTAGTATTTCTGCTGGGATGATCTCAATCTTGTAAGATTACAGTTTATAAACAGTAGGGTATGAAAAATCTGTTTTGTCTTTTTGCTATTTTTGGAGTTCTCTGCCCAAGTGCTTTACAGTCTAGTAGGTAAGCTTTATGTGACCTTTTTGCAGTTGGATGTTTTGGAAGTGGCTGGAACTACTAAATAACGTTAAGAGTATCAATTTCAGAAATAAGTAGTGGGGGACAGGGGAAAAACAACCTCTGAGCTGCAGAGAATGTTAGATTTTACTAGCTACTGTACATTTAATTCAAGTCATAGAGCTGCTAAAACCTTTTAAATGTCAGTCAGTATGCACATTTAGTCCTTCACTGTTAGCTGAAGTGTTGGTGATCCATTGAATTCTCACAGCAGTAAAATATTAGACTATTTGGTCTATTAGAATTAAAAATTGCTCACCAGATTTGTATTCCTGTTAGCAGTGGAGCAGAAAGTTGTAATGTAGTGATCCTGAACTTCACTTGAGCTAGAAGTTCTTAAAATACCACCTTTGACTGAAGGAAAAGGAGGCCTTCATTTTGGTAGGGGATAAGAAAGTTTCTGTTTTGTATCCATCTGTAGCGTATGTCTTAGTCTTCAGCCTCAAGTGGTAAAAATCTTGTGGAGAAGACTTGTGGTTGCACAGAAATATCAAAGGAGTACAGTTTAACACACAGTATTTCACTGTTTGTACCTGCTAGCCTGGAAACTTTGCATCTGGGGAATTCCCATACTTTGTTCAATAAAACTGGAAATCAAAATAAATTTAACCTTGCCAAGATGTTACTCTGGCTGGTAACTTTCATATCTTTGTGCAGCAACACTTTAAACAAGCTGCAAATTTTATTTGTAGTATTTGAATTTTAAAAAAAAAATATTCCCTGTGTTTTCATTCAGATACCACATAGTTTTCTTATTGAAAGTTTTATCCAAGTTAGAAATATGGATGTGCGGATTTGGATGGTAATGAATGAAGGAATGCCATTTATACATGCACCTCAGTTGAAATGAGCATTGTTAGAACTTGATGGTGGAGAGGGATATGGTAAAGAGCTTTCAGAAGGTTATAAACTTGAAATAACTTTGTTTTCCTTACAGAGAATCACTGAAAGTATGAGCACTGATAACTAAATAATTCTTTGTTACTCATTTCACTTCCGTTCGGAGCATCTATCATCCCATGTTTTTAAAGAGGAGCTAAACTTGCCATCAATCCATTCTTTCTCACTTACATTTAAAAAAAGCTTACTCAGTGTTTCATAGAATATAATTTCTTGCTCAACCAGCTCTTCACATTCAGCCTGGGTGTACCAGTCAGTCTCCTGTGAAACTGGAAATGTGATACAGAATATTTACCAGGAAACAGTCAGCTAATTTCTCTTGTGTTGTGCAATAATTGCTTTTGATAACATGTTTAGTGCAAAGACAGTGCATGGGAAATACTGGTTAAAATAGCTTTTCAGTTTGTGGTAATGTAAATCAAAGTTTATGATGGGAAAGGTAAGACCTGAATGCATTATAACACAGTAGAAGCTGGCATTTGAGGAGGTTGTAATTAGAAAAGTGGCTAAATATTACAGCCCTTCATTGTTTGCTTATTTTAAAAGCTTTTATTTGAAGCCTCTTTTACTCCTCTAGAGGGAACTTGGTTTAAAGAAGGAAAAAAAACTCCCCTCAAACAAAAAAACTGACCCAGAAAGAAGCGTGAAAACTGCAAAAACAGCTAAAATGCAAGTCAGAATATATCAGTTTAAAAATATCAATTTAGAATTTGATATTGACAAACTCAAAACTCTTGTGTACAAGGATTGTTTTAAGCAGTTACATGGCAATGTTCACCGCATATTTACTGTGTGAAAAATATAAATAGCTTTCCTCATTTTTCAAACACAAATGAAAATCTTTTGTTGTCTGGGCACTCTGGTGCATTGTTTTTCTATCAGAAAAGGAGTTGGTAGTTAATCTTCAATTTCATTTTTTATTTTATTACAGTTTTTCCCCATGCACTGTTGTTAAACCTGAAGACTTCTGATTTTCAGTCTACTTTCAACTAGTGGGTTAACTTTGAAGAGCAACAGCATGTTCATCATGAGCTAATTGCTGTTATTGAATTAGTCTTCACCTTAATGAAATGCTCTTGTTAAAAGAGATTCTAACTTTAGAAGCTTTGAGAAAGTTATCAGTGGAGTTGAAAACTTGATGCAACCTAGAATTTTTTATTCTTTCAAATAATTAAAGTTAACAGGTTTATTTCATTGTATTCTGATTTTCTGGTTTGGCCTTAGAAACAGTAGTTCTGGAGCCATTGAAGGAAAGATGTGGTGATGGGATCTAGCCATCTCTGCAATAGCATTGACTTATGCTGTACTAAGTGACTAACAATGTTCTGAGGTAATTGGTCATGAAACTTTTTTTAGATTGTTCTTAGTCATTCACCTGTAACTTCACCCAAAAGTGAGCAGCCCTGAGTTGAACAGAGTTGGAGGACAGACCAAAAGCTGCTCTGAAATTATCAACATTAACACATCTATGCTTAAAAGTTCCGTAAATCAGTGTTTTCTGTACTTCAAGATGAGCACAGTGATACTTGAAATAATTGGTGTTCCTTGGGTATAAACATTTCAGGATTTCTTTAAATCCTTTTTCTGAATCCAAAGAAAATGTGGTACAAAAAGATGTACTAAAAGTCTTTCCTTTGAAGTGAGCCTGGATAGCAAGCAGTCTAATATTTAATGGATTTTATGTAGTTTTCGTGTTCTTAATGAAGTTATGCCAGCACAGTTACTGATCTTTTACAATGGGTGCATGCGTTTTTATCTGCAAGCTTGAGCCTGGATGAAGCTGTGCTTTGGGTTGAACACATAGCACCTCTGCTCCAGCTGAGCCAGTGATGGACTTGCAGCCCCAGGGCCACATAGTGTTGCAGCTCTGTCCTCTGCAGTGTGCATTTGAAGTCATCTAAACTGGCATAGCAGCCCAAAGTGGGAACTTAGCCTGCTTCTGATAATTATTTCTCCTGTGCCAGTTGAGGCATTCCTGGAGCTCAGTAGTATGTTTGTCTGAAGATCGGTTCTGGGTTTTGATTGTTGTTGGCAGGAGGGGTATCTTAACACAGAGCAGTTTCTTGGGTGAATGGCCAGTCTGGTCACCGCATGTTCACACTGATTTAAGTGAGAGGTAATGTCAGACAGGAACATGCAACAGAGGTCAAGGCGCAACTGCTTTTGTGCATGGCAGGAGGGTTTTTAGGTTGAATTTGAGTCATTGTGGAGCCTGATCTCAGCAATCTATTCTCCATTGTGCTTCCTACCATTGTTTGTCTTTCTATCAGAACACATCTGTAAGCAAATCATCACACTTCTTGGCAGAGACCAGTGAAATTTTGTTATTCTATCTCAAGAAAAATTGTAGATTGCAGTCCTCCTACTTGCAATCTTGGGCAGTCTGAGAGAGTGTTGTATTAGCATGTTTGTTATGCGATGTGCACACAGTTAGTTAATTATGCATTTTTGAGTTGAACTTACAACTGATTTAATCATCAAAACATACTTTGCAATATTTTCAACTGGTGGATGCAAACATTTTTGTCCCCTTAAATTTTAATCTAATAAATAAATTTTCTATTTCTGATGTCTTTTGTAGACTCCTGACTCACATAGTAAGCTCCAGCTGCCAGCTGAAAATACTGATCTGGATCTGATGCCTGAAGTGCTGCTTTTGCTAGGAAAGCTTGCTGCTGTTCTCAAGGCAGGTGGTATGAAGTAGGAAAGAAGTGCCAAGAGCTTTTTGACTTCTGCTAGACTTTTTTAAAACTCAAGCTCTCAAGTGGCATTTTGCTCACTGAAAAATGTATTCATAGTGAGGATGAGCCAGTGTTTTTATTGAACAGCACTAAATGTGAAGGCTTTGTGGAAAAGAAGCTTGAATGTGTTCATTTGGCAGTGTCTGTGTGTGTGTGTATATATAATCATAGATGGGTATTTGTAGGGCTTGTAATTGAAGAGAAAAGGACAGAACACTTCTCTTCCTGGAAGAGTTCTTCCAGTCAAAGAATGTATATGTCTCAGTTGTGTGAGGCAGTGGTAGATAAATCAGCCATCAATTTGGAAAGCATTCTAGTTTTTAAAATTTTGGGGTTTTTTGCTGTAGAACAGTCTCTGTATTGACTATGTTTTTAAAAAAGCACATTTCTTTACAGAACTTTTAGAACTACTTGAATGATACCATGTAGTGCATAATTATCACAGTTTGGTTATTTTAATTTTTCCTATTGCCTGTTTATCATTGTTTGATTAAACCATTTTTAGCCTAGCCAGAAACTGTTGACCTTCTACATCAAGTTGTGGCATAAGAGTAGTTTACACATGCATGTTGGACTTCTGAATCTTAATTGGAGCAGATATCAGGAAGCTACGTTTTTTAATTCTGTCTTTAAACCATGAGAACTTTATCTAAGTAATTCTGAAGTGCTGTTTTCTTTTACACTTTCCATAATGTAGAGGGTGTTTGTTTTGCTGGTGGGGTTTTTGTTTTTAAACTTCTCTGGTTCACCCACCAGTAAGTTAGTAATAGGGAGCGCTGTTTTTGTTAACTGTGATTTTTGTTTTTCTTACAGCATCTGTAAGGTTTGTTTAGCTGCATTGTGTGTTTAGAACAAAGTTGGAATTGTTCTCTCCGATTTTACAGCTCTTGCCTAAGGGAGTCTATACTACTGACTGTAGGTATTATTGTGCATCTTGTGCTATAAACTCAGCTCCTAATTTGACTGCTTCAAGAAACTGAGTTTTGTCTTAGTGAGCATAGCAAACAAATCTCCATCTTGGATAAATCTTTCTGCATGCATCTACTGCATCGTTCTATCAAAGAAGAACCAAGAATAGTCTAGGAACAAAAATCTCCTTGGAAATTACTAGGAAAATACTGTATGTTATGACATCCTGTAGTGCAACTGTAAAAGTGTTCAATATCTTTTGTTGAATAAGAGAAATTAATAATTTCATGTCCAGATCATGGAGGCTCTGTCACCCAAAGACTCCACTTTTGGATGCAAGTTAACCAGAGTGTAGACATGGATGTATGATGGCTTTTATCACTAAAATATGCAGTGAAAGTTTTGTCTTCAGGTGTTCTCCTGAACTATAAAGATCTTTCTTGGGGGAGAAGTAGAAAAAGAACCTTTGAAAAATGGATAATAACTGCTGAAAAATGTTGCTTTTAGTTGTTGGGCTGCTTACCTTCTTACATTTCTCACCATGCAAAGGCATATATATTTCACATGATCACGCAGCAATAGTACTATTTCCCTGCTCCCCTTTATGAATTTCAGTTTTTAAGTTACAGAAACAGAAGATGCTGTTGGTGAATAGCATTACTTCATTAGGGGACTGGTCCAGGTAGTGCTAAAAAGAAGAGGGGGGGGAAAGTCACGAAGTAGAGATTTTCTTAATTCTTCTCTTTTGATGTTTTTAGCAATGTACTTTTTACATAAGTCATATATATGTATGTTAAACATTAAATGAAGTAGATAAAGGCTATGAAAGGTGAGTGCTTATAACAAGTTACAACTCTAAACAATTCTCAAATCTTACTAAAAAGACTTTACTATCTTGTCAGAATTTAATTTTCAGTCCTTAAGGGCTCAGCACTGTTCCATAGGGTGGAGATGATCAAACTGTCAGCTTTTGTGGGCTTTCTTCTCTTTATCATCAGGATGTCAGATTGGTAGCTTTGTTTCTCTGATGCAGGTTGGTCCTTCACACTGTATGAGTCCTTTTTCCCTTCTGCTTGAGTTCACGAAGGCTTTCCTGTTGGACTTCTTGCCCTTCTGACTTCCCTCCTATGTGCTTTTTACAAATGAGGGCTTGAGAATTCTCAGGATTTACCTTCTACCACATGTGGAAAAATGAAAGCAAAGGGCCACTTTACTACCTTAGAGTTACTAAATAATATTTTTGTCTCTAGAGTCCAATGAAGTTCCAGTTCAATAATAACTGAGCTGAGGAGGTGATTTGGGATTTAGGTGCTAAACAGTAGCACTTGTGAGTAAGCAGGGTATTCTTGAGGAGTGGGTCAGCAGAAACCTTCCAAAGATTGACAAGGAGAGGAGCGGAGCTCTCCATGTCCTGACATAGTCTCATACATGTGCATGAGCTGTGAAGAGGCTGAATAGCAGTCTCACTGGAGACATAGACTGAATGCCAAGTTGAATGTGGACCAGCTATGTGATCTCATAAATAAGAGCAGCTCTGCATTGGATGAAATGAGGGAGGAGTATCCCAAACAGATTCAGGTGACGTTTTCCCCCTCTCCCGTCCAAAAGATTGGCGTTAGTTGAGCAGGACCTGATAGAATGTTGTTCTGTTATTTAGGATTAGCATGAGAGGCCTTTCTTTGCTTTTAAATTGCTTTCCTTTCTTGAGTTACTTTTTCGTGCATTTGTTTGTTTATGCGGTGCTCTGTTTTGTTTCCTGACATGATGGTAGGTCCAAAGGCAGGTAGCATCAATCATCACTTCAGTCTGGAAACCAAGCTGGATGTGTTTCAGTCAGTTGAGGTGAATCAGTGTCATAGAGACTCACAGGAGCAAAAAGTTTGAATTGGTTTTAAGCTGAATGCAGATCATGACAAATGTGAAGCAGAGTCAAGGTGAAGGAATGTACTGATGATTTGGAGGGAGAAGTTACTGATTTACTTGCAGTACTTTGTGATAAATTTTAACTTAAAATGGAACTGTCAATTGTGGCAGTGGACCAAATGCTGTGCATCTTCTGAGGTCTGGCTGCGTTTTGCCAAACACCCTCAATGCTTTGAGAAGCTTGCTGTACACATTGCTTTTGTGAAATGAGGAAAGGGGTTTGGTCTGGGCTGGTGTGCTTGTGGCTGAAATGGTAAATCAGGACCTGCCTCTGAACTCCATGAGCTAAAATATTTTTACTTTTTTATAATGTGTATAAACACTTGTCTTCTATAATTGTCTGCTTTGGAGTGTTTGAACATAAAATGAGGAATAGTTGAGATGTGCTTATGAAGAATGTGTATAGTGCTAGAAATGCCAAATTTGAGGAATGTTTAATGTGCTTGTACCTTTTGTGGTGTGAAGCAAATTCAGTGAACATGTCTCTGTCGCCTGAGACTTTCAGAGTGGCTGTTTGAAGATTTTTCCCTGATAGCCTGCTCTACCTTAGGCTCTTAAATGCTTTTGTCTGTGTGCTTTCTCTGCTGTTTCATAGGTTCTTAGTGCATTTGTGTGTGAAATTTCAAAGGTATAGGGCTTTATCAGTTAAATATCAGCACTGCTGCTCTTCATGGAGAGAATAAACCCTTAGAATAAGAACATGCAGCTTAGTAGTCATGTTTTACCAGATCTTCCACACTGTACAGTGAAAGTGGTTGCTTTCTTGATAGATAAACTAGAAATGGTACATGTTCTGCCCTTTTAGACTCTACGTGATGTGTACCTGTGTGATTGGGTCGTGTTAAATAATCTGAAGGTTTCAACTTCATGGTGAAAGACTACAATGGAAGTATAGAACTGAAGTTAAAGGAGGAAGACCATACTCAGGGCTGCGTATGAACCAAAAAGTCTTCTGAAGTCTTTCCAAAGAAGAGGCAATTGAGCCTTCTGGATAATGTAGTAATTAGTTTTACGTAACTGATGATTGGTATAAACATCTTTCTGTGATTTTCATTAAGTTGTTGAGATTTCTCTTTCTCTAATCTCTACTGCTATAGAATCATAGAATAGTTTGGGTTGGAAGGGACCTTAAAGATCATAGAGTTCCAACCCCCCTGCCATAGGCAGAGACACCTCCCACTAGATCAGGCTGCCCAGTTCCTTGTCCAGCCTGGTCTTGAACACCTCCAGAGAGGGGGTATCCACAGCTTCTCAGGGCAACCTGTTCCAGTGTTTCACCACCCTCACTGTAAAGAATTTCTTTCTTATGTCCAGTCTAAATCTACCCCCTTCCAATTTACATCCATTGTTTCTAGTCCTCCCATCCGATATCATATTTAAAAAGTCCTTCCCCTGCCTTTCTGTAGGACCCCCTCAGGTACTGATAAGTTACGATTAGGTCTCCCCTGGGCCTTCTCTTCTCCAGGCTGAACAACCCCAACTCCTTCAGCCTGTCTTCATAGGGCAGTTGCTCCAGCCCTTTGACCATCTTCGTGGCCCTCCTCTGGACCCACTCCAGTAGCTCAATGTCCTTCTTGTGATGAGGGCTCCAGAACTGGACGCAATACTCCAGGTGGGGTCTCACCAGTGCCGAGTAGAGGGGCTGGAGTGGAGAAAGCTGCTAAATCCTTTTTCCCTCAATTCAAAACCCATTTCTAGGGAGGGTTTTTGTTTGTCTGGGTTTTTTTATCCACAAATAGACCATAGTAGGGAATGGATGCTGATGGATGCTGGGAGTACAGCACTAAAGCCCTGGGTAAATGTGCTTGCTGTAGAGGGTGGTCATGTTGCATATTAGCAGTCTGGTATGGTATATTTCTGTCTTGAGTTTCATGATTTGGTATTATAGCCTCCACACTTGTGGATAATTTAAGAGCCAACTTATTTTTCTTAGATTAAAATTAACTGTACTTGTATGCATATGTTCTAGAAAATTTCTGGTGATCTGCATATAAAAATTTCAGAAAACTAGAAATTATTGCTGTGCTTTATGTAATTCAAAAGTGGGAATACAAAAAGGACAAGAAGCTTTATAGCTTTTTCTGTTACAGGCTCTTTGTCTGCTTTTGAAAAAAATGTTGCCTGACCACTGGGCAAAGTTGAGCAACTTAACACTTTGCTGTATCTCATTGACTGATGTAAACTTCCCTTACCTCTGGGGTATGTGCCGCATTTACATCAAGTGCCATTCCGTTATAGCTCAGTTCCAAAGACAGGTCACAGAGTGGTTTTGAAGATAAGAATGTATTTTGAACTACTTTTATATTACTACTAATGCAGCCATTATCTTATCTAGTGGGAAGACATCATCTAGTTATATAGCTATTAATCAACAAAAGTGTAGCACCTTTCTGAACTAAATTTGTTTAGATATAACACTCAGGCTTTTGATAAAGCAGCTTTATTTATCTGTGATCTTGTCTCGCGAGGATATACTATTTTTAGACTTGAAGTGATCTTATTTTGTAGATATGATTATATGTTTTCCCATTACAGTGGGAAAGCAAACCACAGTGTGTTTGCTCTGTAATTTCTCCAACCCTTCTAACTTTTGAGTTCTTTGTTCATTTGTCCCATTCTTCTGTGTCATGTCAGATGTGCCTTCATTTATCCCCCCTTAGCAATTTCCAGACTTCCTTTCGTGGCCTTAGCTATGAGGAAGACCCAACTAAATCTTCTGGGATTTCTGGGTGACCTTATCTTTGCTCAGTGAAATAATTGTATATTAATATACCCTGTATATTCCCAGATATTGAACTCCCAAATCTATGGAAGCTTTGAGGGGGTACTTGTAGGGACAGTTATCTTTCTGTTGCAGACAATGAGGATGTTTGAAAGAACAGTGCAAATTGTGATAAAAGTATAATGAACTAGAAGAGAATAGCAATTAGTAGGTGGCATTACTATTCAAGAAACAATTAAGTACAAGCTGACTTATGCTTGATGTTGGAAAAACCCTGCTTTTGCTTCTAATTCTGTGCAGTAAGGAAAACCACATGAAATCCCCAAGATTTGTTACTCTGTTTGAAATAGGAAATTGGATATTACTGCTCTGGATTGTTTGTTGTCCTCTAATACTCGTTTGCATGGTTCTGCTCCCTCTCAGTACAGCAGGATCTTCACCTATAGGTACACTGAATTCTGGTACTTCTGAAGTTGATACAAAATAACCAAGAACTGATTGAGGCATGGATTTGTCCCAAGTAAAGACCAGGAAACTGGTAACTTGAATGTTTAATGGGTCTGTTTGGCTGGAGTAGAGGTCTTTGGAAATAAATGTTAGTTTCACCTGATAACTGAATCTGTGCCATTTTTTTCCTAAAGCTCCTTTGTTTGAAAACTTCACTCCTTATTTTTATAGACATGTCTATGTGAATGTGCACACTCTCCTTCTATATATCTCCTTTTATACTTGTGGATAAATAGGTATAACGAATGCAAATATAACTGGGGCATAAGGATATGGCGTGAATCAGAACATGATATTTGAGACCTTAAGAGAAAAGTGGTCACGAGCAGCTGGGTAAACAAAATCTTTTTCCAGAGTTTGTAACTGCAAACTCTGGAAAGTAGAGTTAGTGATCTCAACAGCTGGAGAAACATCTTAGAACATTAACTCACCTATTTTATTGTCACATTATTGTAGTCGAGATGTCTCATTTTGACTTACAACAGTTGTGAAGTTGGAATAGTCTGTAGGTCTGGAGAAGTGTAATTAACATATTTGCTTTTGGTCAGCCTTTTAAAAGTAATTTTTGCTGGTGTTTACTGTATACTAAGTGAATATATTTGAGTTCTTGGTACAGTTTTGTGTATTCCCAAATAGCTAATGTATTACTTACCTATGTTTAACTGAAAAATTTTGTTGAAGAGGTTTTATTTTCTGGAAGACTGGAATAGGGGATTCATGTGTTGCTTGGAGAGTTTCTCTAAAGAGGCATCTTAATGTCATGTTTTCTTGCGGATATATCAGATCAAAGCCTTTTTTGAAGCTTTAGTGTATATCTTTCTCTGAAATGTACTTTTGCACTCTGTGGCTCTGAAAAAATATCTTGTAGTTTAAAGCACTAATTGATATAGGGGTGTGTATCTTGAGAGATTAGTACTAGAAATTGTATCTCTGTGTTTCTAAGTAAAGTTTAAAACTCTTCAAAAGGTTTTCCATGCTCAATGCCAGCTTGTTTGAAGCAGCTGTTTTCTGTTTTGACTGAAACCTACTAGTGTCACTTCATTTTACTTCTGAGAATTATATCTCAAACTTCCTATGCAACCATCAGCTGCTACAGAAGCTAGGGCCCGGGCTAGTGTTAGGGCACTGGACTGACTTCCTGAATCAGGAAGTTATGATTACTCTTGTTAATTTTTTAAAAGGCCGACAACGGTCAGCCTTACTTCATTTAAGACATGCTGGTTTAATAAACTGGTGGGGATTAGGAATAGTTGGGGAAGCTCTAGTTTGTTTTTTCTCTGCTGTACACGGCATTGTTGCTGTAGCTGACAGCAGGGTTAAGAAGTGACTGGCCAACACACTTAGGTTTTCAGAGCTGGAGAAGGTTAAGTCCTGCTCAGTGCCACCGAGCACTTGGGTATTTAAAGCAACCTGCTCCTTGCAGTTACAAAGAGCCTCTTTAAGGAGAGTCTAACTATGCAGTACTTATAAAACCTCTTTTACACCTAGCATTTCTATTTAAGCATTATTTTGATGTTTGGAAAAACAGAACATTTTCATTGTTGGCATCAAAAAAGTGAGACAAAATTCAAAGACAAACAGTTGAAATAACTTTCCAACTCTTTGAAAAAGAGGATATGAGTAAGTAGGAATGTGCATTTGTGAATAATAATTTCAGCACTGTTTTTTATTTCTTGCATTTAGTAGAAAGAATGTAAATAAAATTGTACTTTTTGTGAACACTTCAACCTTTGTGCAAAGAGGAGTTTCTCGGTCTTTTTTTCATTCCCTTGGTGACAGTGACAGACATGTTCTGTCAGATGAGTTCTGAGTTGGACAGGAGTAACAAGTTGAAGGTTAAGTTTGAGCTGCCATTATTACAGAGTGTCACTGCTTAGTTGAATCAAGTATACTGTAAGGAGAGTCTATTGTTTTCAGCTGTAGAGAGCTTGCTGCAGTTGATCTCATTATTTTTCAGACTGTAAAATAAGGTTTTAGGCTATTTTCCCTCTGGGGGGAAAAAAATCTGTACAGTGAGTTTTTCTTTCCTACTCCTCACATTGTCTTAATGTTTTCAATGGGTCTTGTTGTGGGGAAGTTTTTTGCTTGCAGTTAAGACCCATTGGTAAATATATAGCCCATTTATTCTGTGATAATGGACTTGAAAATAATGCAGGTAATATGATCTGTGGGGTGTTTACTAGAAGTTAGGTAAAGGAAATTTTATTTCAGGTCCAGGAGTAAGGTTTTAGGCAGCCCTTTAAAACTTTTGTCCTTGTCAGTAATTAATTTGTCAATAGTGGTATTTCCTTTTGGGTTTTGAATCTGAAATCCCATCTCCTGTTGAAATATGTGCCATTTCTTGTATTTGCATGTACTGTTTTTAAGGACTTTTTTTCCTTCATACAATTCTAGTTTAGGGATGGTAAAGCAGACTTAGTATTGTTCTGTTTCAATACAGAATTCTGTTTGATAGAGAGGAAAGTACTTAAGCTCTTTAATATTAATCTTAGGTGGCACAGGGAGAGAATAATAATTGTTCAGAGTAACTTGCATGTATTTCTTCTCTATTAACAGAGCTTTATGAAATTGTTAGTCATCCTTGTAGACCTAAATTAGGAAAACTACTAATAAGGGACTTTTGTCATTATTATGTAGTGACCAGTGTCTTGCTTTTTCCTGTCTTTCAGAAACGAGATCACCATGGCCACAGAAATTGGCTCCCCGCCTCGATTCTTCCACATGCCGAGGTTCCAGCACCAGGCACCTCGGCAGCTCTTCTACAAAAGACCTGATTTTGCCCAGCAACAGGCAATGCAGCAGCTCACTTTTGATGGGAAGCGGATGAGAAAAGCTGTGAACCGAAAGACCATAGACTATAATCCTTCTGTAATTAAATATTTGGAGGTTAGTTAATTTTCTGCTACTGTTTGTGAATGTTTTTTCCTTTCTCTAAACTTGTGGTTGTGCTTTTTATTGTCCATAGAACAAAATGGAGTTGTACTACTATCTACTATTGCATTTTCACACAAAGTGACCAATGTTTGTAGATTTGGTGTAATATAAACAGAAGGGGGTTTGGTTTGTGGTAATAAACCTGCCCATTCACCCATCTGATTTTGGAGTTTGTGTAAACACCTATTTTGACTTTCTGTATTGGAATTCCAACTTGGAGTGGGAAATAAATCCAGAGCTGGAGGCACCATAAAATGTTTTCTCATTTCACTAAATAGTCCTGCAGCAGGTCTCTGAAGACCCCTGTCTTAATTATCAAGTCAAGTTATTTTCTAAGATCTGTTTCAACACCCAACATTTAAAGCACATTCTAATATTTCAGGAATGCCCCCAAAAAGGTTCTATTAGAAGTAGACTAATTCTGAAAAATAAAACAAAACAAAACAACCAAACCAAACCTCCCCTCCCCCCACCCCCCAAAAAAAACCCAACCAAAAACCACCAAACCCAACAACAAAAACAAAAAACTCCACCTTCAGTAGTTCAGGACTCTTTTTACTTTAGCAGAAATAAACACCTCAGAACTTCTGTTTATTAAAGTAATAATTAAAAAAAAAATCTGATCGTCTTGTTTTGGATGCTTCTACAACATTAGGATATACTAGAATTCCATTTCAGTTTTGGCCTTAGTAGTCCTGAGTTAACTCAATGTGATTCTGTAAAAAATGAGAAGAATAGATATTACGGAACTGCTCTTGGCTCAAGAAATTCCAGGAAACTGAATTAGTGTACATTGGAAGGGTTGTACTTAAGGTTCTAGCTTATATTTCTGGTACACACACAGATATAGATTGATAATGACTGCAGTGCAAAGCTGAAATAATTTCTTTTGTCATTTCATCTTAAGTATTTTTTGAAAGCTCACAAAATGTCCCCAATTGAAGGCATTTTTATCGCTTGGTCTTCAAAGTTTTAACCGCTTGGAGGCATTGTTACCTTTATGTTTCAGCAACTAAAACTTCCTTTCTCATTTCTGGACCTGTGTGACATTTCGTTTTGAGTTCAGATCTGTTCCTGGTGATGTAAATACTTATTGAGAAACTCAAACTCGTAACACGATTAAACTTGGTAGGCAGGGCAGCAGAGTGCTGCTTATCTTTGTAAATGGGGCTTGTTACATAGGGCTGTTCCTTTCTTATTGTTGAGCTGCTACTTTAGTCTGATGAAATGAAGACTTTAAGCATTCTTAAATATTTTGCTTGTGCTTTATAAAATATACAGCTTTCCTGAGACCAAAGGCTTTTAATGGAGTTCATTCTGTAATCTATGGAGTGCTTTGGAATTTCCCAAATGGTCTATCAATGTTTTGCTTATTGTTTTGTTGTTTGAGGTTGAAGTTAAGTGGTGGTATGAACTGGGAGCTGTTTTTCTTCTTTCCAGAATAGAGTATGGCAGAGAGACCAGCGAGATATGCGAGCAATTCAGCCTGATGCAGGGTATTATAATGATGTAAGTAAAGTCTTTCTAGTCTCTGAAGATCTGGGGATAAAATATGTTCACAAAAATCAGGTTTTCTGCTTGTCAGCCCAGCTCTTAGTCCACAAGAGACCTTAAAGATATGAAGGATATTTTACCTCTATGTTGTCTTATTTTGTTGGAATCCATGTCCATGAAAGAAAATCTGTAATCAAGTAGACTTGTGAGAACTCTTTGTAATTCACTGAGCTTGTGAAACTGCTCTTGAAGGTTCTGGGTGTTTGATACAGTAAATCATGCACACTTTGGAACACTTCTGCAGAATGACTTCTGATAACATCCCTGCAAGTGAAATCTGTGCTTGTCCAGGAAGAGGTGTGCAGAATGGATGCTTTTCTTACAGCTTCTGATTGGAAATGTCATTACTAAATCTGTTTCTTCTCTCACAGTTGGTCCCTCCTATAGGAATGCTGAACAACCCAATGAATGCTGTGACAACAAAATTTGTTCGAACATCTACTAATAAAGTGAAGTGCCCAGTGTTTGTTGTCAGGGTGAGTATAGCATTGTATTTATTTAGTTCAGTTGTCTTAATTTAAATAGGATGATATTAACTGAAGATAGAAACAACGTAATGGGCAAAGCACTTACAAATTGAAGTTTTGTGTGGCATGTTCGGAGTACTTCTGTCCCCAGTCTTTCTGTGGAAACTTTCAGGAAGTTAAATTGGAAGGTCTCAGTGCAAAATAATTGTTGCTCTTCAGTTTTAAGGTGCACTTTCCATGCTTTTTTTTTCTTTTGTTTTTTGGGGGGGGCTAATAGATTGACTCCCATAAATAAGGGACTTTGGTCTTCATGCTGTTTGACTTCTGTAGCGTGTTTGAACAATTTCTCTGTGATGTCAGCATTATTGCTTAGTGTGCATATCTGCTAGAAGCTGGGGCTTTTTTTTAAGTTTGCTGCTTTTGCTGTGTGCTGTCTTGTTTCTGAAAGTCAAAAGCTCTTTGTCATGTTTCTGCATTTTTGCCTATTTTGCATTCTCTTAACAGTCAGTTCTGCAGATCATCTTGAAGATGCTTATGACTTATTGTGAGGATTGTGAGTAAATACTTGAACGTTATGTTTCTATATTTCAGTTAATTTTTTTCTTTTGCAGTGGACTCCTGAAGGGAGACGCTTGGTCACTGGTGCATCTAGTGGAGAGTTCACTTTATGGAATGGACTGACTTTCAATTTTGAAACAATATTGCAGGTAAGATCATAAAAATTTCCTTGTATTTCCTGGAGTATGCTTTAGGAACTCATCTTCACTCTGCTTATCATGTGTCTGTGGTCTAAGTGTAGTAATTGGAGACTTAGTAGTGATTTGTTTTTTATTTTGCACTGTCTCAATGTCAGATTGTAGCTGTAGGCTTGTTGCTTCTCATTTCACCTCTGTTCTTAATGTGGTTGGAGTGTTTGTGTAATGAAAAAAACACTTTGAAAACAAACTGCAAATGCTCTTCATTTATCATTTAGAAGACCATTATATATGGAGTAAAGCATTTTTTTTTCCGCAATAACATCTTGACTAACTAGGTCATCATTTTCATTTCTTTGTTGCAGCTGCTATAGGAACTTGATTAACTTTTGTATTTGTGTGGGTCAGCCAATATTTGAACATATTTGCTAGAAGTCTTGTTTCTGAATTCACAGGCTCACGACAGCCCTGTAAGGGCTATGACTTGGTCACACAACGATATGTGGATGCTGACAGCAGACCACGGGGGATATGTGAAATACTGGCAGTCCAACATGAACAACGTCAAGATGTTCCAGGCACATAAGGAGGCGATTAGAGAGGCCAGGTTTATACACAATATACCGTTTTCTGTAGTACCTATTGCCATGATTAGACTGTTCTCTAACTGTATTCTGGGTGCAGAAATGCATGGGTTCTGTCAGATTCTGGGAAACTTTCTGCACCACATAAACAAAGTATTTTCTTTTGTTTCCACATTCTCACCGTTTTGCTGGCACCTTTCTGAACTAGTATTGTCCCAGTATCTGCCTCTGCAATATGTTAGAGATGTATTTGTCTGCCGCATTTTGCACTGGTATTCTTTTCATTTTTATATGGTGACGATGTGTATCAGTTATTCCTTTTTATACGCACTGTGTAAGACAACAATTTCATTCCAAATAAAGAATTCAGTCTTTAATAATATAACTGAATAAAATATAAAACCTTCAGAAATAAAACACCTGCATAGTTCTCACAAAATAATAAAACACTAAATAAAGTGAAGAACTGCTTGGCTCAGTGAAGCCAAGAATTCCAGTAATACTAAATGCCCACGCAGACTGCCACGTACAGAAGTCTAATGTTAATACTGAATGGGTTCATCAAGCTTGAAACTGTAAGCAAGCCATTGAAAAGAAGACTATAGAATATTCTCCTGGTTCAGTGGTGATGCCTCAGTTCTGCAAATGTCAATTTTTATATAAAAAAATGAAACCTAAAGTGATACTGTCAGTAAGATGTAAATGAAGGGGTTTCTGAAGCAGACCTGTATATAATCTTAGTAAGATATGGAAATGTTTTTATTGTAAACCTGAAGAGAAGCTGCAGATCCAAAATGAAGCTAAAGTAGTGTTTCTTTGGGTTCAAATGCTGGCCCTTGGTGATAATGGTTCGCTGCTATAAAACCACTTTCCACTAAAGTCACCATTTTTCTTTGCTTAAGTGCAGCAGTTTCTGCCAGGGTTTGGTTATGAGAAGTGCTTACATTGGTTTCAGTTACTGTCTGCCTATTGTGGCCATACACTGAATTTCTCTGCTATTTTAAGCCCTTTTTCATGATCATAAAGATCTAGGATTTCACAAGGGCTCCCTCATGGTCTTTCCCTGTACCAGAAAGGAAGTGAGTACCTGAGAGTTGCTGGAAATGTTCCCTAATCACATGGCTAAATAACTCCTTGCTTTTCCAGTGATTTTCATCAATTGATATTGACTGCTCAGTCTCAAAGCTGCCTCTGTCTGTAGGTTTCTTTTCATGCCTTTGGGGTATAATAGGAGGGACTTTTTCCAGATAACTTTTACAATAAGTGTTGTTTGTTTTTATGTATGTTTTTTTTCAACAGCTGATCCAACTAGCATTTTCCTGTGACCAGCTTTCCCTTAGTTTTGCTTCTCTGCTGCAAAGCACGTGTGGTTGAAGAGGAGTTTTTCCTAAGAACTGTTCTCCTGTCCTTCTACCCAGTGTCACGTTATTACAGTGTTAGCAAACATGAGAATCTAGGGTGACTGTTACTAAATCATATTGATGTTGCTTCTCATCCTGCAGAGAAGGCACTAACATGTGCAGTCATAGGTAGGAAAGTGCTAAGAATAAATTCTGATTTTTTTTTTCCTCATTTGCCAGGGCACTGCAGTGCCATAATAATCCACTGGTAAATTCATGTCTCCTGATGAAGTGTCATTTGTCAGGCCCCATATTCACTTACAGTTCATATGTTCAAATGCATCCTTCAGTGTATAACACATTACAGTATAATTTGCCCTGTCTGAGAAGAATAGATAATCTGTTAAATGCTGACTTCTTTCCCCTGCTGTGTGTCTTCATGTAACAGTTTCTCACCCACGGATAATAAATTTGCTACATGCTCTGATGACGGCACTGTTAGAATCTGGGACTTTCTACGTTGCCATGAGGAGAGAATTCTTCGAGGTATGTGACCCAAAAGTACTGATTGGGGTATTTCACAAGGGGGAAACTTTTTTTTTTAACTAGACATTTGCAATACAGAAGTATCAGCTTGTCGACGTTTTTGTGTTACATCCCTGGCTTAAGCCTTCCAAACAAGTTTTTTTGTTTCGCTGCTCTGCAGGTGCCTTACAATGCTCCAGTAGGCTTCAGTTCACTGTATCATTACTGTTTGCTGACCCCATAAGCTCTAAGCAGTGGGAGCAGATACAAGAACGTAATTTCTTTTGATAATGTTGGTAGATCTATTTCTAGACTAAGGCTTCATTTATCTTTCTCAGAAGCATAATCTTTCTGACTCCTCTTACTTCAGAACATGCATCTCCTTGCACAAGATTACATTCTTTTCATGGGGGTGCCTTTCATTCTGCTTTCTTCAGAGGAAGGTTTTTCTCAGCCTTTATGACAGGGAGACCGTTTAGGTCAAACAAAGAAGTAAATTTTGATCACATCATACATAGATACAGAGGTTTTCTGCGCACTGTGTGCATTTTAACTTCTGGTTCCTTTTCACTGGCTTTGCTGAGCTTCGGTTCTTCCACTCTTACATAGCAATAGCAGTGCTTTCTGACAACTGTTCCTTTCTTGCAGGTATCAAAGGTTCATAACTTAATAGGAGAATGTGTTAAAAACTACTGTGAGATTGGGGGTTGTAGGTGTGCAGGTAAGCTGCAAAGAAGCTATGGAATAAAAACAAAGACTTTTAGTAGTAGGTATGCAAGCTTGTTATGCTTTCCAGCATTAAGGATTTTTCTCTTTTAAAATCATGCTTCTGACTTAGACCTGTACTGTGTATTTTACGAAGCTGAGCTCTACCCTTTATTCTTAAGCTCTCTTCTTGTTTTATTCCTGCATTGCTTTGAAGAGGTGCTGGACTCCAGCAGTTCTTGCAATGCCTGTACTCTGACAGAGCCTGTGCGTAGGCATTGTGGTAGGCATGTTCTTTTGCAGGAGTTGAGAAGCAAACTTCTTGGCTGTGTCATTTACATGTCTTGTTCTGGAAGGACCAAAACAGATTTTGGACAGTTTTGCTTCATGTTTTACATGCACTAAATGCATTCTATACCCTTCTTCAGTTCTTTATTAACTACATGTTTATGCTCTCTTGGTGAAATTGGGGGGGGCGGGGGAGTGCCTCTATGCAGAGTTGTCAAGACTTATAAAAATTTCTGCAGTTCTTCTCCATGCTTTTGAGGTTTTGCACCAAGTAGGAAGAGCAAAGCGTTCCGTGTAGATCAAAGAACAGAACAGCATTACATTTCCTTCTGTTCCCTTGCCATACCTTAACATTTTGATGATGACTCAGATAGAATTATGTGCCAATTTTGTGTAATTTATACATCTTAATGTACACTTTATTTTTAATAGTACTGTTTTGTAAACTGTATCTTCTACTTATGTGGTATACCCACAATGCATATTTCAAAATATTCCCATCTGTGGATAAAATTGGACTGGGTAAATTATTCTTTGTTTCTACGGTTGGATAAGGAGAAAAGACCAACATAATGGAAGTCTCAATAAAAAACCAAATAGCACCAATAGTAGTCCTCTTAAAAAAACCAGAACAACAAGAAAAAAAAAAACCACAGAAAAACCCCACCACCCAAAAAACCCTGAGAGTTGGGAGGATATTTCTGCAAAAAATTTGCAGGTTCTTTTTTGGTTTTGACCCAAAGCACTAGTGTTAAATACAGGGGTAATACTTCAGGAGTTCTCTTGGTGGAAAATACAAACTTTCATTTTGTTACTTGGAGTTTAGAGCTTATGGCTTTAGGAAACTGATCTTCAGCCTTCTGATCTTCTCCAGATGCATTCTGCTTTTTCATGTTCAGGACTGTGGTCTTTGCTTAATTTACACCACTGCCATTCCAGAGTTGGTGATCAGTGAATGGAAATGCTGTTGGTGCTTCATTAAAACTATATTTCATCATGTACAAAAAGTGTTGGGATCAAATACTGTGCTAAAGAATGATTTTTGTTGCCTAATTTTAACAATCTGTGCTCCAACTCTTCTGGTTGATGTTGGTGCTGTGAGGTTGAAGGAATTCTGTAGTGTAGATATAATCCATATTCCACTTAGTGTGTTTCAGTGATCTCCAGGTTACATGGCAAATGAAACTCTGTTTAGTTGGGTGTATTCATCAAGAAGTTTGTGACTCAAAGGGATCCAATACTAATATATCATTCCTACTGTTATTTCAGTAATAAATGGGGGAAAATCTTCTTAAGAGAGATGACCTGACTTTAGCACTAAGGAATGTTTTTAAAGCAATTCTCTAAGGAACATTAAAAGGATGAGCTTTCTTATAGAAAGGACAGAATTTTATAGATGTGTTACTGATGCTTATGTTTGTGCTGGAATGAGTTAATGAATACAGTTTATTTCTATGATTTGATTAAATAGTTCCCTTTATTTGAAACTGATCTGAAGGATCAGTGCTAGTCTTACTTTCCAAAGGGAACTGGAAAAGCAAATTGCAAGTGTTAACATAGGGCTTGTGGTTTTGTTGGAGTCTTTCAGCTGTGTACAGTAACCTAAAACATCTCTTTAGTGGTTAAAACCAGGAGTATGTGGGCTATGAGAGAAGTACTCACTAACTGTGCCCACCTACTTTTTAATATGTCAAATAGAAAATAAGCAGGACGTTTTTTTTTATTCTTTAGTTGCAGTGTCAAAAGTTCTGCATCTTTCTTCAGGCTGGATCAGAGCGTCCTTTTGTTTTTTCTCTGATTTCTGTTACTTTGCTGCTGTTTTGCCATTGTGACCTGCTAGGGCATAGTAAGCTTTGGATGTCTTGTTAGAAGAATGTATGAATATATCAGTCTTTTTACATTCACAAAAAAATAAATAGGGTGAAAATCTTCCCATTTCTTTGGGATCCATTTTCAAATAATTCGTGTTCAAGTCAATTATTATGATAGAACTTGAAGATGGAGGAAATAGCTTGTCATAGTAATTTATTTTCTTGCTCTTCCCCTCAGCCCAGTACCTCTCTGTCTTCTCTTGAGGTAAAGGTGCTGTATTCCCTAATTCTGCACCACTGGGTTTTGCCTGACTTCATTTCTGTAAGGTTACTGTCTTGATGAGGATCAGAAGTATGTTGTTTTTGTAATTGCTGAAATCCACTGGTAGGAACTGAACTGAGATGGAAATAGAAGTTTATTTAAAATACTGAGACTTAGAGAGCAGACTGTGGCATAGTGGCAGAAAGGGATGTTTTTGTGTCACTCTTCTGTTAGTCCAAAAGGCATTTCCAGTAGTGGTGCTTGTTACAGAACATTGTCAGGTCTTTAGTCTAAATGTTTGTAGTGAAGTTAATGCCAGGACTCATGTAAACAGTCCCATTTCTCTAAAACCACACACACCAGTAGTGTTTTGATAATGCTAATTGCATCTAGTGGAAAAACGTGCATACTAAGGTCTTGGTGTGGTTTTGTTCCTACTGAGAAATTGTAATGATTTGTCTGGTGGCTGTGAATCTTTGGGTGTTGAATCTGTGCTGACTCATCTCTGAGACAATTTCAAGTGGATCATTAGTAATGAAAGGATTCCTTAATTATTTCCAGCATGAAATCACGAGGTAGCAGGTTGCAGCTACATTTCAGTGTTCTCCACTCTGCTGTTCTTTCTTCTCTCTCCTTTCTCGACTACTGTGCACAGAGCCAAGTAGCAGTGTGTGCCTGGGAGGGACTGTAGGGGTTTTGTTCCAGAGTATAGATGAACTGGATATTACTAGGATCCCAAAGGATTGCCTGGCTTAAACTGATCTTCTGGAGAGGATGACTCTGCCTGTCCTTCTGGAGGATAACTCAGGATTTGATAAGATGTTTTGTAATTACATTTGGCAACCAGAAAATAGAAAAAAATAAAATTGTAAGATGAATAGTACACCAAATGATTTGACAAATTATTTTTTTGTAATCCTCACTTATCAGTTAAAAAGTTGTGATTCCTGTACATTCTGACTGGATTTGAAATGCGTAATTCATAGCAATGTGTAATTTCTTACTGCTCTGTACTATACTCCAGGGGAATTCTTTTGCCTGACTTTAATAACATTGTTCTACTTGAGAGTTTCCTGTTCAGGTGGAACAGCAGCACCAAACCTCATCACCTTCACAGTAAAATACACTTATGCACATGCAAGACTTCATGGCAATCATGTTAAACTTAGCATTTGGTTGCTCGCAAGCTCTGGAAAAGTTAGTCATACTGAAATAACTGGAGAACTGTATTTCTTCCTTTCTTCTGTGCTGTTTCTGGATCTTCATTTGCAGGTAGAATACTGCAGAGTGCACTTGGTTGTTTTAATCTGTTGCATAGTTAGAACACTAGATGCTTTCTGCATCAAAAACTCTTCAGAGTTTTTGATATCCATTTCCTCAGACCAATAATAGCAAATCCTGTGCTTAAATTCAGAGATATCTGTTCAGTACTGAAAAGGATGTTGAGAACCAGAATTACCTAGAGTCACATCTTCACTGTGGTCCTTCCCTTTTAATCATAATGTTAATAGCTTTTAATGTTTGAAGCAGGTAGCTTCTCAAACTGGAACCTTTTCCTGGAGTGTAACTGAACTGCGTGTTGGATAATTTAAAAGAAAAAATACAGATATTGCTGTTTCAGTCTGCCTTAGTTTGTGAGAGGTTTTTCTATTTTTTCCCTGTTTCAGTAGGGGGAGAAAATTCAGTAAATTCAAGAAGTGTGTCTATGTGGATACTGTGTTTTTGTAATGAGCTGTAATGTTTAAACCTCCAGGTTTTTGGTGGATGCTCACTTCTTTGTTCTGTTGGAATTTCAGATGTATCCAAAGTATCTTTTAGTCTATTGAAGTATCCCTGTGCAAACCATTATTAGAAGGAATTTTCCTCAGATGAGAAACCTGGGTGATGCAGACACCAGCCATAGCAATCTAGAGAAGGCAAGTCCTCAGTTTTTCCACTTAGAGCTGAGCTGTTTGGCACTGCTGGTGTTGAATCAGTGTTTGTTCTGCATGCATTAGTCCAACCTTGCTGCTGCTGCTCTGGTTGTGCATGTAGAGGACTCCATCTGTACAGCCTCATCCACTTTTTCATCTCACTAGGAAGTCTCTCTATTGCCTTTGTGAGATTGAGTCGGAAATGATGCATATAGTCTCTGGATTCATAAATGCAAGCTGCATTATCCTGTTATCTTTCTATGTGCTTTTTGCAGAGTGAAGTAACACCAAGGACTTGAAACACGAATACAAAACTTTTTCACCGTGAGGGTGACAGAACACTAACAGGCAGCCCAGAGAGGTTGTGGAGTCTCCCTCTGTGGAGACATTCAAAACCCACCAGCACGCCTTCCTGTGTGACCTGGTCGGGATGTTCCTACTCCAGCAGGGGGATTGGACTAGGTCTCTTGAGGTCCCTTCCAATCCCTGGTATTTTGTGATTCTGTGATGGGGATTTCTTGCATCTGCTTCCTTTGATCTGTTTGATAATGGCAAGAAGCAGATACAATACTGAAGTAGGTGAATTTTTTTTTTCCCTGCTTGTCAGCACACGTGCTTCAGTGGAGAGAACTAATTCACTGTCATCTGTTGTGACCTCATCTAGAAATGACCATAATAGGTCAGGCAGGATGCTCTAAATGCTGGACAGGGTTTACCTGAAGTGAGAAACAGAGATGCTGCAATGTGTGTTGTCCTCCAGCTTGGGGAGGAAGAATGCAATTTTTAGGAGATTACATGAAAAAAATCCTGAGCTCCAGAGATACTTAAATCCTGATAGTCTGCCTGTCTCACCACAAGTGTTGTTGGAAACAATGTGAGCTATATGTGTAAGAGATGGTGTCTTTCTTGTTTGTCAAATCAGAGGTTCTCAGCAGAAACACAATCATCTGGAGTTAGTCTTGTGCAGCTTCTGTTGGCAATGCCTTTGATAGAATTTTACGCAGATAAAGACTCAGAACTGGACACTTTGGTTATTATTTTTCTTATGGCCTCTTCACTAACATTTCATTTCCTATTAGAGTGGCACTAGGGAAATAAGCTATTTCAGAGAAATGGCAGAAGATTTCAGAAACCAAACCCCATAGTTCCTTGGTGAAAATAGTCCATCAGTCCTTATAAAATTCCCTCGCAGACTTCTTAACGCTTTTCTTTTGCGTGTGGATTGAACGGATGACTATTTTTTTCTTACTATGTCCTGTAGGTCCTGTATTTAAAGCATTGTCATATCTGGGTAAGCCACATGCATTGCAAAGCATTTGATATTTTATGTTGCGTCAATACAGTCCTGCCATACTCTTGTTATTTCATACAACAGGAATTTCAGCTCTCAGCAATATTCTGGCTTTAGCAGTGAGACACTTTGCACCAAGTTTTATTGCACAAATAACGTTGCAGTTCTCATGATGCATTCATGTGGACAGCCAGGCGCTTGGAGGTGAGGAAGATAATTTTCCCTAAAATAGTGTAGTTATTTTTTTCTCACTTCCTTACATGCCTGGTCTGATGTTCTCCTGCCCTGTCATCACGCCTTGTGTTGGGGGAGGATGCAGAGCCTAAAGAGAAACCAAGGAATGTGCTGTGATGGGATTGTACAGCAGAGCAGGAGAAAGAATAAATAAAAATCCTGAGTAAAATTGGGTGGAAATGAATATAGTAAATGAGAGGCAAGTGCAGAGGCTGGGTCAGGATGAAAAAGATAAAGCAACAGCCGGTGTAGAACCTGATTAAAATCAGTGGCAGCATGAACTGGAGAAGGAGGCGGTGGAAGCTGCAACGGGTGTGATACTTCTGACAGTGGATATGGATCTGGGCAAGCTCAGCTGCTGGAGAAACCAGGCAGTGGCTAGGGTTCATGACTGAATGAGACAGGAGCTGACAGTGCCACCAGTCTGTGTCAGTGTGCTGTGATTGTGAAAGTGTTAATAATAGTACTCATATACATACATAATCTTTTTTCTTCCCTTATCTTTTAAATTTGGAGTTGTATGTCATTTTTCTCAGAAAATGAGTTTGAGCAGAGTCAGGAGCATGATCTGTACCTGATCAGAAGTTGAGTATGGAATGCTGCTTTGGGTATGAGAGCTGCATCTTTTTAGCTTCTTTTCAGTTTAACACTTTGTGAACTCCTCCCCTTGTTTTCTGGTATATCTCTGCACATTGCTGTCACGTGGCTGCATATTCCTGCTCTGACTGACGAATAACACTCGGAGTCTCTCAATTGTTTCCTGTGTTAGTGTTTTCAGTTTCCTTTAACTAGGAGAAATCTGTCTCCAGCAGTTAACTGCCACTCAATTTTTATTAGTTTATTAAGAAAAGTTTGTATGCCTAGAAAGTACTGGGGGTCTCTTCTCCCTCACTTTCGCTGATTTCACAGCTTTATAACTGAAATGAGATGCTCCTCAAACCTAAGGCTGGCTCTGCATCATGTCAGTTGGTATTGTAATCAAGGCCTGTACATACTGCCTGCTTCCACAAAAGAGGATTAATTAGATTAAGCATGCAAACATGTAATCAACATTCATTTTAGAAGGACAGCACTAGAACTTTTCAAGTGACAAATTTACTTCACAGTGAAAATTAAACTATCAATTTAGTAACAGAGGCTTTTTGTTAGAAACCAAATGGTTATAGAGGGAAGACATTTTTGGTTTCATTGTGGGAAGTGTGTGTGTATTGTAGGTAAAGTAACTGTCTTGAGAATTTCCTAAGTTCTTGCTTTATAGAGGAAAGCATTTTTACATGTGTTTTTTAAAAAGAATCAAGCTGTTAAGTGTCTTATCTCCCAAGCAGGACAACCATAAGTTCCTAAAGTATCACTATATAGGAAAAAAGACAACTTCTCAAAAGGCTTTCCTTCTGTAAAAAGTCTCATAAGTGCAAGTTTAATGTTTCTTCTCTGCCAGCTTGTGTCACTGCTGGTAATTGTCATCTCTGTGAAGCCTTTGTTTCCTGGTTCTGCAGGATGTTACTTTAATCTCTCTGGTTCTGGTTTCCTTCAACCATGTACAGCAGGTGTTAGTTACTGATTTTTTTATTTTTTTTTTTTTAAATCCTGTACATAAGTTGATTTGGCTCCGATAAAGATATACAGGCAGATAGAACTGTCCAGCTATAGCCACAGAAGGAAGCAGTTGCATCACATCAGCATAATTTTGTGGGGCAGGGAATGCCAGGACTGCCAATAGCTTTTATCCGTTGTCTTTGGAAACAAAAGTTCTCCAAAACTGGTTTTGACCATTCCTAGAAACTCCATGTGTACTTTTTTTTTCTCACATGAAGCTTTTAAAAGCAACTTAGCATGGCTCTTTAAGCATGAGCCTGACACAAGGAACTGGAAGTTAGCTGTAACAGAGCTAGAATAAGTACTTCTTCCAAGTCCTTGAGATCTCAAAACAGTGAAATTCAAATTCCCACACCAAGAAGCTGAGAAATATGTTCCCTTGGCTGCGTTAAATTGGAAAAAGCATTCTTTTAGTAAAAACCCATCTTTCTGATATGTGCAGGCAACCATGTGTTTTCTGCCATGTCCCCAATAGCCTTTACCTTTTTACTTAGGATGAGGGACTGTGAAAATACATTAAGATCTTTTAAACTTTTAGATTTCTATCACTTAAAAATTAAAAAGAGACCTTGAAAAGATCTGTAACACTTGATGAATGATGAGCTCATCTGTAGCGGTTTTAGCCCTCAAATATTAGGATGAACTGATGACAAAATGCAGGTTGAGATCACGTCTTATTACTGGAATTATATGTTAGGGAAAATCTAGTCTAAATATTTCTATGTTTGAAATTCTCTTCATAGCTGACTACTTTCTTCTTCATCTGTGGAAGAGTTAAAAGTGAAAGTAGCACTGATTTACATAGTTCAGATGGAGAATTTGCACAGCAAGACTTCAGCATTCTTCCTTGCTTGGCACTCATTGTGAATTATGCACCAAGAGTTGAGATTCTTCCTGGCTTTATAAATTATCAGTACACTTAATGATTAATGAAATTCCAGTATCTTCTTGAAATTCCATGAAGAACTGGATCCCTGTGCCACTCCCTGCTTATTCTATGGTAGAAACTCATACCAAGATGGGACACAGTTTCAGATGAAGGGAAAACATTTTCCTTTGAAGTGAGAGTTTTCAGGGTTCTTTTGTCTGTGGAGATCCTTGCTTCCAGTTGGGGTATATACACTATTCCCAGGTAAGTCATTGCCCACTTAAGTGCAAGTCTAATGGGAATCCCCTGCAATTTGAATCCAGACTCATTTCATGTTTCAGGTACATTGCCCTTAGGGAAAATAAAAGCACTACAATAAAGTTAAGATGTCTAGAAGAGGAAATATTTTCATTTATCTCCTTTTGTAGTCTGATGGGAGATGGAGGGTCTTATTTTCACATTACTTTTATTTTTGGTTTATATTTTTTAACTGTTCTCTTCCTGGCATAGTAGAACTGTGGGAGAGTGTTGCTTAATGTCAGCTGTTGTGGCTTTCCAGATAAACCTGGGAAAACCAATGAGATGCTTGGTCTGATCCAGTAGTTCTGGGCAGGAGGTTAAACACAAAGCTCCTGAGGTTCTTCCAAACCTGACTTAACCTGTGTCTTTTATACTGAAGTCTCCTGTTATGCCTAAAGGGGAAGCAAAGGAACCAAAACAAATAGTTGTTTAATTTTTAATTTAACTGTACCAGCATCTGTGACGTAACGGACTAACCTTCAAAAAAGACTGCATCAAAAAATAATTTTTTTTGTAAGTTTGCTTTTCTTCCAGCCTTTAATATACCAGAGGAAATGTATGCTGTCTGTTTGGCCTGGTAAGATTTGTTAATTTTACCAGAACTTTATCCAGAGATGAGAAATGCTTGGTCCTTCTGTAGTAATTAGTAGTTTCTTCAGCTTGATCAGTAGTGAAGTTCAAGCTTTGATTAGAGCCTTCCTGTGGGCAAGGGGAACTTGTAATTAAGATGCAAGATTCCATTGCTACTGTCAGCATCGTTGAAGCTCCTTCTGGTTACAGAATAACTGAGGTAAAGAGATACATGTACATCTGCGTGGGATTGTTTGATGTGCAGCTGTTATGTCACTCACTCTGGAAGCAAACAGTCTCCATGATGGGATCCAAGAGAGTATTTTTGTACCTAATATTAGTTTGCTGCTTGCTTGTTTGTTTTGAAATTCTGCAGTCCTGAAATAGATGATGTGCAAGCAGATGCATAAAGCTCTAAAGCATGGATACAATTAAGAAAGATGGGAAATGTTTGCTTGAAAATAGAGAAGTCATATAGGTGACAGCTTATTGCCTAGGCTGCAGCAGCCTGATTTTTCCCATCAACTTTGGCATTGCTCTTCTTGAAGGTGCTTTTCTTTTAGATCACCAAGTTCTCCAGAGGAGTTGTACATAGACCTGGGGTGGTTGCAGGCATCAGCCTTTTGCACTAAATGCATTGTGAATCAGAATACTTCTATTTCTTTCTTTCAAGCAAAATCAGGTCAATGTTGTTGATACCCAGTTCAGCTCTTGACTAACTTTTCTGTCTTAACACCAAGTTATTTCATTAGTTTTGAAGTTTAAGCATATCAACAGAAGACTGCATGATACAAAATAAGATTGAGACTGCAATTATCTTGATATTATAAAAAGAAAAAAAAACCAAATAGAAGTTGCTTTACCTTGAAACGTGGTACTTTCCAAACACTTGAAAAATCCAAGCCAGATTTGTTCTGTTGTTATTGCTGTGGGTAAATTTGGAAAGCAATAACAATCCATTTCAAAATGTGTGTGTGAAATTCCCCCTGTCCAGCCATCAGCTGGCATGTAGTGTAGTTACAGCACCCAGAAGTAATAAGTAGCGGGTCTCTGTTTCTTACAGCTCCTATATGTCTGGGCAAGAAGAATCCTGCTTCTTCACATCTGCCTTCTGCTCACTCTTATCCCCATGGTATCCCTGGCCTTGGATACAGTTTTTAACTAGACCAGCTGATACAGTCAGAACAAAGTGTTGGGGTTGTGCTTTTTGTTTTTAAAAGCTGCATCAGCCTCTCTTAAGCTTGCTTACTTGAGGCCAGCTGGAAAAGTTGGGCAGTGAGATGTCTGTTCCCTCCACCTACTCCTTTGGGCTCTCCAATCCACAGGCAAGTCCCCAGCAGCAACTCCTCCTGCTAAAAGCAACTGTGTATGGTGTTGCCTCTTTGGGAATGCATATATTCTCAAAATCATTATTCTCTTGGCTAGTTTTCTGTATTTAGTGGGAAGGAATACTAGTAATATTGATGAGCATGGATTTCTGTGGATCACCCTTCTTTGAAGACTTACAAGCAAGCATATGGTATTAAGATTAGGAACAGGAAAAGCTAAATTCACTTGGGTAGTATTTTCCTTTATTAAATTGATTTATAATCTGAAAGTGTATTCTAGATATCTTTAGGCAGAGATATCTTTGTATCACACACTGTCCTCAGTTTTTTGGGGTATCCTTTGCTTTCAAAGGAATTTTGAGGGGAAATGATTCATTCCAATTGTCTATATAAGCATATTACATTTGACACTTCTGTGGTATGTGTTGCATTTGCCATCAGAAATTTTATTGCTGGCACTAAACCTTACAATTGCTCTGATTGCATATGAAAGTGGAATGGTGGAGGCTTTAAATAGCAGGTGCAGCCTTGCCAGCAGTTTCTGTAGCCACATAACTGCTTCTTCCTGTCTAGGGAAAAAAAAGCCCTAATTATTCCCTGCTTGCTCAAAGGCTCCTTCACACATTCTCTGCTTCACTTCCACCATGTGCTGCTTTTGGAGTACTGCCAGGAGCACCCAGCCTTGCTCCCCAAGATTCTCTGTTCTACCATGGGGTTGCCGCTCCTGTAAGCGTGGGGGTGAGGATGCTGACCATTAAATCTGCTCTGCACAAAGGCTGTAGTCACTTTAGTTCCTGCAGAACTTCCCTGTTGGGTGTCATCACATCATAGTGCTCTGCTGAAAATTCCCCAAAATACTATGGTTTGTTCCACAGACAAATAACAGAAGTTATTTTGAACCTATTGCAAAACATTTTATTGAGCAAATTAATAGGTTTTGCTTTAATAGAATGCTGGTATTCGAATGGGTTTCCAAACTTTGTAAGCTGTCAAAGTGAAAGGAAGGACTAGGTGTTAGACAGGTTTTCCTAAAAAAATGCTAGGAAGTATTTCTTAGAGCAGCAGTTCTCACAATAATGAACTGACATGGATTTGTAGTGATATTTGAAAATTAATGATTTGAGGAATTTAAATTAGAATTTAATTTGGAGTGCCATATTAAAAACCTTAGAAATGATTGTTGCATTTGCTTGCTGTGAAAAGTACTGGAATATTTTTCTTACCATGTCTGTGCTTTTCTGTGTTTGCACAGAGAAGGGGAGGTGAGCCCAGGAGTGGAAAGGGAATTAGTTATTCCACTGATGGCAGTCCATGTCTCTTTGCCTGTCACTGTGAGCTGGACACCTGTTCAGCAGCATCTGGTGGCCCTGCTGGTTTAGATACTGGGTTCTGCTGACCAGATGTTGCCTGGTAATTTTGTTTCAGATTATTCTGCATCATTACCTGGTGGTGAAAGGTGGTAACTTGCGTTCATCATGTAGAAAATGCCTCCCTTGCCAAGAGCAGGAATGACTTTTCATAACATTGTGGTAGATAAACCAGGCTTCTATTTAAAAACTATGACTTACAAAAGTTGACTTGTTTGTAGGTGCTGGTGGGAGCAATGGGCTTTGCAGTGAAAGACGTACAGAGGCACAATTAGCCTTGTCCATGTGCTGTACTGGAGAGAGGTCAGGGCACTGCTGATAGAGTGCAAATAATGACGTTCTGAATGATGAAGGACCTGTTTATCCAAAGAGCCATGTGACTCAACCTGCTGTTCCTCTCTCCCATGTAAGTGCATGTGTTGCAGTCAGGCAAATTCCTGATACAAGGATGTATGTAACGCTGCACCTCCCAGCAGCAGGCCATTTACCAGGGAATGTGCATTCCACAGAGACCAGCCTAACAAAGGTGTATGCTGTCTACTAAAGCCATAACTGTATTTTAACTTGCACTGCAAATAAAACTCTTGACGTGGGATGATCCTATCTAAACTTCCTTTTTCCCCCCCTTTTGTTAACTTTTTAAGGTTAAAAAAATGCATTTCACTCCCGAATCCTGAGCTGCTGCTTTAACAAAAATGTTTCAAATGGAACAGGTTAGGTGGGTTAGGTGGAACTGTAATCCCGCATCATTTTGCCAAAAAGCATACAGCTTTTTTTTTTCAGAAACCTTGGTGGTTCCGCATGTAGCCATGGTCTGCTGTTCTGTAGCCTTTTCTGAAACAGAAATAGTGCCACCTTCTTTCATGGAAGCTGTCTCTTTTGGGCTCTGGCACCGTTTGAGTAAGACCTGTGTGAGTGTAGAGGGGGCTTCACCACCTCTCCCACTATCACTTGACTCAGTTTTTAGTAATTTTATTTTACAGAGGATTTCTGGAGTCTGGCTTCATAGGAGAGAGAAACTGTGTCTGTTCCCTAGAATAGCAGAGTCAGCACCCTGAAATAGTGGTTAATGTAAAGACAGAACAGTTCCCCCAAGGAGCAGGACAGTTGCCTTTCACCTCTGATGACTTTTCCCTCACTAATTACAAGCCTTGCCCACTCGCTTTGTTCTTCTTGGGATTTGGCATCCCAGAAAAAAGAAAAAGTTGCTGCTTTTTACCTTCTGTGTGCATAGTTTCCCATATGGACCCAGTTCATTGTTGCCATGTGGGCTGGTTTCTACATTTTCCAGACTGGAAATATATTCTATATTGTCTTTCTTCCACTGTAAGATTAATCTCTTTAAAAGCTGCTGCAGACAGCATTGAAAGTAATCTAGAGGTTCCTTAGGAAAGAGCTGCTTTCTGGGTAATGTCTGTTGATGATCCTTTGCTGGTTTGGTAACAGAGAAGGCTGGAGTTAAACTACTGCATGTGAGATTGTTTGTGCCAGGAAAATGGCACAAGTTTTCCTTGCCATTGATGAGGAGGTGGTCTGGACTGGTGTTGTTTTGCCCCGGGGGTGCTTAGGAATAGGAGAACATTCTCAGTGGATTCTGTTGCCCATGGCATTTAGCTTTGTGTGTATTTTCTACAGTTTTGGTTTTGCATATTTTGTAGAGTATTGTATGACTTTTTATGAAGTTTCAGAAACTTTATTGTAGAGATCAAAAAGCATTTCTGAGTAACTTTTTTTCCCTGGGAATATAAGGTTTTTGACCATCAAAGTTACTGTCTGTTGTTTAATTGGAGAACTTTAATTTTGCAGCATCAGACAGTGTTTCTGTTTGCAGACCTGGTGGGTTCTGCAGGGAGACCCAGAAGTTATTTGCTCCAGATCTGGATGCAACGTTTGAAGATTTCTTTGTTTCTGAGGTTAGAATTTTCCTGTTCTAATCAGCATTTTTTTTTCCTATTAAAGTTTCGCTGACTTGCTGAGAACATCCACCGTGGCTGTGATTGCAGTGAGCTCTCAGCAGCCTTTACTGCAAAATTCCCTGGCCGTGTTGTGGGGATTTGTAACGTGCACCCAGAGATTCAAATGCAAATTCAGTCACAAACTGCCCTGTGGGGGCGAACACTGTCTTTAAATGCCAGACCAAAATTTGTCTTGAGTTCTTAAAAGTTCTTTTAAAGTCAGTGTTGAAGAAATGTACCAGGTAGGCATTTTAGGAAGCAGAAGGCTCATGGGAGCATTCTATCTGTCTGGAATGTGCTGGGGTCTCTCTCATTCCGTTATTCTCCATTCTGATCTAGAAGGAGCAGACTGTTAATACTTTGTCATAGAAAACCTGTTTCATGTCTATTTTTTTGTTTGTTTTTCCCCACCTGAGGAAGAGATATGGGTTTTTTTCCCCCTCTGCTCTTCAAATTAAATGCTGCTTTTCTTACATCTGCTGGTAGCATCAGTAAAGAAACTTATAATAGCGTTTCCCAGCCCTTTTTGCTGGGAACCCTTGGGAGCTGGTGATGGGCCCATTGGCCTTTTTCCTTGTAACATCTGTATCATCTCTGGGATCTCTGCCGTGATTGTTTTGATTGATCTGAGCCATTCAAGTACACTTTGGTTGATTAATTCCATTCCTTCCCATTGACATCTCTCTTTGTCAGGTTCTATCACACACAATCCCCAGTAATTTTTCAACACTATCTTTTGCCCCATCACTGATCACCTAGGGAGAGTTTTATTATTTGATCCATTATGGAATGTAAATTTATATATTATACACATGGTATTGTGGAGAACTTCAGATTTGTGCAGCCACATGCTACAAAACAGTTGCTTGATGGGGACCTGTTTTTAGAATTGAAGCAGAAATAGAAGTATTTCGGTTCCTCTACTTCAGTCAGGACTTTAGTGCTGATTCAGAAAAACACTTTCTGAATTAATAGGTGGCCGGAAAGAGGGCTGAGGCCATAGCTGTGGTGGTGAGGAAGGAGAGCACAGAAAAACAAGAGGAAATGATGGTGTAGAAATCCCAAATCTGAGAGTGAGGAAACATCCTTGTTTCTGTCTCTTGGCTGAGCTCAGCTTTTCTGTACTGCCTGAATGGACTTTGAACAGAAGGGGTTATTTCTGTTCTCTTTCTATAGCACTGTTCAGGTCGGTGTTGCACTCCTGTCTTTTAATGACATTTTTGTACCAAATTTTTTTGTTTGAAAATTCCCTGAAAATTCTTGTGCTGGAGATGAAGTTCTCTACTCTGTGCAATACTTTGTAGCTCAGCTCACTGGGAGCAGGTTCTCACACAATACTGCCTCTACAACAAAAGGACATAGTTTTTCTAACTTCTGTACACTTAAATTTTTTTATTTCTTTACTGAAAGTGGTCTCATCCTTACCAGATTTGGCGTAGTGGTAAACTGGCTTTTGAATTTTGCTTATGTGGGGGTTTTGTTTGGCAAGGAAGACAATTTTCCTGTGACCTGACTGTCATTTGAAGTGAGAATCTGGCTGGACGTGTGTTGGTTTGTGTGACTGTCTTGGTGGCCATGGTGGTCTGGAATTGGCTTTCTGGTAGAGAAGAGGTTTGGTTGCGCCTCTCCTCTCAATGAGATACAAAAATAGTAGAGTTCTGCCCTGCAATTTTGGCTATAGTGTTGAAAGCTGTTCTTCCTGTGAAAAGAGCAATTTGACTGAAACAGCTCATCAGTTCTTCTGTGTTGGGTGTTTTTACGAGAAGTTTCCAGGTTCCCTGGGAAGTAAGGGTATGTCAGGAAGGGAAGGGCTTCATGTGACTTTCTTCAATTTTCACTGTATCTTACCTGGTTTTAGCAGAGTGCTAAGTGAGGCCTGCGCACAGGGCAGGTGGCGTGAAACACATTCACATCTCAACTAGGAATTTGGCCTATGCTTTTTTCTTGCAACAGCTATAATTGCCAGCAGAACTTTGAACATCTAACAGGATGTTAAAGGTGTTAATACTGAAAATTATTCATGGTGGTTACTCTTAGCTTTTCTATAAGTATTTGTTTTTTTTGCCTGAGTTGGAAACTGAGTATTCCAACTCTGCTGCTTACAACCTTGACTGACATTACCATTAATTTTTTTTTTGACACTCCTTCCTTCTTTCCATTATTCTTTGTAGTATTGAGTGAAAATTCCACCCTTTGGCTTGGATTCAAAATGCATTCCACACAGGTGTGATGGGCAAAGGCTTGAGGCAAGTCTGTGGGCAGAAAAGCTGGGGATTTTGGCTCTTTAATGGCAATGAAATTTAAGTGCATCTTAAAACTGCTGGAAGTCAAGCTTCAGGCACCAGTTCCTAACAATTGCCCCACATTTTTCCAATTCACAGCACAGAGTAAGCAGGACTGAAATAATTTTGAGATAAATTGTCATTGTTCAGCTTCAAGTCCCCAGGGATTTGTGGCTTTAGATATGGGGACTACGGACCATTAGCTGTCAAAATCTTTGAATTAGGTCCTCTTTCAATGTGCGCATTTGCTTCCTTTGAAGGCAGTTGTTCTGTTCCCTGACACAGCTGTGCTCACACTTTCTGTATTGAATTTAGTGATTTCTACTGCCTTAGACTGGAAAGGAGACTCCTCTGATGGTTTCAGATGCGAAAGGCTCATTAGTGACAGCCCAGGCTCTTGCAGAACCAGTGATTAGTACCATAGACTTCAAAGGATGGTGCAAGCAAATAAGTAGTAGGAAATTATCAGGTAGTTTCTCTCCAACCAAATGCTTTTTTGGCTCCTGTTTATGTTATGAAGCATGAGAATTTTTCATGCAATAGCTGTTCGTTTTTAATGTTTCTTGTGCAATACTTATTTTTGATACTGCTAACTGTAAATGCCATTGTAAATAAATAATTTGTCTGTCAATGAAAAGCAAGTGTGGTGCTGCTTTCAAAGGAGGCTGGTCAATCTTTGAATAGAAAAGAACATCTGTGCTGCTTCACAGATAGTGGAATCAGCAAAGAAAAAGATTGTTCTACCTTTTGCAATTTCCTGAAATCCCACTTAATTCCCTACTGAATACGTGCAAATGATTTATATACATCATGTGCTATGAGGATTTAATAGATAACTATGCAGAATAGAATACAGGTGCTTACAATAAATGTTACTGTGATAAAAGACCTGCTTCTGTCCTTGGATTCACCTGCCATTACTGCTAAGCACTGCTGCTGATACATGTAGAATTGTTGGACAGTTTTAATGGATGTGTCTTCCCCTTCTAGATGTTCTGCCCTATTTTTCCTGTAATTTCTTTTGAGCTGCCTCTGAGCTTCCGGTTTAGGGTTAATGATTTGGTAATTAGAGACAAGGACTGCTGTGTTAAACTAAGCTCCTTGTAAAGCATCATGCCAGACATGAACTCTCTGTGATAGATACATGCTTGCTGCTATATGAAGGTTTTTCTGATAAAGTGCATAACAATGGTGCTAATTAGAAAGTCTGGACACTGATATAGCAAGATTAGTGAAAATACTCGAATATTTTGACATGCTAAAATACCTCAGTGTTGATATTAGTCTAGGATCACTCTAAATATGACTTAGCAATGTCTTAAAATTAGGAATTGTGAGACATGCATCCTTCATGGATTTCACCTTTATGTGGCTCTCATTTTCCCAGAGAGTGCTCAAGAGCTGGTGACCTGTGCCAAGTGCTGGACCTTTCATGGCACTGATGCACAACCTGCTGACAAACTTATTTTGTCTCCATATGTTTTACAGCATGTGCAGGAAATAACCTGATTGGAGCTAGGTAGTGATAATGCTCCTGAATAGTTTCAGGAGACAGGAACAAGCCAATGTATCTAAAAGGAGTGGGATATCTGCGGTGTTTAGTCTCCAGCTCAATGGCACAGAAAAACCCATAAAACATACCCTGACACCTCAAATCTTGAAAAAAGTCTGTCCCTTTCTACTGCTGATTTAGAGGACTGGGGATGATGTGTGATATGTTCCTTGTGTGTGGGTTACAGCTCCTGCAGTCTCTCTAGATCCTGTGTTAATGAGCTTACAGAGAGCTAGAGAATGAATGTAGCTAGGAAAACAAATCATAAATTTATGAGCCAGAGGTGTGAAAGTATGGTAGGCAGCATTGATCTTAATCCATTGAAGACTAAAGGAGTGTTTCTTGTCATTTCTTATTCATTGACCTTATGCATGATGCTGAAAAGCAAAGAGTCATTTCTTACCTGTAGAGGGAGGGTTCTGGTGATGTTTGTTCTTGGACTGTAGCCCAGGGGTGAAAAGAGCTTGCAGGAAAGCTTTCCAGAGGAGGATAGTTCATAGAATGCTATAGGGCAAAGGACATTAAATGTCTGAAGTTAAAATGTATTCCTGCCTTTATTGCTAACCTGGTCAGTGTTTCCAAAGCAGTACTGATACTCTTGTAGATGTGTTCCGCTCCCAGGTGAGATTTACCTAGAAGCAGGAAATTGCTAGGGGCTGTCCCATAACATTTGTAAAGCCATCCCTAAAATTGGAGGAGGCAGAATACTCCAGTTCGCTTTGTGGGCTGGAAGCTACTAAAAATCTAGGGAAGTTATGTAGGAAACTTCAAACATCTTTCTGCTAACATGGCTGTTCTCCATAATCTTTGACTTGCAGGTCAAAGACCTAATGTCTCTGCAGATCCCTTGGAAATGGGCCCCTGCAAAGGACCAGCTCTTCCAGGAGTAATAATTTTGGGCATACAGACAGCAGTAGAGGGAACCTTACAAGGGGTAGACCCAACTTTAGGTCTGAACAAGCAGAAGCAGCACAGCTGTGATTAGCTCTTTAAAACAGCACAAGGGAACAATGTGTCTTAAAAAAAAATCAAGAAAACTGAATTACCTCCAATTTCCTCAGAATTTATATTACTGCAGTTCAATGATTATGTTAATTTTAAAAAATATATGGTTACAATTATCCATCTTCTTTGAAACGTAGGTGTAGTACAGGAAAATGCCTTAAAAGTGGTATCTTGGCATGTCTATATATGTCCAAATACTGGCTGAGATGCATCTAGAAATCGTACAGCAGCATCTATAAAACCATTTTTCCAATTTATGTGCTTTCAGAATGGGGTTCAATCCTAGTGGAGAGGATATAATAGAAAAAAAATGTAGCTACAGCAATAAATCTGAGAGATGCACACAGAGATAATGGATAGATTATACACACTTGTGTTAGAAATTGTGTAGGTATGTTGTAGGCTGAAATAAAGTGTGATCTGGATCAGCTGTTTTAGGGAATGTCATACATAGTAGCATGGATCAAATACACAGAAATTGGAGTGAAAGGGAAAAATTGAAGTCTTATGGCCTGTTACTCTTTTCACCAGCTGATGTTTGTGTTCAGTGACTTATAAAGAGCAGCCCTTAATGAGTTGTCAAGAAGCTTTAACAATTGGTGTTCTAATTAACAGGGTTGTGACTACAGCCACACAGTTTGAAAATCTATTCTGCATGTGAAAGTGGTTATTAGAAAAATACTTTTGCATTAGAACTTTTTGAAGTATCTGCACACGCTTGTTTCATTTTTTTGTTTCCATTATTTTAAAAGGCTAGAAAACGTTGTAGTAACTAAAACTGGAAAGCATTAGTGGAGTGTTTTAAGCTCAGATGTTAACCCATGATTTAAAACCAGTTTTGTTTATCAAAAATCTTTACATTGGATCATTTTGTGTTTTTGTAGGCCTTCCCTTGCCAGGACTTCTCAGCAATTCACGAATTTCAAGTAATTTATCCATGAATGATAGAATCACAGAATGTGTTGAGTTGGAAGGGACCTTCAAAAGTTGTCAAGTTCAATCCCCTTCAGTAAGCAGGGGTATCCTGCACTAGATCAGGTTGCTCATCAAGCCTGGGGTTGAATGTCTCCAGGGATGGGGCCTTCATCACCTCTCTGGCAACCTGGGCAACCCTCATGGTGAAGAACTTCCTAATGTCTGTTCTGAACCTTTAGTTTAAAACCATTGCCCCTCATCCTACAACCTCATGCCCTTGCAAAGAGTCCCTGTCCAGCTTTCTTGTAGGCCCTTTCAGGTACTGGGAGGCTGCTGTGTCCCTGCAACCTACAGGGCTGCTTTTTCTGTGCAGTTTTATTTATAATATATTTTATGCATGATCTGCTTTGTCCCAGATGACTGTCTGTACCTGCCTGCAACAAGGTGGGAAAAGAGTACAGTGTCAGTTGCTGTCGTTAAAAACTGGGAAACAAAGAGAAATGTGGAAAGGTCTGATTAGATGGTGCTGTTGCTTTATCTTGGGTGGTTCTTTGTCCCTTGGGAATAGTTTATTTAAAAGTATATTTGTGGTAGGAAAGAATTTTTTTTCTCAAGAAAGCTTTATTGCATTGGGAACTTCAGCTAAGTACAAATGGTTATCCTGCAGAGGTTGGACCTTATTGGGGGTGCCTCTTCTTTTTAAGTTGGGGTACGTATTTGAGCTGGTTTAGCTCCAAGTGGCTTTTGAAAGAAAAGCCTCAGTCAAGCCCTGCATGCAATGAAGCAATGTTCAGGCCTTTCCCAGTGGAACTCCTTGTACGGTGCCATGTTGGCCACTAAAACCAACTCCTTTCTGCCTCACAGTGCTTGTCCATCACTAATTGTCTCTATTCCAGGAGTTGCAAGGCCATTGTCATTCCCATTTGTGTGGGGAGGCGTTTTTATGGTTTTGCTGGGCTTTGGTGGTTTTGTTTCATATTTCTGATACTACTGGAGTATTCTAGTCTGAAGGTGTTTTCATATGGTTGCACCAGTTACAGAGTGTTTCTCTATGAGGGCCTAATTTTAGCCTTCAGACAGCAGTCTCTTCTCTTTCCTTGGGGGCTGCAGGGTAACGAGTCCCTGTAGGGTGCTGTCAGTTGAAAATCTGTGGTGAACAGAAAGTCTTCCTGCAGGGAGGGAGAGCCTCTTCTCTTCCTTCTGGCTGAGGGCTTCTGAAGGACCACTGTGAGGCTTGGTGTTGGGTGGTGTGTGCTGAGGGGAGATTTGATCAGAGCAAAGGCAGTTGGACAATAATTCCCATTGCCTGCTGCATTAGAAGAAATGGAGGAGGGAACCAGTAACATCTTGAAGTATCCTTTCCTTGATAAGACACAGCCCCTGACCATGTTTATTGTCTCTGCAACCTGAGGGTTGCTCAGCCCTAGGACCCTGCATATTCCAAGGTCAGTTCTGCTTGTTATGGCTGGGAGGAGTGTTTGGTTCCTTCATCCATGGTAGCAGTCAGACCTTACAACTGATCCCTGGATCCTTACAAAACTCTGTTCATTTCTGAGGTCAAGAATATCATCCCTACCCCTGCTTTCTTCCTCAGAGAAGTGAAGTGGTGTTCATTTGATGGAGGGAGCACTCTGTATGTTAACACTTTGCTTTCCTTTCAAGTAATACCACATATTCTAATTGGATTTTTCTCTGGCCTCGGGAGACTTTCAGCTGATATTAATTTTTAATGTCTCCTTGAACTGAAGCTGTATCATCTCTCCTGCTGAAGTCATGCATCCCAGCAGGTAGCAAAGCAAGGCTCATGAGAGACACTTGACTCCTTTCATCTTCCATGGAACATGCTGCTCTTCTGTGCCACTTTGTACCGTCAGTGCCTTTCTGTTGCAGACAGCCCTTCCCCATCTTACCTCTCCCTTGAGTTACTGTCTGCTGCCTCACTTTCCAGCACAGACGTTTAGTGTTTGATTTCTCTTGGATTGGGCTGGCACAGAGAGGGATTGGAAGCAGAAATTACCCTTTCCTATTTCTTCTCTAATTGCCAATAGTTTAGCTCAGAAACCTTGCTCAGTAGCAGGGACAGACATTTCTTCCAGGCAGGCTTTTGCTTGCCTGAGGAGCACCAAGGAGGTCCACCAGGATCCAACGGCCTATTCAAAATGAAATGACACCATGAGCAGGGGCTGTTCTTTCCCCCCTTTTGAACATTAGAAAGACCTGACTCCATCTGACCTAGGAAGAGGTTGCATCTCATAAGATTACTTCACATCATGCATATAGTTTTTAGATCTGTAGACCCTTTGCTTTTCTGTCAGGAGAGGAACAAATTTGTATTTGCCTTTTGCTTGTGCAGTATTTCATAGAAAGCACAGTGTCAACCTATGGTTTCCCTTCCTATCCTCATACAAACACTCCATCAGTGTTAAATTTAAAGTATCAGTTTAGAGCCAAAGCCTGCAGAGAAATACCAGTTTGAGCAGAAACTTCTTACAGAATTTCCACATAGGTAAAGTGAATTTGTTTTGAGGGAATAATCTGAGGGGATGATGCTCCCAGGAGCAAGTGGGAAAGGAGTGCAACTTAAATAACTAGGAGAGCTCTTTGTTTAGTTTCATTTAACTTTTTTTGTGATTTGTGATCTGTGCTCTGTGATGTTTGTACAGTTAAAAGGTGTGCACCCTTTAATTTGTCTTTACAGTGTCTGTGAAATCTCAAAATGAGCAATTTTTGTCTTCTTACCAGGGCATGGAGCAGATGTGAAATGTGTTGACTGGCATCCAACAAAGGGATTAGTTGTGTCAGGAAGTAAAGACAGCCAGCAGCCCATCAAGTTCTGGGATCCAAAGACTGGTCAGAGCCTTGCCACGCTGTAAGTTCTTGCCCACAGACTTTGATTTCCTCAAATGCAAACTAAGTTCATAAAATATGTATGTATACACATACATAAAATTCTCTGCTTAGCTTTTTGCCTCATCTTTTTAGCTGGATCATAGAATGGTTTGGGTTGGAAAGGATCATAAAGATCATCTAATTCCAACTCCCCTGCCATGAGCAAGGACACCTCCTACTAGATCATGTTGCTCAGTGCCTTATCCAGTCTGGCCTTAAACAATTCCAGGGAGGGGGCATCCACAACCTCTCTCAGCAACCTATTCTAGTGTCTCATCACCCTCACAGTAAAGAACCTCTTTCTTATCTCCAGCCTAAATCTCACCTCTTCCAATATGCATCCATTACTCCTAGTCCTGCCATCCTGTACCCAATTAAAAAGTCCTACCTCAGCCTATCTGTAGCTCCCTTCAGGTATTGAGAAGGTATTGTGAGGTCCCCCTGAGTCTTTTCTAGGCTGAACAACCCAAACTCCTTCAGCCTGTCCTCATAAGGAAGAGCCGTCATCTTCATGGCCCTCCTCTGGACCCACTTCAACAGCTCAATGTCCTTCTTACATTGAGAACTCCAGAACTGAACTCAACTTACCCAGTTGCTTCAAATATAAAACCAGTGCTTTAGCTAGTCTAGAGATTTAGACATCAAGTCTAAACTTGGAAAATTGACTTTTAATACTGCTTTTTTATATTGACTTTGTCTTTCTCCATTGACCTCCTAGTCACATGATTTGCATGTCAAAACCAGAACTGAGATAGGGAAAAACAAGGGAGATATTTCATGTAGCTGATTAAACATTTCTTATGCCACAGTAGAAGAGTGGACTGTGGCTGAATGCTGTCTTGGAGCACTGCCAGTTCACATAAAATCATGGTCTATATTGGAAGGGACCTTAAACATCACCTACCTCCACCCTTCTGTCTTGGGACACCTCTCACCAGCCCAGGATGCTCCAAATTCTGTCAACCTGGCTTTGAAGCCCTCCAGAGATGGGGCAGTTACAACTTCTCTGGGTAGCTGGAGCCAGGGGTTCATCCCCTTCACAACAAAGAATTTCTTCCTGAGATCTCATATAATCCACTCTCTCTTTCAGTTTAAAACCCTTTCCCCTTGTCCTGTGTCTCCCCTCCCTTATCCAGAGTCCCCCGTCAGCTTTGCTGGAGCTCGTTTAGGGACCAGAAGGGGCTCTAAGGTCTCTGTGGAGCCTTCTCTTCACCAAGCTGAACCCCCACCCCCACAGCTCTCTCAGCAGCAGAGGGGCTTCAGCCCTCACAGCACCTCCAGGACCTGCTCTGGTCCTGCTCCAACAGATCCATGCCCTCCTTGAGCTGAGGGCTCCAGAGCTCGTCACCGGACTCTAGGGGGAATCTCACCAGAGAAGAGGGGCAGGAGAACCCCCCTCGCTCTGCTGCCCATGCTTCTTTTCGTGCAGCCCAGGTTAAAGTTGGCCTTCTGGTCCCCTTTGCCAACTCGTGTTGAGCTTCTTGCCAACCAGGATCCCCAAGTCCTTCTCCTCAGGGCTGCTCCAAATCCGTTCTCCCTGATGAAGTCCAGAAGAGCAGGATTTAAGCAGAGAGCACTTGCACAGAAAGCTTTAGTGGCCTGAACTTCTGTGATAGTGGCCTGAGTGATCAGGGTCATCTGTCTGTGCCCGCAGCCATGCTCACAAAAATACAGTGATGGAGGTGAAACTGAATTTGAATGGTAACTGGCTACTCACAGCTTCTCGTGACCATCTCTGCAAGCTCTTCGACATCCGTAATCTGAAAGAAGAACTTCAGGTCTTCAGAGGCCATAAGAAAGAGGCCACAGGTAAGAATATCTTACATTATATGGATTTTTCTGATTAGATTTGGATTAAAGAGTGATGTATTTGAGCTTCCAGTTCCCATTGCTCTCAATCCCAGCCATACACTCTCTGACAGAGGCTGCCTTTGTATTTCAGCGGTGGCCTGGCACCCTGTCCATGAGGGACTCTTCGCCAGTGGAGGATCTGATGGCTCTCTTTTGTTCTGGCATGTGGGGTATGTGATGTTTTCATCAGTCATTGGAAAGATTTGGGTCATCTGTGCAAACTATTACTGTAAACATAAAATAAACCTTTTATAGAATCACAGATTTGGAAGGTACCTTTAAAGGCCATCTAGTTGAACTCCCTGCAGTGAGCAGGCACATGCTGTGCTAGACCAGGTTGCTCAGAGCCTAATCAAGCCTGGTCTTCAGTGTGTCCAGGGTGGAGCCTCCACCACCTCTGGACAACCTGTTCCTCATGGTAAATAACTTCTTTCCAACATCTAATCTAAACCTGCCCTGCTCTAGGTTTAAATCATTTCTCCTTGTCCTATCACTACCTGCTTTTTCACCTTTTTAATCTGTATCTAATATGTCTGTGGTGTAACCTCTCTGTCCCCGGAGAAGTCTGTGAATCTGCTTCATTTATGAGAAAGTTTTCCTCAGCAGATGTATTTTAAAATAGCTTTTTATTGAGAGGGTGGTGAATGCTTGAAACTCCTTTCTCAGAGCTTGTTCTGAGATGTCACTGTTTTGTTTTAAAATGCAGAGTTAAAAATCACTATGGCACTGAATCCAGCTGGGACCAGTCAGTTCATCCAGGAGGAAAATAAGTCTGGAGCTTATGAAAATAGAGGAAGAGGAATAACTGAATAGCAAAAAATTTGTATTGTACCAGCAGTAGACATTCTCCTGTGTGATGACTGATTTTTTTTAATGTTATTTTATTGTGATTTTTGTTTGTTTGTTTGTTTTTTTAATGTGTTAGGGTGGAGAAGGAGGTAGGTGGAATGGAAATGGCCCATGAAGGGATGATCTGGAGCTTGGCTTGGCATCCCCTTGGACACATCCTTTGCTCAGGCTCCAACGATCACACCAGGTATTTTCAGGTCTTTAAAGAAAGATCTAATGAAACTAGAAATGTGTGTGGCATCAGTGAGTATAGACTAGATAGGGATGGTTCCAGTACACAGCCCACAGGCAAAGCAGACTTGGTGACATTAATCCCATCTCACATCCGGCACTAAAGAAGGCTTTAAAAAGCACAATGAGTTTGGGCTTATGGAGCTTTGAAATCTCCTGAAGATATTTTTTAAAAAGAATTGTTGTAATTTTTATGGGAGTAATATTCTTACCTCAAGAGTGTTTTTTCCCCACATCTTCTCACATTGCAGATGTGTCTGGAGGCACAGAGTTTGGGCTTTCATTGGTTGAATGCACCATAAACATGGAGGATTTTGCAAATGGAGTAACTTTTTGTCTGTGGTTGTGCATATTGGCAAGTTTAGTTGCATATGAAGAATATATTTGAATTAAATGAGAAACTTTGAAAATGGGCTAGAAATATATTTGTCTGTTCAGGATCAGATGCGGATGCCTTAGATTTGCACCTCTTGTACTTTGGAGTGTCTCCTGAGTTGTAGCTTTTATCATCTAATAAGTTAACTATTGGGGTTTTATTTGTGGTTCGAATGTCACATTTAACTTTCAGATCTGGCACTGAACTTGACTGAGTGCAAGTTGCATCCTTATATAATCAAGAGAGCATGCTAAAAATGAAAGAATTCTTTACATTAAAAGCAGCTAATGTTCTTGACCCTTTATTGAGATGGTATATCTTCCTCTTGACAGCAAGTTTTGGACTAGAAATCGGCCTGGAGATAAAATGCGGGATCGTTACAACTTGAATCTGCTGCCCGGGATGTCGGAGGATGGTGTGGAATATGGTACATATGGCCATTTACCTGCCGTGGAAGGAGAGGGCTGGGGTCAGGAGCAGGCCTAGGCCAAACACCTCTGGGTGAAATGATGAGACATTGTTGCATATTGTAGCATTGGTGGTGATCTAGACAAAGATACTTCTTTAGCAAGATGATTTTACTCTCAGTTACCAGCAATTTTTGTACTAACAATGAGTTCTCTTTTGTTTCCACAGCTCCAGGAGGTAAGACCTGGCCTGTTGGTTGCAGAATGGATGTTTGGCTCTCCTTCTGGCAATGGCTTTGATTTGCTTCTCTTCCCAAAATCTTCATGTGATTTCAAGATTTCCCACAGTCCTGCCCTACAGCAGGACTTTCAATCTTTCAAATTATTGAACTTGGTTAAAATTTTGATGAAATTGTATCTTGGTATTTTTATGCTGCTCGGCGTTGCCCAGCTCTGTGTATGTTTCATTGCAGGGGTTGCATCTATTTCTTCAGATTTTTTAATTTGCTCTTTTGTGTTCAGGTTTCTTAAGAAGCAGCCCATTAATCCAATTTAAGTTTTAAAGTACATAGATGTGGTATAGCAAAAATAGGATTATGTATGGATTGTTATTTCTGGGCTTCTACCCTAATGTAACTTCCATGAAAGGACAGTTTGTGACCTTTTGAAACTGAATTTGTATTTATGAATCTGAATTAGCAATTATTTTAGTGTCCTCTTAATTTGTACATGAAATTGGTGATGATGCTGATACTAAAACCATGTGACAACCCAAAGGAATAAAATGATAGTGTAAAGAAATGTGTTCTAAGTATAAGTATTGGTTGGCTTTTGTTTTTATTTTTCTCTCTAGATGATCTGGAACCCAACAGCCTGGCAGTCATTCCTGGGATGGGAATACCTGAACAGCTGAAAATAGCCATGGAGCAGGAGCAGATGGGTCAGTAGTAGTTACAGGAAAGCGTTTTCCTGAGCTGTAAAGATACTGTATGACTTCCTTTGTTCCTTGTATATATTTAGAAGAAAGCATCTGTGCTACTAAAAGCCCTGTATTGTGCATCTTCCCCATGGAAAGAACACAAACTTTTTGTTCTCTTGTGCTAACTAAAATGTAAAGAATATAACAGCCTTTCTCTATAAACCTGTGTTGGACTGATTGTTTGTCTTCCTGATTCTAAAGGGAAAGATGAGTCCAACGATATTGAAATGCGAATCCCAGGACTGGACTGGGGGATGGAGGAGGTGATGCAAAAGGACCAGAAGAAGGTGCCGCAGAAAAAAGTGCCCTATGCAAAACCTATCCCGGCACAGTTTCAGCAGGTGAGGGCAGAACAGCTTCTTATTTCCCCAACTGCAAACAGCATGGGCCACTGATGATTTCCACCATAATCTCTCTGACATCAACACCAGTTGCAAAAGAATTTGTTACAGTAGTTAGTTTGTTTACCATTTAGGCATAAAATATTTAGTTAAATCCCTCATGTCTGGAAAATAGGATGTCATATAGAAGCTTTATTCATAATTTTTCTTAACTTCCAAATGTCCACACTATATAGTGTTCCAGTGTGTTTTTTCCCAACACAGCAATATATTGCAGATGTGTTGTGCCACAGGATCCATTTTTTTTTCTGTTCTTCATAGGCATGGATGCAAAATAAAGTTCCTTTACCTCCGCCCTCTGAGCCACTGAATGACAGAAAGGAAGATATTAAGCTGGAGGAGAAGAAGAAGTCACAAGCAGAGATTGAGCAGGAAATGGCAGCACTTCAGTACACAAACCCACAGCTCCTAGAGGTATGACTGTAAAGACAGTAGTTATAAATTTATTTTAATGTCCAACTGGATGTATTTGGACCTAAGCACTAAACCACATAGCTCTCTTTTGCAGTATTGTCTTCATCTTTTTTCTGAAAAACCCATCTAATTGAACAGGATATTTGACTTAATGTGAGATGGTCTGAGACCTTCATCGAGGTCCCCACATTTCAGTTTATTAATACTTAACTCTGTATCTCTGTAGTTATGTTTTGGTTTATTAGGGAAAAAGAGAAGTGCTAAGTATTTTTGAGTTCCTGATAATTTAGAAGCACTCCTGTGCTTATTTGATTTTTCTGGATCTCTTTATTTGGACAGCAATTGAAGATCGAGAGAATGGCACAAAAGCAAGCGGATCAAGTGCAGCCACCACCTCCTGGAGGCTCACTTCATGGACCTCAGCCTTTTCCAGGGCAAGGCCCAATGTCACAGATGCCTCAAGGATTTCAGCAGTCCCTTCCACCTCAGCAGATGCCAATGAATATGCCTCAGATGGGACCTCCTGGCCCACAAGGACAGTTCAGACCTCCAGGATCCCAAGGACAAATGGGACCTCAAGGTCCTCCATTACACCAAGGAGCTGCAGGTCCACAAGGATTTATGGGACCACAAGGACCTCCAGGCCCCCAAGGGCCTCCACAAGGAATGCCCCGGCCTCAGGATTTACATGGACATCAAGGAATGCAGAGACATCCTGGTCCTCATGGACCAATGGGCCCTCCGGGTCCACAGGGTAATGCTGGCCCACAAGGTCACTTAGGACCACAGGGTCTTCCCGGGTCTCAGACTCATTTGGGACCGCAGGGTCCTCCTGGTCCACAAGGTCACCTGGGTCCTCAAGGTCCCCATGGCAGTCAAGGAATGCAAGGGCCACCCGGTCCCCGAGGAATTCAAGGACCTCATCCTCATGGCATGCAAGGAGCTCCAGGATCTCAAGGGATGCAGGGCCCTATATCTCAAGGGCCTTTGATGGGACTTAATCCAAGAGGGATGCAGGGTCCACCAGGACCCAGAGATAACCAGGGACCTACTCCACAAGGGATGATGATGGGTCATCCACAAGAAATGAGAGGTCCTCATATGCAAAGTGGTTTACTAGGACATGGTCCCCAGGAGATGAGGGGCCTCCAGGGACCCCCACCTCAAGGTACAATGTTAGGACCGCCACAAGAATTGCGTGGGCCACCAGGTCCACAGGGTCAGCAGGGACCTCCACAAGGCTCTTTAGTAGGGCCTCAAGGAAACATGCAAGGACCTCAGGGACAACCAAACCCTTCCCGGGGGCCACATCCTTCCCAGGGCCCTCTGCCCTTCCAGCAGCAGAAAACGCCTCTCCTGGGTGATGGGCCTCGTCCCCCGTTCAATCAGGTAGGTCTCAGGCTGTGGAATGAGAGCAGTGTTAGGGATGTAGCAATGGGAATGTTTGGCAGCAGAATGGCAAAGCAGGAGCTGAGGGGCTGGAGGTTTGGGATACGTGGGAAACTTGCCAGAGAGAGACCTTGGTGAAACTGAAGTGATGATGAAAAGAGTTGTGTGGTTTGGAGAAAACAGAGGTGACTGTGGGAAAGGGACTATAGGAAATATTGTGACAGAAATTGGTCTCCTGTGAAAATGTTTAACCTTAAAAAAAACCCTGGTGTTTATAATTTAAGACCCTGAACTGGGGAGTTCTCTGGGGAGCAGGTGAATGCTGACAAAAGCAGGATTTAAGCAAAATGAACCTAAGAAAACTCGTGTGTTAATTAAAGCAATTAATTTGCTTTAATCCCAACTCTGGGATGACACACCTGGAGTCAGCTTGGGGCTGGTTGAACGTTGCAGTTCAAACTAAGTGCCTAGGAGCAGAGCTCTCCCCACCTTGGCACCTTTCTAGCTCCTGGAGCAGAAGATGGTGTTGAACACCCTGGACTTGCTCCCACACTGTTTGCTGAGGCAGGAGAGGGAGCAGAGGTGTTGGAGTGGGTTGTGTAGGTGTGTGCTGAGCACCCCGCTGCCCATGGGATGTCCCTGGGCTCAGGAGTGGTCACTAGTGCCACCATATGCTGGCACTTAGCTGAGATGGAGTACTGGGGAGCATATCCTAGAGATATGCCAGTTAATTCTGAAGGAATCCAGTCTGGTTCTGATTAAGTCAGGTCCAGGACCAGCTGTAGGGGCTCTGTCTCCTTCAGTGTCTCGCTCTGACTGATGATCCTCCTCTGCCTCCGTTAGCTCTGCCCAGTTCTGAGATTTACAGCACTGGTTCTATACTTAAAATATCTCTCTGTTATCTCTAGTTTCAAGATCAATTTTGAAGGGGTTGTTTAGAAAAAAAATGTTATTTACTCAATTTTATGAAAATGTGTGTTTTTGTTTTTTTTAAACAAAGTGAACCTTCTGTCAAACTTGCACTTGATACATGTGTCCCCTTGTATGAGTCCAGTAACAGCATGTGAGAATAGGCTTCAGCTGACTGATTCCATGCAGATGGGAGCAGAGCAGCCTCAGAAGCTGCTCCTTTGACTAAATACTGGTGGCAGGTGTTCGAGAAGTTAAGTGAATTTTATTATCAGTAAGCGCATGTTAAATATGTGAGAAATGATGGAACCACAGGAAGGGTTTGGTGGCAAATGGCAGAAGTGCTGCATTAGCCAGATCTTTCCTTGTCAGAGAATTCATTTCTTGGCTCAACATTCAGTTGCTGAGAAAGTATTTTTGGATTTGGGTTTTTTTAGTAGACATTGTACCACCCTCCCCACCCAAAGTCTTTACAAAATTACTTGGTGTGAATATGATGTTTATAGTATGTATTTGTCTGCTGTTTTGTGTTTATTGCCCATATTGCAGTTGAATGCAAATGTTTAATTTCAATCTAGTATTTCAAGTTGATGGGGAAAAACACATAAATGTACTTACAGCTTCTCTGCAGTCAGAAAAAAAACCAAACCTAGCATTTCTTGCAAATAAAAATAGAGCATGATATTTATTTAACTTTGATTTGTGGAGAGATGAGGTGGTGTAGTTAGGAGTACAGCAACAAGTATGGAGCAGGGTTTTAAATATTTGCCATCCCTTGTTTAAATGCTGGAGGATGTGGGTTAGTGGTGGCTTTGGCCATGTTGGGTCCCTTCCCATAGAGACATTCTATGATTCAATGATACTTGCACTCTGGAGAGTTTCTTACAAGCTGATATGAAGGCCAAGTCTAAATGTTACATGTTAGTCATGTCTAGAAAAAGAATTTTAGGGTTTTCTGGTGTGGTTTTTTGGGGTATTTTTTTGTAATGTCAATATAAAAAGGTTTTGTATAGCATTTGGCAAGACTCTTCTTTTTAGTTCCAGTCAGGTGAAAACCCCAAATAGGGACTTTTTGCCTGGCCTTTGCTATTGAAAAGCAGAATTGGGAGGTTTGGCTGTCTTGTTTCACAACCAGTGTCATCCCAGAGCAAACATGATACCTCTAGAAATCCTTCATGGCTCTGTGCTAGTAGCAGAATTTGAAGAATGCACTTTAGTTTTAATTTGGGATGATGTAGCTTACACAGGCCTCTGCCCACTCTGCTTTTTATGCCTGAGAAAAGCAGGCATTTGGCATTTTGCCTTTAGCTCTTCTTGATGTTTCTGGTTTTTTAATAGGTTCTTTTTTTTAATCTTTCCAAAGGAAGCTTTTGGTCTGTACAGCCCTTTAACTGCATATAAATCAGTACCTGCTGTTTTTCAAACAAATACAATTTTCTCATCTTCTGTAACAGGCAGCTGGAATATGAGCTTTGTTATCTTTGTTATATGTACAGTTCAAAGGCCCTTGAAAGGCCAAGTTTTCTGTAAAATTGTTTCTCAGACAGCAACTGAAAAGTGTTACTGATGTCAATGGCTGAAAAATGAGGATAAAACTAATAGAAAATCAGCTATTTCTGTTGTAGGGCCAGGTTTTATGTAAAGAAAAATGGTTTTGCCCTTTTATAAAACCCTTGGAAGCAAGCTTTGGCAATTCATGTGGCTTTTTTCCTGATGTGCTCGTAGGATGGACAGAACCCAGGCCCTCCGCCGCTGATACCAGGGCTGGGCCAACAGGGAGGACAAGGCCGCCTTGGCCCTCACAACCAAGGACCTGGTCTTAATAAAGGTAATTAGTTATGTTATCTGTTCCCCTGGGAGTAGCTCTCCTAAAAGAGACTGTTGAAACACAGGGCCTCCTGACAGAAGAAGCTCAGTCAGAGAACAAGGTCTTGGCTTAGAGGAAGCTTCCTTAGATCTGGGCTGGAACCTAGAGTAGAACTTTTCCCCCCAGAATGGTTTGATGTGAAATGTCTGGTGTGTGCTGTATAAAACTGTAAGAATGTGAGCTTCCTAGAGTCTTCTTAGAAAACATTACAGAAATCTGCTATGATTTTTTCCCCTCAAGGTGACTCCCGTGGTCCACCCAACCATCACATGGGCCCTCTCTCAGATAGAAGGCACGACCAGAACAGTGGTGGTCCTGACCATGGGCCCGAGAGAGGGTTGTTTCGAGGTGGCCAGGAGTGGGGTGATGGTAGAGACAGCAGGGGCATGCCAGATAGACGAGGACCTCACTCAGATTTCCATGATGACTTTGATCGACCAGATGACTTCCGTGACGACTTCCATCCAGATAAGAGATTTGGCCATCGATTACGGGAGTTTGAGGGGAGAGGAGGCCCACCATTGCAAGATGAGAAATGGAGACGAGGTGGACCTGGCCCTCCCTTTCCTCCTGATCACAGGGAATTTGAAGGAGGGGGTTCAAACCGTGGGCCTCCTGGTACTTGGGAAGGACGGAGACCTTCAGATGATAGATATCCACGGGATCCTGAGGATACAAGGTTCCGAGGAAGACGAGATGAAAGGTAAGAATCCAATCTCATCTTTCTGGGGGTTAAAGGGTAAAAGGAGGGAACTTTTTTTTCCTGGTTTCCTTTTCATTAAGGAGTCTATCTGTTTCAGATTTATAAACTGGAAACCAATAAGGAAATGAAAACTCTAATATTCCTGAGTATAGAGTCCATAAAAATCATACAGTAATAGAAGAAAACTTGAAAAATGGTCATTGTACACAGCAGCTTCCATGTCTTTAAACAGTAAGTAAAGAGAAGGGAGGAAATTTGTAGAGAAGATCCAGTGACACAGGATGAAGATTTGAGTCTGTTTTGATGAAAACTGAGAGGAGACTTGGAGGTTAAAAGTGACAAACTTTTGAACACTAGAAATGGATTTTTTTGAGACTTTGTCTCCAGTCACAAACTCCAGAGTGACTGTAGAGATTGCAGGCTGATACACATGTGAGGAGCAGGAACAGAGACCCTGCTGCCAAGCATAAGGGGCAGAGCTGCAGCATCTCTTGGATTGTCCAGACTATTTCCTCATGGTTTTGCTTGCAGAAGTTTTATTTCCCTTTCTGACTAATTTCCTTGTTGCCAATCAAAGAACTCAAAAGTAATCTTAAATCACAGCAATGTCCTTGTCATTGCTTGCATTTTCCAACTAAATCAAAAAGGGGTGAATTTGCTTCTAGTTGCCACTGTATATGTGGAGGAATAACACTGAGTCAGCAAGATTAAGTGTCATGGAAATTGCTCCAGATTTTAGCTGGTTTATTTGGGTTAAATTTGGCCTCCAAGGTCTGAGCCTCTCATTATCCACCAGCTCTCTGTGTGTAAGAACATGTACCAATATATTGTGGTCTCCACATAATGTGAATTTTGTGTGTTTTAGTTGCCTATTTAATAATTTTCTTACATTCCTTTTACTTTGCATCTATACAGCTCTTCTTTAAACTATTTCCTACCTAACTCTGTAAAGATGTACCTTTCCTTTGTGTGAAGAGTATGAAAAGAAATGAACAGTAACTAAAAGCAGGTAATGCTTAAAGCTATTTTAAATTAGTAAAACTAGAGAGAACCCAGGCTGAGTGATCTGCCTTGTACAATTCCAAAAGATGCAGCAGTCAACAGTTTGAGAAGCTCAGCAGAGGTTTCAGATCTGATATTGGAAATGCTAAGAGACTGGGAAATATTTTATGATAATCCTGGTTTTTATAAAGGCATTGGGAACTGAATCAAGAACCCTGTGACTCGTAAATCTGTTTTCTGATCTGGGAAAAGCTTGTTTGTCAGAGTACAAGTGTTTGTACAGGGAGTTTGTTTTAAGAGGCATCTGCACAAGGCTGTAAGAGGCTTTCTGTGCTTGTGAGCTTAATTTCTAAACTGTGGGGAATTAGTTGCCATTTATTGCAGATGCTGAGGTGTGCTGGAGAATCCCAAGTGCTCATTTAGACTTACTGGTTTGGTATTTAGATTGCAACCAGTTTGATCAAGTCTGAGAGGGAAGTATGGGTCTTTGTGTTTCCCTCTGATTCCCCATCCTTTCCATCCCTGTCCTGTCCTTCCTCTACCTGTGCGTGTGGCTGCCATGCTTCTGCTGCAGAGCCTGTCTGCCCATGTGGGGCTTGTAAGGGCCCAGGCTTTGACGGAGAGGAGTTGAGGACAGGCAAGTGGGAACTGAGCCCTGTACGAGGCAGGTTTTACACCTGACTGGTATGAAAAAATGTCAAAGGAGATGACACAAGGCGCAGTGTCAGGTGTAAGGATGATAGAATTCAAAACTAAGCCCTGTCTATAGCATTGTCTGGAGGAAAGGCCTTGTTCCCACTGCTGTAGGAGCATATGGTGGGAATCCCAGTGATTTAAGCTAGGCAGAATCACGTCTTGTCAGTATTATGGGGGCCTGCTAAAGAACCCCCAAGGACTCTGCTGTTTTCCAAGCTGCACAATACCATTTGTATCTGAAACTATTCAGTGTGTTTTCCTGAACCACAGTAGGCTCATTAGTGTGAATGGTTTGTTGTCCATAGGCAGCACTCTCTCCTTCCGCTGTTGTTCCTCTGTGGGCACAGCGGCCTCCTCTCCGTGTCATGCTCATTTGCTGGGAGGCAGAGACAGACTCATTGTTTTTAATTAAACAAAATGTAAAAGTTTAAAAATATTGTATTGTGTTATGACTATTGTTAAAATATTTAAATTTGTAATTAAACAGTTAATGTTGTTAAAATTCTAAATAAAAGTATCTAAAGTTTTGCTTGTAATAGGATGCACTGTGTCATTCCTGAGCCGGGGAAGGGGATGTCGTACTGTCCGCACACCGCAGTGCTGCGGGCAGTGGGGAGAGCGGGGAGGTGAGGGGTTCTGTGTGTGGGAAGAGAGTATTCCCAATTGCACTGCAATACCTGAGAAGCAGGAGCATTGTGGGGCAGCGTGGTGAGGGCTCCTGTTTTGGGCATTCTAGAGCCACAGTAATGCACTTGACATCCTGCCACTTTCACAAGCAGTTCCAGTGTTTAAACTGGTGATGTATAGACCAGTATTCCTAGTGCTCGTGCCCCTGTCTGTGAGCTCCCCTGAAAGGGCGCTGGTGGCTTGTTAGGAACCCCTCTTCTCCCTGAAAATCTCCCTTAAAACTCAGGGGTGTGACACTCATTTCACATGAGACACACAACCCTATCAGTCCAAATCACCACTGAGGCTGTGGTACTGACAAGATGCAAATTGTCACCTTTAGTGTCACAACTATATTTTCCAAAACAAAATTCCTTATTATTGGGGGTGGAATAAACTGTTCTGAGGGCTGTGCTCCATGGCATGTGCTCCTCAGCAGCCATCCTGCAGGCCATCTGCTGAATTGTAAACTTAGAAAAAAGGAAGGGAAAGGAGAATCATTCTTGCAAAAGCATCCCAAATAATAGGAATGAGAAGCTGGAATGTTTTATAGCCCTGATTCTCATTGCTTGTATTTTTTTCAGTTTGTCACTAAAAAAGGAAGGAAAAAAAGGAAGGGCAAAGTAAGACCACCACAGCTACAGAAAACTTGCGCTATTCCGTACCTTACCTTAACTCTCTTGTCACTGATGGGTTTTTCTCTTTTTCATTATTTAATTCATCAACACAGTATATTTGATAGTAGTTGTCTTGAATGAAAAAACAATGGAATCAACAGAAGGAAATACAAGGGAGAACTATAATATATGAATGTGCTCAAAGGCAGGAAATTAGCATTCTTCCACCTACAGACCCTATAACTGCATCAAGTAAAATAGTCCATAAATGAGTCAGTTGTTAACCTGAAGCTGATTCAGATTTATCGATCTGAATTCTGCCTTGAAACCACATTTGTGTACTGTGTTCTTTCTTGTAGCTTCAGAAGAGGAGGACCCTCACGACATGAGGGCCGGGGCCCTAGGGGCAGAGATGGCTTCCCCAGCCCTGAAGATTTTGGGCCAGATGATGTTTTTGACTCTCTAGAGGAGAACTCAAGAGCAAGGGACCACGGTGTGCGGGGTCGAGGCCGCGGTGCTCTCAGAGGTGAGTGGGACATTCTGCTGGTCTGAAATGCAAGGATAAAGAAGGAAAACATATCCTGGGGAACTCCACAGTGTTCTCATCAATATCATCTCTTCTTGCTCCTGTCCTCTGTGTCTCTTCCCCACTCAGGAGGCCGGAAGGGTTTACTTCCTACTCCAGATGAATTTCCACGCTTTGAAGGAGGGCGGAAACCAGATTCCTGGGATGGGAGCAGAGAACCAGGTAAAAAAAAACCCTGCTTTATTTTAGCTAATAGATTAGAGTTCTACTGTATAACCACTTCCTAGAAGATCTCCTTTAGTGTTTGCAAAAATAGTGTTTTCTGCTGCAATATGGGACAGCTTCATGGTATTGGCTTTTGTGTTACTGATGGCAACCTCATGTGGGGACAAGCTGAATTTTAGCATGTTGCGGAAAAACTGAGCACAAAGGACACATAAGGAGTAAAAGGAAGACACAATTGTCTCTAAAACACATGAAAATGCTTTATACTGAACAAACGCTTTAAAACTGTCACTTTCTTTCCCATCATCTTTTTAACATATTTTACCTTTAGGCTTCCTACACCTTGTTCATCTTGTGTGCTTGTTCCCCTGCTGGGATGCAGGGGAATTTTTATGTAATTTTAACTTAAAATGGTGGGATAAATCATGTGGAAAGTACATGAAGTTATGTGACTGCCTTCAAAAGTGAGGTATAACTACCAGCTGAACCTTCTTTCTTTGTGCTCAGGTCCTCGTCCAGATCATCCTCCTCATGATGGGCATTCTCCAGCTAGCAGAGAACGTTCTTCTTCACTCCAGGGTATGGACATGGCCTCGTTGCCACCACGGAAACGGCCCTGGCATGATGGACCAGGGACCTCTGATCACAGAGAGATGGATGCTCCGGGTGGACCCCCAGAAGAGAGGGGCAAAGGTAAGAAGCCCCTTGTACTGAAAGCCTGAAGTAAGGCTGGCAGGTTTTCCCACAGTGGGTGTATTCTCAATTCCTCATCTGTTCAGAGGGGGTGAATATTTTGATCTTGCCCACTGTGAAGCTGCAAACAAATCTTACAGAAACATAGCAACAGGGGGACTTTCTGCAACACTGAATCCAGCATCACACAATCCGTCTCTTCACTGCCCTATTCAAGAGCAGTTTGTTCTTAAGAAAAATTTTCCCCTCAACTTTTCAGAAGTTATTTGGTAGTATTCATGCTTGTGCTGGCATCCTTTAACTGAAATATATTTTACTGTCTCAACCTTCATTCTGCTGGACTTTAAGAAGCCTGACTGTTTTAGATTTTGGTAGGAGTTTTCTGCTTTAAATATGTGTGGCCATCCATGCTCAGAGCAGGGGTCCTCAAATCTCAGCAGCTTCTCTTCAGTAATAGCCAGGAGCAGGAACTTAGAGAAGGGTCTTGAGAGTACTGTATATCTACACAGCAGTATGCCCTTGAAACACTGGCTATAGCTTTGTAGAGCTGTAGTTTAGCAGCTGACTAAAATACTGTTCCATTTCATGGCTTTGGACAGCCACCTGATGTGTGCTTCTCCAGTTGCTTTAAGAATCACACAAACATTTGACATCCACAATACCCACAGGCAGAGCTCTGGAACGTCACTGCAGACTATTCTTATAAAAAAAATGCTTTTCTCTTGTTTAAGCTCATAGTTCACCAATTTCAGCTGACAGTGTTGTATTTTAATTGAAACAGTTCAAAGTTGATCCCTGTTGTCTCTGAATGTCACCTCTAATATCAAACTCTTACTTCCAATCTAAACTAGATCTTATCCAGGCCAGTGCTGATCTCCAGAATGTGATCCTCTTATCTTTTGCTGTCCTTATGGACTATATGTACTATTTTCAGTTTCAGTTTATCCTTTTGAAAATTAAAGGGGTACCTAGGAATTGCACATGCTGTTTAAATCACGGTTTAACTGTGGATCTCTACAGCTTGCTTGAGTTTGTCCTTTTCTCAACTCTTTCCCAAGAGCTCCTAATATTTTATTTCCCTCTCTAATTAACTCCTAAATGATAATGGGGCACTGTCATGCCACTAGCTTTCTGTCCCCACAGAGGAGATGCTGTTGGAGGCAGCAGCTGGTTCCAAGCCAGTTACTGTGTGGGTCACTTCCATGGCCATCTTTTTTGCTTCGCACCAGCTCTTGATCATTTTTATTCTGATAAATTTCAGGACTGCCATTGTATTTACTTGAATGTTGTCTTTTCTTTGTTCTCCTACTACCTGTGGGGTAGTGACAGGGACAGAGATCCTTCACAGCTGCTTTCAAGTGCTATGCTACCAGCCCATAGTTATGTTTTTGTCAGACCTCCCCTGCACAGCACAGTCATGCCACCAAGTTTCATTCCAGTTCTCCTATTGTTCTGAAGATTACTTAGCTTGAGCTGGGCACCAGTCCTTCTCTGCATGGCCTGTATTCCCACTGGGGAATTCCCTCCACATCACTGTTTTCTCCTTTCAGAACTACATGTTGTGCTTTTCCATTAGCCACAATTGCATCAAATCTATGCGGATTCTTTCTCCAGCTTCTATAATAACCTGTGATAGTGCTATCAGATTCTTTATTGAAGTAAAAACAGTTGTTGACTCTCACACTGCTTGTGCCCTGACAGCTCATTAACCTACCAAATGAAGTTTAGAACAATGTCAGCAAGCCTGATAAGCAAACAAGAGCTTTTTCACATTTGGACTGGGCCACCTTCAACTGTATTGCTGTATTTAGCTGTAGTATGTGCCCATAAAGCACATGCACCGTTAATTTTTTTCAAAATACTGCTTGTTAGTCTGAGATAATGAACTGAGTTTGTTTTTATGTTAATGTACATATCGATACTGAAAAGACCTACAAGAAGCAGCAAATTCTGTTCCTGGCAGTAACAGCTCATGTAGTTTATGTGCCTGGTTAGTAGTAAAATTGTGCATTTTTCCATTATTTCTGGCAAAAAAAAAGTATTTTCCAATAAACATACTCAGAGAAGCAGGGATGGTGGTGCCCACCAAGAGTCAGGTAGGACCAGCATTTCTGATTATCACTGTTCTGACTTCATTGATTGCTGGCTGTATCAGACGAAACCTTTAATTCTCAAGGAATCTCTTGATTATCCTAGATGATAACGGAGACACTAAATCTGTGTAATAAACATCCTATCATGGAAGGAGGCATAAAATTCCAGGTCTCAACTACACTTCATCTGTGAGTGATTGTACCACAAAACAACTACCTGGTCTGTGTGAGAAAAGGCATGGCTCAGGCTTCAGCATCACTGACAGACTCTGCTTCCTTTTTAGGACGAGGAAATTCAGGACCTTCACAAAGAGCACCAAAATCTGGGAGGTCCAGTTCTTTAGATGGAGACCACCATGATGGATTCCACAGGGATGAGGCTTTCAGTGGAGGACCTGCAGGAAGCAGTAACTCTTCTCGAGGAGGGAGGGGTGGAAATAATTGGGGAAGAGGAAACAACATGAACTCTGGTCAGTCCAGAAGAGGATCATCTCGGGGTGGTGGAAGAGGCCGATAGAAGAGGCTTTGACTGGGTTTTGCCCAGTCCACATTGGATGATATTTAAACAGACTGGGCTACACTGGCCCGCCAAGTAACCCTGCACCACCACAAACCTGGATTCCTAACTGAGATCCCTGGATGTGCATTACTTGCTCAGAAGGGTCTATTCCTAGATCAGTTGCTGGTAGCTGCAGTACTGCAACCAGCTTTCTGTTCTCACTACCCCTTCCCCTTCTCATCCCTACTTTGTTTTGTAAAGAGCTGGAATTTTTTTTAAGAGTTGCGAGACATGGAGCACCTCCATGGATTTCAGTTCGCCTCCAGACAGAAACTTGTTTCTATATGTATAGTTTGTCAAAGTTACCTTGGTTTTGTATGAATTCAGAATGCAATTTGTGCAAAAATTAACAAAAAAATCAACAAAGCATGTGATTCTTTACTCACCTGTTGCTATAAAGAGGGTTGTCTTCAGGCAGACTTATGCATCAGACAGACCATCACAACTACCTCCCGAAATCTCACACACTTAAAATACTGACAGACAATTCCTAGAGATTTTTGTTTATCATGTATAGAGAACTTTCATTTTCATCTTTAAACCCAGAGCTGTTACAGTGACACGTGGTGCTGACATTAACATCCCAAAACATGGGCAATCACATGCTCGCTCCTCTGCCATCCTGAAAGAGAAAGACATGGAACACTGTTTAGAAAAAGTCATCATAAACACACTGTGAGTTTATAACCTGGAGAGTGACATGGGCACAAATACTGTCATTATGCACTTCTCTCCAGTGAGGCAAGTACTTCTGTTCAAAAAAGCATCCTTGTTTGTGGAACTCCAGTGACAGTGTTCAGGCTGGCTTGGCCACTAAAAGAATGACAGATAGTATCTGTTAGTCCCTCTCCACTCCCCTCTTCCCTTTCCCCAAGAAGGGGAAAGGAGAGAGAATAAGGGAGAGGAACTTACACGTCGTAACAGCTATAATGAAATATTAACAATACAAAAGATATAATAGAAACAAGAAAATAACGGAACATACACAAAACCAGTATCTTTCTCCTGTGATGATCTCTCTCCTTGGTGGCAAATGGGAACAGAATTTAGGAACTGCATTCAGGAACATGGGGATTAGGATCAAAGGCAGAACAGAGTCCCCTTCAGTACTGGCCTCTGGACCGTGGGGCTGACCCCTGGGATCCCTCAACAGGGAGAATTCTCTTGTTCAGTTTGGGGTCACCCTTCCTTTCCACAGGTGCCACCCCTCTATGCTTTCCCATTTCTGACTCTCCAGTGGGGACCAGTAACAAAGTGAGCTGAGCTTGGGTAGGAGTAATGGGTATAAGCAGCAGCCAGGACACACCATCCCTTGGGATTCACCACAGGTATCAGGTCTGACCACTGCTAGAAGTTAACGTCAGAGAGTGCAGTCATTTAGAATCATAAAGTCAGAGGGTTGTAAGGGACCTTCAAAGGCCAGCTGTAGTTCAGTCCCCTAGAAGTGAGCAGGGACATTCTGCACTAGATCAGGTTCCTCAAATCCTAATCAAGCCTGACCTTGAATGTCTCCAGAGATGTGGCCTCCACCACCTCTCTGGGCAACCTGTTCCAGTTAGAAGGGACTTCACCGAAAAGCAAAACTGGTTCTCTCTTAGACTAGGCTACTGAGAAAGGAAGGAGGTGAACAGCCTGACAACCAAGGATGTGCAGCAGCTCTTTCATCTGATTTCTCAGAGACAAATTTCCCAAAGCCTGGTGAAATCCTGCTGACCCCTTTATTTACAGTGATCAAAGCACAGGTGCTGAACTTACCTTCTGGGTCAGGTTGTCACAAGCAGGTGGGTTTGTTTCTCATGGTTTTTAATTCATAGTGTATCAAATGGCATTTGAAGATTATGGTAATTAACTCTGATCTTTAGCCTATACAATCCTTGTCATGGGGCTGGCTCTAAAGAGAGGGAATGGCCTTGAGAGTCTTAACTGAGGAACAGCTGAGAAAACAAGAATTGCTTTTTACCCCTTACTTCTGTGTGTGTAGACAGGATCTACCCTGAAGCTTCACTGATACACATCAATGACTTGGTCATTAGTAAAGGGAAGAGCTTCCTCTCTTTTTTAAGGGGCTAACTATTTAGCCTATTAGTTAGAGTGTGATGTAGAGGATGACCTTCAGTCCTTAATTAAACCACAGTACTATAACAATTAAACATGTTGGAGTGCACCTAGCAATAGGAAGCACAGCCTCCTCTCTCCTAACAGAAGGGAGTGCATGCGTTTTCTCTGATGGCTGGTTAACTCCTTACCTCACTAAGGCACTTGCTGTTAAGTAATACTGCTCCTCAAGGGGCAGCTTTTTAAATTAAGTTTTGAAATATCCCATGATCACACAATATGCATAAGAAGTCCTAAGCAGATTGGGCAACTATCTTTTGTGTAAGAGGGTGAGAGAGGCAGTTTCCCAGTCTGGGATACCCTGCCCCACTGTTGCTGGAAAATGGATAAAATTAATAAAAGGAACCTATTTCTGCCCTGCTCAAGGCTAGTTCTTTTAGCAGCCCTGCATGGAGAATGTATAGGCTCCACCTGCTAGGCTACAGCTCCCTCTTGTCTAAGATTTGTTTAATTTGATACTACTCTTGGGAATAAAATTATATACTCTAGGTAAGAAATTGTAAAGATGAGAAAACTCACTGCTCCTCAAACAACTCTGATCTACATTTCTAAAGAAAAAAAGTGACCATGAATGGTATGTCTGTGCTGACATTTGGTACACAATTAGTTTTATTATTAAAACAATCTCTACATTTGAGTACCTCATTTAACAATTTTCATTGAATTCAGAGCAAATATTAGGTGAATCCTAAGTAGTGATAGCAGGTGAAGATTGTGCTGTTTGGCATTATTTGGTTTGAAGCACCTACACTTGGCAAGATCCTCACTTGGGCTCAGAGCGTGCTGGGTCTAGTGGTCCCACATATCTGATATAGTGCAGACAAAGCTTGGACTGAAGCAGCAGCTCTAGGCAGGCAGTGCCAGCCCAAAGCACCTGTGCCTGCTTTGTCTCTGCAATAAAATAGAGCTTTGCTAGCTGAAATAGGCTCCAATTTCCAGCAAATCTATTTTTAAAGATCATGCTGTGCCAAGTCAGCAATTTCTGCACAAGTAGTGAGAGCAAAAATACATTAAAAATTTTTTAAAAGCTGAACCCCCCCTTTTAAAGTCCAAGTATTTGTTATCTTCGGGCAGCTGTACGGTGGCAATACCTACAGCAGTCAAGGCTCTGAACTCAGCACCTTCCATCCCATCAGGATGGAAGACCACCATCATGCAGGAAGACCACCCTTACAGCTACGAACAGTCTTAGTGCCCCACAGCTCCGGGGAAGTTTGTTTCAAGAAAGAAATACAATTCAGTGGATGCAGTATTGACATGCACCACCCCTCCAAGGAGGCTGATTACTGCACCAAAAGCTGGTTCGGAGTGGATGGATCAGCACAAAACTGAGTTAAAAGCAGTTAACTCTTTTTGAACGTCCATTCCACCAATTGATCAGTCTTTGCTGCATTGTCTGTCTCTCACCCTCTGTCAGCCCCACGCACCTCAGCTGCCAGACATTCGCTGGTCACGTTAAACGGGAACATCAAACACTACACTACACTTCATCCGTCCACAACCGCACTCACGTTTCGAAGCAGACACGGTCCTACCCTGGAGGAGGGGAGACGGGATGCTGCCCGCATCTCCCGGCTGTAGCCGCTCCGCGGCTACCGGGCTGACTGTGCAATAAGGCATAGCGGGCCGCTCGGGGAGGGTCGCCACCCCAGATCGCAGCTCAACCAGCTCAGAGTCCCGGGTGCCGGTGGCTGCTGGTCTTCCTCGGGAACCGACGAGGAGGGAGCCCCACGAAAGTCGAAAGCCGGCGTCGTCACGGAGAACTGAAGCGGTGCCCGACACCAGGTCTCAGTCCTTTGATCCGGTGACAGAGTGGTAGGAGGGTGTCATACCGGCAGGGACTTCCCACGGCGGCGCAGGACGGCGCTGAGGAGACCGCCCATGCGGCGCAGGCTGGCGGTTCCCCCGGGCAGGGAGGTCAGGAGGGCGGCGGCGGCAGCTCCCACCTGCGCGACGGCGCCCAGCAGCGTGAGAAAGGTGCTGCGCAGCCCCAGCGCCGCGTACAGGGTGCCGGCCAGGGCCAGGAGGTAGACGATGGAACCGAGTCCGGGTCCCCGCAGCAGGCGGGAGGGCCCCCGCAGCAGGACGTCGGCGGCCAGGCCGCAGAGGGAGCCCATCGACCAGAGCAGGGCGAACTTGCGTGCGCGGAGCAGCAGCAGCGGCACGTATAGGGCAGCCAGTCCGAAGCAGAGGACGGCCAGTAGCAGGCACAGCCCTCCGCCCGCAAGTCGCTGCCAGCGTGACAGCCCCGGTAGGTAGGGCTCCGTCTCCGTCGACCACCCCCAGCCGCGGCCCGGACCCGAGGCGGCCGCCGGGAAGGGGTTCAGCTGGCCCAGCCAGGCACCCAGACCGCTGCTCGCCTCTTCCGGCGAGCCGCCAGCGGGGGGCGGCTGCGGGACGGGGGCCGTACCGGAGATTGTGGCCGCTTTCGACTGTGCCAGATACTCCTGCAGCTGCCGGCCCAGGTCCGCCATGGCGGGGGCCGGAGGAAAACGATCGTCCGCTGCTACAAAGTACCTCCCGCCCGGCCCGCCGCCATCTTGACTAAGGAGCTACATCCGGGTCACAGGGAGGGAGCCCGCCCTGGCGAAAGGCGGTGGGATTGCGAGGCCGTGAGGGACTGCGGCGAGTCCTGCTCCCGTTCCATCCCGTCACCGCTGCCTCGCCCTTTGAAACGGTCTCTTTTCGCCTTAAAGGGAAGGCAAAGAGGTCTGACGAAAGGAAAGACAGGAGATGGCAGGGCAGGCCATAGCACTGCTGGATGAAGAGCTCCTCAAGAGGCAGCTGCCAGCAGGATTTAACAGCTTCAGCAGCTGGAAAGAAGAGTGTGTCCCGTTCAAAACGTAGATTGATAAGATAGTACTGGCAGTTCAGAAATAGCCTCAGAGGTGAGAGGAAGAATGGCCCAATCCCCGTGGCTAGAAGCCAGGCACCTCCTGAGGCCCTCGGCAGCTCCCCCATCTCTCCTCTCACCTTCAATGGAAGCTCCTAATCCCAATGAGTGCAGCTCTCCTCTCTGAAAGGGAGATGCAAGAGTAGAGACTCCACACGTTGGCACGCAGAAACCACTTCAAGGAGAGAGACCAGAGATGCAGAGTGACTCAGAGTTTTGGATACCAGAGAGCAGAGGGTTTCCATCATCAGTCCCAAGCCCAGAGCAATACCTGCTGCTCTGGGCGTGGTGAGTCACACCATTTCTAGGCTACCTCGTAAGATGCAGATAAAGCCTGAAACCGATTCTGGGCAGAAGGTCTCTGTCCTTTTCAGTAGATCTCTTTAGCACTGCATCAGAGAACACTAAACTCTTAGTGCTCTGGGCAAAGTGTGATCATCAGCAAGTAGGAGTTAGGTATTATCAAAAATGTTATCCTTGGAGGTGTCTTGTTGGCACATGTGATCCCTCTGCCTTTTGGCAGCAGAAGATCTCTCACCACTCTCTGGAAGCTGAGCAGTGTTTTGTCTGAGCGTCATGAGCGTCATTGCCTGTCATGGCTGGTGGGAAGCGCAGGAGCTTTACTTGTGGGAAGAAAAAAGCTATGCCCACTAAATGTGTACATATACAGACAAAACCATGCTCCAGCGACATCCTGGCAGGTAAAAAGAGCCCTAAGCCTTCCCCCTCTCACTCCCAGCCACACGCCCAACCGGCTGCCGTGGCTCTCCGTCCCCCCGCTGGGAGGCGGATCCGCTGCGCCGCTTCCTTACTCAATGATTTTTCCCTTTATAGGAAAAATATGCGCGGGGCCGGGGGGAGGAAGATGGGGGCCGTCCTGAGTCACCGGGGGCCGTGGCTCCCTCCCACGCTCCGGGGGCCCGCGCCGGGGCGGGGTTTGTGCCGCCCGCCGGGGCTGGAGCCGGAGCTGCGGAGCTTTACCCGCTAGTCCCGACCAGCAGCCCCTCCGCCAGTGGCCGGGGACGCGCCGCCATGACGGGCAGGTAAGGCCGAGGACGGGGAGAGCGGGTGGCGCGGGTCGTGCCTGGCCGGGGTGGGCTTTCCTAAAGGCAGAGGGTCGGAAGAGCCCCTCTTTGCCCTGGGCTGTGCAGGCGGGGGGAGGAGGCTGTGCTGTTGTGAGGTCTGTGCGAGCGGGGGAGTCTGCAGCCGGTGGAGGCCAGCTCTCTCAGAGCAGAGCAGCCGAAGAAGCAGAGCAAGTGCTGCCCCGCTGTGCCTCGACCCTGCGCGGCCAAATGGCCTGGGGCGGCGCGGGACGACCAGGAGGGAGTTAAGAAGGAGCGGTCATGGTTCCGAGCGGTCCAGGCTCCCCCTCTCCAGCTGTCCTCAACCCCACTCCGCAGCTTCTTCTGGCTCGTCTACACACTGCCCCTCTGCCCGGTCGCCTCTTCTTCGGGCTGGCTTTGGAGTGATATGTTCCAAGAGCTGTTTAAATCTGGAGCTTGATTCTCCTCCCAAGCTGTCTGACGCTGGAGAACTCCGTGAAGTCAGCTGATTGACAGATGTGAATGAGAGAACCACCGGGAAAAGTGCTCACTGGCATCTTATGAGGGTTTGCACAAGTGCTGTATGGTCTCTCAAAACTTCATTCTACTGTCTGTGGAAGAATACAGACGTTCTAAACCAGTTTGTGAAAATAAGCTTGCTTTCGTCAAGTGTCTGGAAGATGGAAAGTAATATTAAAATTAGTAGCCTTTTCTAGGATAGTTGTTCTCCTGAATCATACTATCACCCTTGTAATCCTGACCCATTGCACTTCTTGATATTAAAATGGATCTTTCATGTAAAATCTTGGTGTTTGTATTACACAGTTTCTTGTGATTACCCTATGTGGATCACATTTCTTGGGTTGCTGTGCATGAAAATGTGCTTAATAAATTTTGTAGCCTCATGTAGGATTTAGATGGGTGTTACTTTTGTCTCTGTGATGACAAATTGAAATTGATGGGAAGCTGTACATGCTCTGAAGTCTTTTTGCCTTTTCTCTTTACATCACTCTTCTGATTTAATGTCCTCCTGTCCACTCTTCTGTCCTCCTGGCATAGGAACTAGCCGTGTATTTACAAGTTGGTATTCATTTCCTTAGAGGAAAACTTGGAAGCTGTAAATGTTCACAGGTCATAGGTACTCATGCAGCTCCTAAACGGGGATGATATGGGGAAGAGTTGTGGTTATACGAACCCAGATGATTCTATTTTAATTGAACTGTTGTGTAGTACTGTTTAGAATGAGATGTTTACCCTGGGAGAAATTGCACAGCTGCAGAGGACAGTGGGAAATGCCTATAGATGGTAGTCCTTTTCTTCTTCTCATGCTTCCTCCAAAACCTGCCTGTTCAAGTACAATTATGTATTCAGTGAGTAGTGCGGACAAGAAGCATGAGGCTTGCTGAGGAGTTTAAAAGTGCAGAGTGTGTATGCAGTTCTTCAAAGTAACACAGGATTTCTGTCTCCTTTTCTTGAGATGTACATTAAAGAATAGTTAAAATGAGCAGGGCTTGGTTTAGCTTTTGAAAAGTGAATGCAAGTGGTTTTTAACTGTTTTCAGAAGTGTTTGTCTCAGAAATGGTATCAGCTGTGAAAAAAGCTACATTCATATCTGCTATTTTATGATAGAATGATCAATTAACTGTTCTGTCAAAGAAAGCCTAATTCATCTGTTTTTTTCCTTGGTAATAGGATAATCCATTTAGGGTAGCAGTTTCCCGGCAAAATAAAACTCAAAACACTTTTGAGTGTCTGTGCAATATTGTACTGCTTGGCGCCTTGATTCTGGTGCCATTTGTTTAGTGTTTTCTTTCAAGCTGGGAGAGACTCCTGATTCACCAGGAATAACACAGCATGTCACTCTGCCCAACTGTATGCGGCCAGATGTTGTCCCATGTTTGTTAAAATCTGTCAACATTATGGAATCAAATGTTCTCCAGCTTTTTCGATTTGGAGTTTTCAGGGTGCTGGAAGGAGCTGAAGCATCTCACTGCTGGAGTATCCCCACAATTGTAGAATCATGGAATAGTCTGGGTTGGGAGTGGACCTTAGCGATCATCTGTTTCCAGCCCCCTGTCCTGGGCAAAGCAGTATCCCTCAGTGGGAATCTTCCAGCACCAGGAAAATGACAGAAATATACATCTGATCTTGAAACTGTTGCCACAGGGAAGCGAAGGATTTTGTTTGTTACAGAGTGTCAAGTGAAGAAGAGGTAGAACATGAGGAACTGACACATTGTTCTTTTTCATTTCACCTTTCTTGTCAAATAGATACACAAAAGGACTCAATTGTAGGTCCTATGATTACTGATGCATTATTGGTAATTGAGGTAGATGGGAAATAACAATTTTTGTTTCCAAGTATTGTGTCCCACTTAGCTGCAGAGGGTGTCTCCTGAATTTAAATAGCTGCACTTACTGATTTTTAGTATTGGTGAAAATATAATTCCAGAAGACAAAGACACATGCACTTCTGTTCATTCAGAGTAGGCAGTTATTAAAAATGGTTGACTGTTTAGCAAATTAAATTGAAATATTTCACATATCATGAATTACATTGTTACAACGTCAGGACTGCATTTTGTTGGTATTGTATTTTATTAGAGAAATTTAGGAAACAGATCGCTGGAACTTGCTAATAATGGTAGTTCTAACCACATTTTGTCTAAGCTGTTTTATTTCTCTGTATCTTGACTAAAGTGACTGTTAAAGCCCGTTGTTTTTAGAGCAGCCTATCCTTAAAGGGGATGCAATTAGCATTAAAAAGGAATTTAAAATCACCCCTTCCTTGACTATGTCTGTTACAAAGGTATATCCACAGACAACAGAACTGAAAGAATTTGAAGAGATAAGTGTATTTTAGTTTTATTACACTACATGTTAATTAACTAAATTTGGTAATAAACTCTGTATAAGAAATTACGTGTTAGATATGGAAATAGTATCTTTCCAAGCAGCCTTCCCATATTCTGCAGTTCTGATAAACACAATTTACAATTTATGTGATTTTTGGTGTCTTTAGAAATATACTGTGATACTTCCTTACTGATAAATAAGTACAGACTCCTTCTATTGTATATATTTGATGTGCTTGGTCCATCTCCTCTGTTTAATTTTTGCCTTTAGGAGCCCTTTTGAGGTTGGGAGGGAAAGTTGCTTGTTGTTGGTGTTTTGTTTGGTTTCCTTTCATTTTTTGCTACTCTATTTTACCTTGTTTCATTTGTTGTTTGTGATGGACTTACTCCTAAGAGACAGGATCAGTGAATGCCCAGTGAACAAAACATTTTCAGATGCCCAAAGTAGATAATAATCAGAGCTGAAGATAATTTCTTTTAAGCCTTTGCTGCTATGATATTAATTAGAAAACACAACCATAATGCCTGTGCTGTTTTATATGGCTTCTAGAAATTAATGTAATATAAAACACAAGTAAAAATGCTTCCTAAGCACTATGTTTCAGGGCGTAATTATTTTTGTAAGAGATCTTTGTTATCACTATATTTGGTCTAATTGGGATTGGGATACGCCTATGTACTTCCTGCAGTCAACAAAAGAAGAACAACTGTGTTTACAGATGTGCTTGTTGAATGTTCCTAATCCAGTTGAGGTAAGAAATAGCAGAATATTGTTTTCAATTAGGCTGGTTTTTTACTAGTTGCTTTTTAATTTAGTAGAGAGCTGTTGCTTTTCACGTGCTCCATTTTATGAAGTAGTTGCAAGAAGGAGGGGCTATAAACCTCTATAATATTAAGAAAGATTTTTGGCACTGTTCAGAATGTACCTGCCTCAAACTAAGAGACATCTCATCTCTTTGAGTTATAAACGGCCATTTCTACTCTTCTGGGTTGAAAAATTTGGTTTTAATTTTATTTTACATTCTAAATCTGTGCTCGTGAGTCTTTCTAGATAAATTCTAACTTGTTGGCAGGACATTACTACTCTATTCTTGGGACACAGAGGTATTTTTCTGAGAAGTACTTGTTAATTCCTGGAAGATGTTTAGCTGCTTTCTTCTCTGCTTTGGCACAGGAAGTAACCAGCTGTAACTTCTTGCCATTGACCTTGTCTCAAAAGTGGAAAAGCAAAATTAGACATTTTCATTCTTTACATGTGCGGCAGCAAGAGAGGATCAAACTAGGACTGAGGAGCTAGTTTGGATTGAGGGATGGGTAGATCACACAGGTTTTAGATATTTTTTGTTCAGTCCCTTCATCATCCCTTTTGAAGAAGAGTCATCATTTCCTGTGACTTTACTTACCAATTTTCATTGATTTTGGGCAGGAGAGAAATTAATAGGAATTGAATAAAACATTGTTTCTTGGGTTTTTTTTGTTTTTTTGGGGGGGTTGTTTTTTTTTTTGGTGAGGGTTGGGAGCTTCAGCAGTAGTATGGAATGTGAAGTCTTTGTTGCTGGGGAGAGCAGTGAGTATGCTGANGAAATAATGTTGCAATGATTTAATATTTTGCTGTGCTAAAAGTAAAAAGATGATTTAGTACCACATTATAAAAGTGGTTTATTGGTCTGAAATTTGAAAGTTCAGCCAAGACCTGGCTGAACAAATGGTAAAAAATTGAGACCTTTTTTTTCTTCTTCTGTTCCATTTACATCATAAAGTGGAAATGGGTAAAGCACACTTGCAGTCTGGAAGAAGTGATATTGTTTGACTGGTGTCGGAGGTCAGGAGCCTGGAACTCTCAATGAAATAGGGAGTGAATTGTAGATTTTGAGGTTACCAGTATCTGAGGTTGAGAGTCTGGTTTCCTTTTTGTGTCTGTTCTTCTGTGTCACAGAAAATCTTTTAGTTTTCCTTAAAGGGCAAAAGGGCTCTCTTCTGGTTAATACTCATTTAGTACTTCTGAGATAATTACTTCTGCGTTTCTCACTTTGTTACTGTATAGCTTGTCATGCTGTAATCATGGAATATGTTTTACTCTGTTTTTTTTCCTCTATAGCTTGCCATGCCACGGTCGTGGAATATATTTCACTCCCATGCTACAAAAATCCTTTTCTTTTACAATTTTTTTAAAATAGTGTGTGGTAATGAATTGTGACATGTTTTTCGCAGTGATGCTGATAGAATGACGCTGACTCAGATGTTCTCATCCTCCAGACCTTTTCCTTTGTTCTTTTAAGAACTGACTTCTGTATTCTCTATGTTTTGGCTACAGTGGGTTGAGGCTCTTTGTGCCCTGCCATTCTCTTTCTTGCAGAGGTGGGTGGAGAGGGGGAATGGTGGAAAGGGCAAACTCCTTTCAGTTCCCAGCAGAGAGCTCTTAAGGTTGAAATGCCAAATATGTTCCTTCTCCCTGCTTCCCAACCCTCTCGTACACACCAGTTTTGCAGGCTGGAATGTATCTGTAAAGCAAATCTTTGTGATTCTGTTTCTTGGAATATGCTTTATCCAGATGGAAGAAAGAGGTCTGTAGTTTGCAGTATCCTTACAGTGTTGGGTCATGCAGCAGCTTGCACCTTAGAATTGCCAGTTAGTCACTGATCTGCAGTGCATTTAAGTGTTTATTGTCAGGAGAACTAACAATCCCTTTTGTTTTGTTCTATTTCTCTGTTGCTGTGATTAGAAAGTCTTCTTGAATTATTTGATTAATTATGTGAAGACTCAGAATTATTTCCTGTAATCTCACTTACAATGCATCTTAACACAGAATGAGTTGCTGATGCAGACTCCTGGTGTGCTGGCTGAGGAGAGGGATACAGGAAAGAGATTGTGCTGTAGGAAAGAAGCAGGATGACAGACAATGCAAACAGCTGGAACAGGGGGCTATGCATCCTGCTTTAGCTCTTCTCAAATGTAAAGGCAATTCCCCAAAGGAAGGTGACTCACTGGATGCACTGGTGGTGCTGGAATTCTCTCCAGTTGTCCCTCTGCATTCCCCTTCACGGTGGCATTGGCTGCCATGGCAGGCCTGAGGCTTCGAGGGCTGGCGTCCTCCAAACTTTATCAGCGCCGGCAGGATCGGCTCAGTGGCACAGGATCACTGCTGAGCAACAGAACAAATACAGCAGCTGGGATACCTGGGTATGTCTTGGAGATGAAGGGCATGGTGTTGCATTTTCCAGGATTTTGTGGATGTGCAGTTTAGGTGGGGGGGATTTTTTTGTTTAAAGCAGGAATTGTCTGCACAAAGCCAGAGAGGATGAAGACTTTTTATTTTCATTTCCAAGTAGATTGTGAAGGAGAGGACTTTCCTGATGAGAAAGCTTTCAGTTTTTAACAATAACAGGAAAGCAACAATGGAGAACCTTTCCTGTTTCAAAGTGGTGTATGAGACTTTTCAGAGCTAGCATAGTGTAACTGGCAAAGTATTTACACAGTGTGGGAATAAAGAAATGTGAAATGCAGCAATTTTTTAAAAAGTTGATTAAAAAATTCTACTGTTCCTCAATTTTTAGGACTCAGTAGTTAATTTCCTCACCTATACTGTGGATAGCAAGATAGCTGATTTCAGATTTTGTAAATAAATCCAGTCCAGCAGAAATTGAAGCTATGAACATAGCTGCTTCTTGAGATTACTTAGAACATGTCAACCAAAGCTTCTTAAACTCATCCATACAATTCTATTGCTTGATTTGATCATTATTTTTTCTGCATTTCAGGTTAAAATTTTACTTTACTTACCAATTTTCATTGATTTTGGGCAGGAGAGAAATTAATAGGAATTGAATAAAACATTGGGTTTTTTTTGTTTTTTTGGGGGGGTTGTTTTTTTTTTGGTGAGGGTTGGGAGCTTCAGCAGTAGTATGGAATGTGAAGTCTTTGTTGCTGGGGAGAGCAGTGAGTATGCTGAAAAGGTGATTGTTATTTCTTTACCAGTCAAAGTTTTGAATTCCAGTCCTTAGTAGGAGATAACCTGATGCTTGCCTGTAATTAGCAATTGGTTTGGCTTCTGATTTTGACTGTGAGTCCTTCACTAGAGCCTTACTTTTACCTCTGTTTTCCTTTCAGCTAATAGTTGGTAAATTTGGCTCTGAATTTTACCTCAGCTGCTGACATCTGTGGTACAAACAAGTGGTGATAGCTTTCTAGGCTTTTAATTTTTTACTGTCCTAGGCATCTGTGTGTGTGTCTACACATGACTGTGTGAATGTTATCATGATGTGGCATCTTCTGTATGCATTAGTTTGTAGAGCAGATAGTGTCTGTCTGGGGTTCCCTAGTACAGGTAAGGTGCCAGTCTGCTGAGATTTGGACAATGCCCTGGGTTCTTGTTTTTCAAAATGTCTTCCTTTGGGTAAGGGGTTTGGTCATCTCTATGAAACCAGTTCTTTGTTCAGTGTTGTGATGAAGAACTCTCTTTGACAATAAAACCAAAAAGCTTTTGAGAAAGAAACTAAAGAAAATGAAAGTAAACAGATATTTTTTATTTTTTTAAACTTTGTTTTAAATTTTTGAACTGGCCTTTTCTGACAGAAACACTCCTCACGCCTGCAGTGCCTTACTTGGACCTGATAGAGTCTGAGACTATTCGTCTCCTGGCTGTGACTAGTTAGCTACTTTGTCTTGTGTCCATATTTTAAGGCACTGAAATCTGCTAAAGTGCACCGTGGAGCTTCTCTTCTTCTCTCTTAGCAGTGCAAATAAGGAGACAGGCTGGGTTTTCCTCAGTCTGTCAGCAGTGCTACAGCCTTGAGGACACTTCTTTGTAAGAGAACGATATGGAAGCTATAGCATCTTAGCCAACTTCCTTGGTCTTTAAGTCCAACTCTCTTCATTTTCTTTTCTCCTCCACATCCTGCCCCCTGTAGTAGGACAGGTCAAATTCTCTGAATCTGTATGAGAATAAGATGCTAAAATATGACATTTGCTAGCCCAAACAGATATGAAACCACTGGTTTTGGAAGATAAATCCATATTTACTTTTGTGACTAAAGTGCTTTCAAATCTTTCTACACCAGCTGTACCAGTGGGACATTTCTTACAAAGGAGGATTTTTTTTTTTTTTTTTAAGAACAAGGCTAATACTCTGTTGTAAATACTTAGACTACATCTAAGTATAGGAAACTCACACCTAATTATAATGGTAAAGAACTGAATTATGTAAATTAGATGCTTTGTTAAAGTAGAACACACAGTAGTGAAAGACTGGAAAAACCATTGTTTGAGTGCTGGTAATTTTGGGAGAGGATTTACTCAGGAGAGGATAATTTCAGGATGTTGGAGCTGCTCATGTTTTAATAGCTCTTCCTGTCTTTGTGCCACTGGCTTATTGTTAAAACAGAGGAAGATTCTGTATTTTACAGATACAAAGAGAATACAAGAACTCCATGTTGAGGACTGTCCTTTGTGGTAAAGATTTGGATCTGAATTTCTTACAACTGACATAACAAGTCAAAATTTCATGGTTACTCCTGGCACCACCATCAAAAGAGTGGATTTGGTGTTACTCTTCCTCTCACCGTGCTGCTGACAGACATGTATTTGCAGCAGTGTGATAGATCCAGTCCTTAAATTGCTCTGGATTAGAACTCTCCTCCGTCCTCCTTCCAGCCTTTGGATGCATGTGTGTGTAGCTGTGTGATATTAAGAAACCATGGCATACATGAAACTAAAACTTTTGAATATATGCAAAGACATGCCTTTGGGGCAATGCTGAAGATGCACATTTTAGCTTGGATATAAAATAATGAAATGTCAGAAGTAAAACTAGATGTAAAGTGGTAAATAAAAAGAGAGTGGAGGTGTAAAACTGGAGTAAGGATTATCCAAGAGCCAGAGCTACTGCTCTGTGTTACATCAGGCAAACTGCTCAGGAGCTGAGATGGGATTTAACTGTCTCCTTAATAGCTCTCCCTAGCACATTTCAACCAGGTTACACCTGAGGCAGAGAACTGTGTTATTTTGTGTATGAGTTTTTGTTTTTCCTGGATTAATAGTTTCTCTCATGTGTGAGCAACCAAATCACACTCATTAGCTCATTTTTATTGTGTCATTTCTTGGAGAGCTCAGACTATACTGTGATCATCTTTCTTAGGCCTTCAGGGAGATCCTGTCATTACCAACCAAGTTCTTCTAACTCAGATATTTTGGAAGTTTTTTAATGTTTTCCATTTCCAAATCTTTGAAGTACTTATTCAGTGTTGTTTTGCAAAATCATTAGTGATTTCTTGCTGCATGTCATATTCTGATCACATTCTTTTATTCAATATCTTGAGCAAAATTGCATAGCCAGGAGTTGGACCTTTTGCATTACCAAAACAACAAAATATATATATTCCCAATATATTTTATAATGTTTAGAATTTAAGGTTTGCTAAGGGTGTACTCTATCATGACAAGTGTCAAATGCTGGCTTTGGAATAGAGGCTCCTGAAAGCCATATCATTATGAGTGCGTACTAGTGCTTCTGTTATCTTTCTCACTGGCACTTGTGTTGGAATTTTCTCCCACAAGAGGCATACTCAGTGGTGTTTGCTGTGGACTGTCACACTTGTGGCCTTGCCCTGTTTTATGCAGGACCAGGGCTATAACTGTGGCACACTGCCCTTTTTGAGTGGCAGTTCCTCCTGCAGGGTTCAGCCAGCAGGCAGTTGGTGCTGGTGGATGCTGTTCCTTCTCCGGTGGGCTTTTAAAGTCCATTTGGAGAAAGAAAAAAAAAAAATCAGGATTTAAAAAATTGTTGATTTCATGATTATAAAGCAAATAGTCCAACCAAAACAACCATAGACTGTGCTTTGCTGTTGACTCACATGTTGTGGTTCTTGCTGTTGTGTAGGAAACCATGAGACTTTCTTGCATGATGTTTTGCCTGGTTTTTTTCCATATCCCTGAGGACATTTTTCACTGCTGTTGAAAGAGACCTTTCTTGATCATGTTCATAGGCTAGCTCATGTCTTGAAATTGAAGCATCAAAAATTCAGGGAAAAAATATTTGATGGGAAGACTATATTTTCAAGTCCTGGTGCATATTTGCATGATGTAATGAGGAGTAGTGATAGAAATCTAAGCCTAGCAAATCTTTCTGCTTTGTTGCAATACTGGTATTTTTGTGTTGAGTTGTTGCTTATATACTCCATCAGGATGAAAATGTTTCTTTAACCTATGATCTCTAGTTTATGAAATCCCAGGATTTCCTGCTTGTCCACAATTCCAGTCCATATCTGTTTTGTTTAAAGCTTCTTCACACTGCAATAGGAAATCAGTTGTAACTGATTGTTCTTGAAATTATTACCAACTCTTTTGGTCTTTGCCACTGGTGGAACTGCACTGACAGAGAGAAGGTGTATTTTTACTGAGTTGTCACTCCAAGTCACAGTGCAGGATATTTGTACAGGCTGTAGACGTGATACCTTTGGCCCTTAATCCAAGCCATTTTCATCTTATATGTTCTAAGCTTCAGAAAAAACACATATTTCACAGATTTTTATTATGCTGGAAATTTTTTACATTCCCACTTACCAAATCACTTTATTTCCTATCATAGTATTCTGAATACTCTCAGAATTGTGTTTTTCTGTATGTAAAAATATAAATGTTATGTTATTGGATTGCGTCTGGTTAAAGGAAAGATCACATTTCAACAAGAAACTGAGACTCTTTCCTTGTAATTATTCCCTCTTTGTTCAGATATGCAGTATACGACTTTAAAACTGTGTTCTGTTGGTATGTAGGGAACTTGGGTTGCCATGATAGCAAGCATGAATGTTTTGTGAAAGGGGATCATTTCACATTTTAGATAAAGGCAATTTGGAAAGCATCAGACTCCTAATCTGAGGGTCAAGGATCCAAATCCCTATCCAGGTACAAAGCTGGTCAGAGTTCTGTTGATAGTTGGATTCAATTATCTGAAAGATCCCTTCCAACCTAGGTGATTATGGATTTATGAACTTAATGAAATGTCCTTTACATGATTTGTGCGTGTGTTTTGGGGTTTTTTTTTTGCCTTTCTGAGAAAATTGAGCTGATGTCTTTGTCAAGCCAGCCTGAGGGATTTCTCTCTTCCCATACCTTTTTTAACATTTATGCAGTTTCAACTTAACTGTTGAAACAGAGGCATTGTGTGCAATCATTTTCCATTAAATCTTTTGCACAAGCTTCTGGGTAGAGTGAGAGGTGCCTTGTTTATGTCTGCAGCAAAAGGAAGAATGTAGGGGCTATCAGTGCTTCTTACCCATTGCAAAATCACTGGAAAAGCATGTCCTGGGACCATAAATCCAAAGAAGTCAGGATCATTGTGTGTGCTGTTCTCTAAACTACTGCTTTATTTGAAACTATGGATATTTGGTACAAGCTAGTGGCAGGGTGACAGAATAGGGTGAAAGAATGGTGAAGCAGCCAAAAGTGAGCAAGAGGTAAGTCTGCTACATGAGCTCATTCTGCCATGAGTAAGCTTCTAGAACGTTATTTCTAGCTATTGCCAGTGCTGAATTGAATTATTGCTTTTTTTTGGTGAGTGCATATGTTTTGTTTCATGTAAATGGAATTTAAAGAAGTGGAATTACTGTGTTTGCAGATGTTGGGGAATCTTGTAGGATACTGTTATACTCCTGAGGTTGGCTCTGCCATTACTCATCTTCTCACTCTCCTGACTTTATTGCAGTAATATGTCTGATGCTCTTGCGAATGCAGTGTGTGAGCGCTGCCAGACTCGATTTGACCCTGCAGAGAGGATTGTCAACAGCAACGGGGAGCTCTATCATGAGAACTGCTTTGTCTGTGCTCAGTGTTTTCGACAGTTCCCAGATGGACTTTTTTATGAGGTAAGGTCTCATACCATGTGTAAGAGAAGAGAAATAGTTCCATTAAGATGCAAGGAATTAGGTGAAAATTCCATGAGAAATATGAATTTTTATCTTTTTTTTGCTTATTTAATTTCTTAGCCCTAAATCTTTATTGGTATTTCTATGATGAGCTTCCTACATAATTCCAATTTTTTATCTTTCTCACGTGCTCCCTCCTATACATCAGCAACAACAAAAGCTGTGTGCTTATTGTTCAGGTAAAAAGCATTTAAAAAATAAAATAAAAAGTGTTTTCTTAGTATTTCATTAGATTTAAGTGAATTTTTGTCTTTAGTAATTTTCAACTAAACTTTTCCAATTGGGCACTGGGATTGGTGAGCCCATTTAGTAAAGAAGTTGGGATATTTTTACAGAATATGTGTTAGCATGTATTTTGAATAACACATTATTTTATACATCCTGCATTCTTGATTTGCTGTGAGCTTTAACCTCATGCAGGAGTAGTTCTGAGTTACATGAGTAAAGAAATTCAAGTCAACTGTAGGATAAGAGCTTTGAACACTTCAAGATTTTTACTGTCTTGTAGCAGTATTGCTATTAATTTACCTTTTCCTGTGTAAATTTGCGATAAGACTGAAGCCATATCTGGATATTACCTTCAGAAAAGCCCTTAATAGTTTAAAAACAGATGAGAAAAGGACTAGAACTGCAAAACCTTGACTGACATTGGCTAATTGGTCATTACAGGGGAAGAACAAGCTGAGCTATTAGGACAAAAAACTCAGTTATTCACGAGAGTTCCTTTTCTCTCCTTTTGTTGGCAGTTTGAAGGTCGAAAGTACTGTGAGCATGACTTCCAGATGCTGTTTGCTCCTTGCTGTGGGGAATGTGGTAAGATGTGGGTCATATCCACACTGTGGGATAACAACTACAGGGGCATGGAAACCTCCCACCATGGCAATAACAGCCAACCCCGGGCTGGGATTGTTGAGGGAAGGAAACAAAGCATGGGAATGGTAGTAATTTTGTGTGTCCTGGCTGGGGGAATAACTGTGGTTTTTTTTCAACGTTAGACTGTAGTAATTTTTATGGAATTGAAGTGGAAGGATTATGAAGGGTGGTGTGCTTTTGATGAGACTGGTTTTTTTTATGCATCTCAAGGTTTTGCTTTCCTTTTGCAGGTGAGTTCATCATTGGGCGTGTTATCAAGGCAATGAACAACAACTGGCACCCGGAATGTTTCCGCTGTGAGCTCTGTGATGTGGCACTTGCTGACCTGGGTTTTGTGAAGAATGCTGGAAGGTAGGATAGGGCAGGAGCTCTGAAACTTGTATTGGTTTGTTACTGATAACACAGGTAGATACTGAATGTGGTCAGTTATTGGCACACTAACAAGTGAAGCTTTAATGAATAGCCTGTTAGGAGATGGGAAATGGAATGAAATGTGTAGAAAGCAGAAACTCAAATTTGAGTAGCTAGTGGATGAGTTTTGGAAAAAAAATGGAATTTCATGCAACAGAGTGAAGAGCAAGTGAGTAAAAGGGATTATGTGATCCTGGGCAGGCTATTTGTTAAGTAAGATACTGAGCAGGAAAATAAGATACATCAAAAGGCCAAGAGAATAAATAACACAAGGGTTACAGTGAAGGCAGTTGAACATGTGATTCCCCTGGTCTTTGGAAAGCACTTATTTTATATACAGGAATATCAAAGAGTCTAAAAGGTTGATTAATGCATATAATAACAAAATAAGATACAAAACCATAAAATGAACTTGTACAAAAGCATCCTGTGATAAGAAAATGGAACAATCTAGCAGTTAGCAGTGTTACAGAATTCATAGTTAATTTCAGGCTTTTTTATGTCTTGCGTAAAGCCTTGAACATGCGATGTAAGCATGCTGTGTCTTCATCAGGCAGGTCTAGTGCAGGAATATGGCCTTCTACCAGTGACACAAGATAAAATTTTAAACTAGTCTGCATGAACTGTGCAGAGAAAGAGTCATTGCTGAATCCCTTAGGAACTAAGTTCTTTAGAAAAAAATTAAATCAATCTGTTTCATAGCCTCTTTGCTCCCTTTCCTATTCCCACATGTTCAGCCCTAGGTTTCACATCTTGGAAATGAGAAGAACTGTACTTCTGTTTGCAGTTTGAGCAAGAGCGTGTGATCTCTATTGTCAGAGGGGCTCTTGCTAATTGCAGTCCCATGAATTCATCAGAACTTTTCTGCTCCCAATGAGCTGGACTCTGCGTAGAGTATGTCGCTGTATGTTTGCAGTCTCAGCTGATTGTGGTGGAATAGAGCATTCTTAAGTCAAAGCAGTGGCAAAAATCATGTTTATAGTTCAGATTTAGCACTTAGGGAGCTTTCATTTGTCTTACCCTCATGTGTCTGGGGCAATATTACAGTCTTTTTAATGCAAAACAGATTGCACAGAGCCTCATGGAATTTCTCAGCTACAAAGAAATACATGACTGGGTCAAAGGCACCGTTGAGGCTGGTGAGACAGGAAGTGATGCGGTTACTCAGGGCCAGAAGACGCTGTGTTTCACAGGAAGTTTTGATCCCATTGTAGTGGAGAATATAAATGTAGCGATTGACATGGTAGGGGACAAAGCAAATCAGAAAGATCATTAGGACCATGATGATCATTTTGACAGCTTTTTCCTTCAAATGTTTCTCAACTCTGTTCCCACTGTTCAGGCTTCGGATGATTAGTAAGTAGCAAGTGACTGTGGTGACAAATGGAAAGGTGAATGCCACCGCTAAAGACACAAGGGCATGACGTGATGCTTTTTCTCTGTAGAGCTGCAGGCAGACAGTTGTGTTTCTTGTCTTGATGGTTTGCACACTGAGCAGCAAAGGTGCCATTGCAACCCCAACTATAACCCAGAGGAAAGTGCATGTCAGATGGGCATAAAAAGACCTGCGGATCTTGATGGACTTCACAGGGTGAACAATGGCTAGGAAACGATCCACGCTGATGCACATGAGGAAGTAGATACTGGCATACATGTTGAGGTAAAAAAGGAATCCTGTGAGCCTGCATGGTATTTCACCAAATGGCCAATGGTTACCAGAAAAATGGTACACCAGCCGTGTGGGAAGTATCAGCACGAAGGACAGATCAGCCACAGCAAGATGCATCAGGAAAACATTGGCAGGAGTGCCAGACTTCTGGTCCCAGATGAAGAGCCAAAGAGCCAAGGCATTTCCAACAAAAGCCAGAATGAAATCCAGGAAGTAGAAAGTAGCAAATAGGATGTTCTCAAGGTGTGTTTCTTTGCCACATTGTTCTGATGTTTCCCAAGAGAACTTTGATTGATTTGAGCAATTCAAGAGTAGGCTTGAGGGATCTGCTGGGCCATTCATTTTTCACCACAGATACCAAAAAAAAAAAAAAACCAAACCAAAACCTGCAAGAATTGAGATGCTGCATTATAAAAGAGACTGATTTTGTGAAGAAAAAAACCCACCAAACCATCCAAAATTCCCCACAACAGTGATGTTTCTTGATTGCTAATATTTGTGTTTAATATAGCAGGTTAGTATGAGTTTAATCCCTTATATTATAATTCTGAATACCTCCTGCTTGGCTGAGTGTTCCAGAGCATTAATTCCTGATGAAGAAATCACTGTGAAGAGCAGATGATGAATTTGTTTCCAGCCTGTGCCAAGATTAGTGGAAGAAGAGAGCAGTGAAATGCTTATGTGTCTGGTGAATGGAAGGGCGGAAGTGGGTTCTGTATGTCTAGCTAGGAAGTATTTGCTGTCTTTAATCTGAGATCCTGACTGAAGAGCTCCTCCTGAGTCAGCTTTTCTGAGCAAACATTTCTGTTGTGAGGTGACCTAGCTTAGGACATCATTCTATTCCTAGAAGGAGTACAAAATCGGTCAGGTATTGCTGGTACTGAGAAAAATCACTGGGTTCCTGAAAATCTTTGAGAATTATTTTAATCCCAAGTCTCCATTTAGGGGAAAACTCTTTAGATGGGTAGCAGCATCTCATTTGAACAGGCACTGAACTGACTCAGGAAAGATTATTAGGGATGCCCATCCTGCCAGTTACTTGTCAAAGTATCACCCTTCCCTTTAGCAGTCTTATTCTCCTAGTATAACTTGGACAGAAGGCCATGAAAGCAAGAGATTAATATGCTGGACCCCTTCAGTTCACAGCTGAAGAGACAGAAGTGATCAGGAGGAAACTGAATGAAATTCAGAAATTGAAATATCTTCATATGGCCACAGAGAGGCGTTCTGACTCTATGCATGAGCTCTAGTTCCTAGGTCTGAGTGCATAACCACTCACTCCCTGTTGTCAGCTGCTCCATGGTCTTGGGTGCTGCGGCACATTAATATCTTGGAAAGGTACAAGGAAGACTCCAAGGGATATTTTATCTGTAAAAATACATGTGAATTCTTGCTTTCATCTACAAAAGGATAATTCTCTGTTACAGTTTTCCATATGAATTTTCTTAGTTTGCAGAGGAGCCTGAAATTTTTCAGTATTTGTCTCTTTCAGGGTTGAACCTGCAAGTGTTTTTGAGCACAAGATTAGTTTAAATATGTATTTTTCTATTGCATACCAAATAGATATCATGCCTTTTTACTGGTTACCCATCGCCTAGTGTTCTGGCTGGGCAGCCTTTTTTGTGTCAGGCACATTGTTTACATATGCTTTCCATCTGTGGAAAATGTCATCAGATGATCTTTGGAAGCATATGTGTCAGTGATCTGATGGCTAAGCATTACCCTTTACATGGTTGTGACACTGATGAGAGAGTATAAATGCTGTTTGGGACCAGCTGAAAAGAGTTGGTCAGAGCAACAGACAGGGATGTCTCTTGTCTTAATGGTAATGATTTAAATCAGTTTAGGAAGTGATGCAGCAAGCAGACTTTTTCCCAATTTACAAGATAAACATTAGGAGTTTAGCACCATGGTACTCTGAAATGGTTCTGTTTGATTTTCTAAGGAGGTTCTTTGAGATTCAGATTCATCTGAGTGTTAATGCCAGATTTTGAACATCCAAGGCTTAAAAGTCAAGAGTTTTGTCCTTGCTGATTATTGCATTGACTGTGCCCTTGGTTTCTATCTTGACCTGATTTCACAGGAGAACACTGTGGAGTAGCCAGGTCAGTATATCAGTGGTGCGAAGGGAGTGGCTTAGAATCAATAATAAATTGCGAATAGATCCAGTTCTCAAATGAATGCCTTCATAGGAGAGCTGCTGTTACCTAATTTATGTTATAAAGCAAAGAAAAGGAGGGATTTTTTCATTTATTGATCAGAAATCACAACAAAGAGAATTGAGCTTCAAGGGAAGAGAGCTTCATTCCAGTTTTGCTTAGGTTTTTGATGAGAAGGGAATTCAAATTAAGTTTTTATAATTTTTTTTTTACAAATCTGTGTTGATGAGAAAATTGTGATGCAGCACTTAGGCAGGTTAGCCAAAAAGCTAATGTCATTAGAATGAATTGTTGTCAAGCTTATTTTTAGAACTTATTTTATTTTTTGTTTTGTAAAGTTGAAGCATTCTGTTGAAAAAAGGAATAGTTCTTTGACAGTGTAAAAGCCCCTTGCTGTTATTTACAATTACAATTACAATGCCTGGGTTTCTCTTATTAAGTTTAATTGTTTTGGGGTTTTTTCTGTTTGATTAGTTTTCCTTACAAAAAGACACTCAAAGTCTTAGTAAGCTGTTGTACTGGTCTGTCCACAGTCTCTATGAACATTACAAGCAAAATCAAAGCCACTTCAGGTGCCCTAGATTGTGTAGCTTCCACAAGACTTTGACTTCTTACACAGAAAAGTTCTTTTGGAGTCTGGCACATTATCAAATTGTTTCTTCTTGGATTGCACTCTTGGTGTTGTGAGCATATTTAGTGATTTATGTGTTGCTAAACGGAGCACTGTTCTGGAATGAGCTATTGTCCCAAGCCAAGCAGTAATGGGGAGGTCACTGGTCATTTAGACTATGTGCATGCTGACCATGTTTTATGGTTGTTTCTCTTCTGCTTGGAAACAAGCTAGATAACCACAAGGCTGATAACTCTTTCTCATTAATACAACAATTCATAAGCATGAGAAATATTTAGCACATTGTAAGTTAGTTGCCTGGCTAATTTTGAACTTTTATTACAATCTTCTTGGTGAGGATTTGTAGTGGCTATCAGAAATTTCTGATCTTACTCTCAGCTAAGGCAGTTTCTGCCTTGGAGTTTATGGGTTTTTATGATTGTGGTGACAGTGTCTTGTCAAATGGGAATGTCTCTTATCTTTTACTGAAATTGCTTTTCGTTAGAATTAACCCACTTTGAAGTGAAATTGTTTCACCCTTCAGCTGAAATACTTGTTTCTTGTGAGCATCAGAGTGGTGTCAGAGCACCGTGGACATACCATACAACTGACAGTTTTTCTGGCTGGATGGATGTTAAGCACAGCAGTTTGAAAACTTTTATGTTTTTGAGGAGTGATATAAAGAAGAGAGGGGAAATTATTCTTTCAAGTTCAAAAAATGCCTGTTCATTTCCATTTTATCTATATGCTTCTGTATATCTTTCCACTTCATTGATTAAAACTAATGCTAAACTAACACTAACTCAAACTAAATGCACTGGCTTAGCTCCTTCATTATTCTTTTAGCAGAAGTTTTTCTCTTACCTCTTTACAGTGCACTCCTCTGGATGTAGTATAGGCTCCTTTTTGGGAAAATCTCATGGAATTCCTTCTGATGACAGCAAAAGCAAAACAGCAATGGTGAAAATTAAGTAATCCAAAAAGCACACTGTTGCAGAGCTGCTGAGGGTGGAGAGAGGAGTCCCTCTATATAGTGCCTTTCCAGCTCTGATAGTGCATTATCAGCTCAGTTACACAACAGAGCAGGGGTGAGGACACCCCAGCACTATGGAGCAGGCTTCATCCCAGCTGAGTTCTTGGCACTGGGGTTGATGCTGCTGTTAGAGATATGGATGTACTCTATGAATACTCCAGTGTTCACGGTGCTCACTAAAGGTTGCAACTGAACTCTAAGCCGTGAAAACAGACTTCTTGGAGTTCCCTGATTCTTTCAGGAGGGTGGAGAGAAGCATTGTCTGGGGGAAGTCTAATAATAATAGACACAACAGGACATTTCAGAATGGGATAATTCCATAATGGTGAGAGTGGGGCAAGGGAGAGGGGTGGCTGCTATGGTAACAGCTTAGCCTGGCCAACACTTCCCTTTGCTTGCAATAGAGGAGGGTCTATGTGAGTGGGGAGGGGCTGATAATGGTTTATCAGTGCTAATGGCTGAAGGCATCTCATTCAGCCTGAGAATGAGAGGGGTCTCTTTCAGGACACTTGCTTCAGGGTCCCCATGTCCTGCCCTGTATAATTACTCTGCATTTGACAGTGATGAATAAAATTGATGCCTTTATGCTGAGAAGAGCACAGCTGCATGTTTCCTTATAATGGGGTGCTGTCTGCTTTTTCTGGACTCTGTCTGGGCAGACAGTAGTTCCAGCCCTGGAGAGAGACACTTGCTGACAGGAGGACTTGGATTTGGAGGGAATAATAATGATACTCAGCACTTAGACAGGCGCCTGCCAGCTGAGGGTCATCAGTGTTTGAGATCTCATAACAACATCTGGGTTGTATTTTTACTCCCCTTTTACATATTTAAGGGTGATTCATCCCAGCAGAATTTTGGAAGGGGCCCTGCAAAGAACCCACTGCTTCAGCCTTAAATAAGCACCTTCCTTTTGAACTTTTCCTTTTGTCTAGTATCTTTTGAGAAAGACCTATAAATTTCAGCAAGTGTTTCACATGTATAATAAATGAAATGAAGCAGGCTTGTCTGTTTCATGTACAAAGAAAACTACAGAAGTAATTTCCCTGTCATTTTCCTCTTATCATAAGTTCTCCCAGCTTGTATCATGCAGCTAGGGGGTTCAGTAACAGGCGAATAAACGGAGCAGCTTCTCCTCAGAGTTCTTAAATAGTGGGATAGAAACAGCAGATTCCCTCAGCCATTACAGAAGTTTTTTATGCCTTTCCCTAGTATTTTCTACCAGAAATTTGGCTTATCTACCTGTTCAGGATTGTACTTTAAAATATGTGATAGGAACACATTGATATTTATTGCATAGAATTGTGTGGTTCCTTATTTTCTTTTAGTCTTAAATGAAAGAAGTTTGTAGGCAGAAGAGCTAGTATTCAGCAGCCTCTTGGATGCCGTAGTTAGTAATAGAGAGTATTGTCGCCTTTCCTATCCTTGGAAACATTCAATGCCATGCTTGATGAGGGTCTGAGCAACCTGATCTAGTGTAAGATGCCCTTTCTCACTGCAGGGGATTTGATTAGATGGCCTTTGAAGGTCCCTTCCAACCCAGCACATTCTATGATTCTTTGACTCCATAGTTCCTTCCCCTCCTCTAAGAAAGGATCTAGAAGAACTGGAAAGGATATTGAGAAGAATGACAGGCTAATATCCTGATGGGATGTAAATCAGCATATTCTGGAGGAGTCACCCCATGACTGCTCTATCCAAATAATCTTCTCTCAGCAACTGGTGTGAAAGACAGGATACTAAACTGAAATATGTTTAGTCTGACCTCAGAAGACATTTCTGTTACATAAAGTACGTCCTGCAGCATGCATTGTATGTTTTAGGAAAAATTTCTTAGTGTTTTCTTTGCTTTGCCTTGCTCAAACAGGCATCTGTGCAGGCCATGCCATAACCGTGAAAAAGCAAAGGGACTGGGCAAGTACATCTGTCAGAAGTGCCACCTGATAATTGATGAGCAGCCTTTGATGTTTAGGAATGATTCCTACCACCCGGACCACTTCAACTGCACCCACTGTGGGTATGTTTTCATATTCCAAACTGACAAAAAAGGAGAGTGACAAAACAATACAGTCAGCAACATGACCTTTTCTAAGATTTAAACTTTGCTGCCTTCACATTGATGAAGAAACAAATATTGTTTCAACAAAAATTGAAAGAAATTTGGAAACCTTAATTTTATTTTGCCTAAACTTGAATGACACTAGTTTTATCCTAAAATTGAATGATACTATTTTCATACTGAAAATAAACATTGTTCCTTAGGATGAACTTACCTCAAAAGCTGTGTGCAGCTTGCAGCAATAGCATTGTCCAAAGATAGTTGTTGATGGGCAATCTAAAAGAGTTTTGCTTTGTGTTCCTGGATAGAAAAAGGTGACATTGTATCAGTCCTCTGGCACAGCCTATTACCATGCTGTTCCCTGTCTGACCAGAGGTACAGTACTGCCTTAGAGCAGGTAACAGTGCTGAGGGATGAAAGAGATTACTTGATACTAAGCGGTGGTGTGGTGGTGGGATCTTTGTACCTGAGCCATCTCATACAAAGACTCAAGATCTCTCTGGATGATGCTGCACTTTTCCATCTAAGTCCATCTCATATTTCTGCCAAATAATCCAGCCAAAGGCACATCATGCCATGTGTTTTCTTCTCTGGCAAACTGAGAAAGCAATTTCAGGAAGATGAGTTGACAATAACTGTATTTCATTAACTTAATTTAATAACTCAGCATTTGTAGCATGGAAGTTGCCAAAGTATGTAAACTTCCATGTTTAATCTTCACCTCAGGCATTTAAAAGATTCACTCAATATCCAGTGGTATGTTTGTGTTTTCAGGAAGGAGCTGACTGCTGAGGCCCGGGAACTGAAGGCAGAACTCTATTGCCTGCCCTGCCATGACAAGATGGGAATTCCCATCTGCGGAGCCTGCCGCAGGCCCATTGAGGGACGAGTGGTCAATGCTCTGGGAAAGCAATGGCATGTTGAGGTGAGGTCTCTCTGTATCTGAAACTTTCTTCAGGAGATATTTAGGAAGTGGATTGTGTTAGTTGGAATGGGTGGACTTGAACATAATCTGTCATATAATAATTCAGACAAAAAAAATTGCTTATGTTTCAGATTGTCTTCACCTTTTGTGAGTGAATGGGTACAGAGGGTCATCAGGGGTGTCCAAGAAAGCAGTGCTTTCACAGCAGTAGTAACCTTAATTTTAAAATGTCTGAGTTGCATTGTAGATTTTTGCACTGAACGGCATTTACTTCCTAATTAATTATTTACTACAATGCAGTTGCCTAGGCACAGAATCCCAGAATGGCAAGAGTCATGAGGGCCCTCTGGAGACCATCCAGTCCAGCCCCTGGCAGAGCAGGGTCACCCAGAGCACATAGCACAGAAACATGTCCAGGCAGTTTTGAATGTCTCCAGAGATGGAGACTCCACCACCTCCCTAGGAGACCTGTGCCAGGGCTCTGCCACCCTCACAGTTCCTCCTCATGTTTAGATGGATCTTCCCATGTTTGAGTTTGTGCTTGCCACCTCTTGTTCTGTCTCTGGGCACCACTGAACCCCATCCTCTGAACACCCCTGCTTTCAGTATTTGTAAACATTGATAAGATCCCCCTCAGCTTTCTTCATTCCAGATTGAAAAGGCTCAAGTCCCTCAAGCCTTTCAACATAGGAGAGATGTTCCAGTCCTCTCATCATCCCCAGTTAACAGGTCCATGACAACATTTGCATTTGTAGTGCAGGCAGAGTGAGTGCATTTCTTGCTTTCTAAGGCTTTTCAGTTCATTGTTTCTGTAACTCTCAGATGGGTCATCACAGCTTGCTCTGAAGTTTTTTAGTGATTGATATTTTTAGTGATATAAGCCTCCCAGAGTTTGAAATGAGAGAGATTATGGTCCACATTTGAAGTGTGTTCACACCAACCGTCTCCTCTCTGAAACAAGCTAGGCCCTAGTCCACAAGTCCTGCCAGTGTAGACACAAGATGATCTCCCTTTTTATCAGGTCTTCCGTCTATCTTTAATGCAATTGTTAGTAACTGTAAACTCAATATTTCCTCGTTTCTCTTATTTCCTTGAAGATGGAAAAGTCGCATTTCCTGACACCAAATGTCTTTTATTTTGTTTTTCAGCATTTTGTTTGTGCCAAATGTGAGAAACCATTCTTAGGCCACCGACACTATGAGAAAAAAGGACTGGCTTATTGTGAAACTCACTATAACCAGGTAAACTTTGCCATCTATACTGTAAGTACTTGCTCTGATTGACAAGTGCTTTTTTTGCATTTGTCATATGCAAAGATGTGCAGATTTTGCATAATCTCAACTTGTAGAGGTGATATAATTATTAAGAAATGAGTGACATTTAACAAAGAAACAGTTTTTCTTAATAGATGTGAAAAGTGATGTTGAGAACTGAACAGAAATTTCTTGTTGGATATTAATTTTCTCTGTGCCATTGACAGAAAACAACACCAATCATCACTTGTGACTACAATCACTGTAATTCTGCTCCAATTCTATGTGGTCTTGATAATTACTTGCTTCCATGGACCTAAGATAAATCAGGTGCTGTCTAAAACACAAGTGTCTTTCAAAAGCCAACTAAACCCTACTTTTTGTTTATGACTTTACTGAACAGCTCTGGGTTTGGAATTTTCTTGTCAGATAAATAAATCTCTTTCTCTCATAAGAGAGAAATGCTAATTTTTTGGAAGTAGCTCTGGGCTTTATTTTGCTGTTTATAGTTAAGTATCAGGAGATGTCTGGCTCAGTGAGCACCATGCTCTATTGATCCCCTTTTCTCCAAAGTGCCACATGGACAGGACTAGGAGGTCATGTAACAGTGGTAAAGTGTGAGGCAGCCACAAAAAATGTTTTGTGGTGTTCAGTGGTGTGAGATCCAAAGGAACACAGCCTATTTGGCAAGTGTATGAGAAGTTATTCAGAAGATTTAAATTGGTATATTTGGGGGCAACTGCAATGGCTGGCAGTTCTTTGATTGTTGTGATTTGATGTTCACACCAGCTGTGTACTTTGAGGAGCATGAGCAGTCAGTAACATGAGTTCTTGTTCTGATTTCCTTTGCTGTGCAGCTCTTTGGAGATGTCTGCTACAACTGCAGCCACGTGATAGAGGGAGACGGTAAGATTTGTTCTCTCCTTGCTTTGGCTTGCTGTCCTTGCTGTGTTTATTAGTGCAGCTGTTGTAGTCCCACAGTTGCAAGACACCAGTGTTTCTTTTCACATCTGGCCTCATTTGAATTTGGAAACAAAATTCAAATAATCTCACAGTTTCCTCTAATTTTGTGTCCTTGTTTTTGCAGTGGTATCAGCTCTTAACAAGGCCTGGTGTGTGAATTGCTTCTCCTGCTCCACCTGCAACATCAAGCTTACACTGAAGTAAGTCAGTGTTTCTGCTTTGGATTATTTGAGACATTTGTGTATCAGCTTTGGGAACCTGCATGCCAGTGCCTCCCTAAGAGGCAAAACACCTTTTCTCTGCAGTAGCAGGTGCTCATCACTCCACTCATTTCAGAATTTAATGGGAGCTGTGATTCAGCATATACTCTAATTTATTTTACTTCATTAATCTATTCTGTACGAAGTCTGGGTAAGAGGAGAACACAGCAGTACAGAGGGAAGGCTCAAAACTTCGAGTAACTGCCTGTCCTGGAATACCTGCAGCCTCCATGTCCCTTTAGGCTGGATGTTCCTCTCAAAGACAGTATTTATAAATACTTAGATAATTTTGGAATATTATGCTAATTGCCTCAAATATCTAGAAAAGACACTGAAAATAATCTTACATTTTCCCTTTCCCAGGTTCAAACCCTTATCTTCCTATGCTGGGTTAGCCCCACTTTGAAGTGATGTTTCTGTTCTATGATAATGTTATTATTCTGGGCTGTTACATACAAATATGCATAAAAATCTTGCTCCTTGTTTAACCAAGAGTGCTAAAGACCCTAGATCCTGATAAGAGCCTGGTTTCTGTACTTGCATGGTCAGACAGGGAAGTGAGTTGTAATGTACATGCAGTGGAACACAAACCCCAGTATTTACATAGATGAATGGAGACTTAATGTAACAAAACATGTCATTTGCAAATACCATTTTAACAGCCCGCTGTTTGTGTTTAAGGAATAAGTTTGTGGAGTTTGACATGAAGCCTGTGTGCAAGAAGTGCTATGAGAAGTTCCCTCTGGAGCTGAAGAAACGCCTGAAGAAGTTGTCAGAGTTGGCATCCAAGAAGGCACATCCCAAAGCTCTGGATTTAAACTCTGCTTAAGCAGATCTGTCAGTCTGCAGACTGCACTCTCACAGTCACTCTATGTTGATCACAGAGGCAATTACTAAGGATGAGTGAAACCAAAGATAAGTAGTCCCTTCCCCTGCTTCTGGCAACGTAGCTTGCATTTTTACTATCTCTCTTCTCGAGCAGTTTGTGTTAACACTGGCAGTATGAGGAATGTGATTTCTGCTTGAGCAGTTTACAGGCTGGTTATTAGTTCACTAATAAAAATTAGTTCTGCCTTTGGGGAATAGGGAACAACCTTTGCTTCCTCAGTTGAACGTAGTTATTTCTCCATTCCTCTGTAGTCTGAGGAATCTGGAAACAGTAGTTGATTGTAGGGGTGGAAGAAATGGGTGGGTTTTCCTTTTTCAGTAAAGTATACATATTTCTCTTCTTACCCTGGGTGAAGGCAGTTTTCATTTCTTTCATAGACAAACACTCTGAAAACTGTCAATCTTTGCTACATGCCATATGGTAAGCACTTCAGTTTCCCTGTCCTCCTCACTTTATTGGATAGATGAGAATATGCTTGCTGTTTCCAGAAAGCCCAATTACATGAAGGTGTTTCTAATATTTACAGTTTGTAGCCAATGTGATATTATGAATTAAAAAAATTCAGGAAGCCTTATTTGGGAGAAAATTTTAAGAAAAAAAGTTTCCTATTGCTTTTCTTCTTAATGCCTGAGTGTACTTAAAGAGAGGACTTCAGGCACATATCTCTATGCCTTAAGCATATAGTTCTGCTCTGTAGTTTTACCTCGCACTGGTAAAGTTTCACTGGTCCTACTGCCTCTGCTATCACAGCCCAAGGTGCTGACAAATTTACTCTCTTTAGGGGTGGGCCATCAGCAGTGCTGTTCCTGAGTCCACCCATGTGTTCAGGAATCACAGTGAGCTTCTGACACCTCTGGAGGTGCTTAGATAAGGAGTATGAAAATCCTTTTTTATGAATAGCTGAAGACTGTGCATGCCTGCCCTTTTTGCAAGGTAGACAGGATGAAATACACTGGATTGGACACAATGAAATCATACTGATCCTTGCATGATTTGAATGTTCCAAAAAAGTAGCTAGTTTAATGGGTCAAATGAACACACTATCTGGGCCTAGGGATCACTCCGCAGCCCCAGATGAGCTATCTAGCAAGAAGTTAAAGCTCCCTCACTTTCTGTATGTGTGAGCAGAAACTGAATAGGGGCAATGATCTACCTGAAAATTGTCCTCACTGCCATCACACTTTGCACAGAAATCACAGATTTCACATCTCTTGTACTGACTTTGCTAATTCAGCTTCTGTCACCTGCTTTGCTTTGTGTTGGCCTGAGATAGCTGGGATATGCTGCATCTTCTATAACACTGATGAGGGGATAGGCCTTAATCTTAGCAGTAAAACTCTTCTGTCCTCCTCTGATCAAAATGTGTTGTAGATTACAGTAATGCTGCTTTAGGAGAACACATGGCTAATCACTCTTCTCTCACCAGACTTTAAATGGCCTTTTAGTTAAGGGCACAGAGAGCAGCATGTATTTTTGGCACAGCAGCAAAGTGGCCACTGCAAAAAACTTGTGGTCTTGTGAGCCTGTTCTTTAGCATATTTTTGTCATGGTGTCTAGGTGCAAATCAATATGTTGTGTGTGCTTTCCAGCATGAAACATTCAGGTCTGTTCTGATAATCTCACTCGCAGGCCATGTCTAACACTAAACATGAGTAGATGTGGATGGATCTTCATCTTCCTGGGGAGGTTGTAGAGGAACATGTAGCCAGCTGCCAGGGAATACAGACAGACTGTAACTAGCAGGCAGTGGATAGTGTTCTTTCAGTGCCCGCTCTCAAATTCAGGAATGGCAAATGCATGTGTAGAGGTGAGGTGAATTGAATTACTTTAGTACTGCAAGAGGAGATATGGTATGTTCTCTCACTGAGTGTCATTCTGGAAATTGAGTAGACCTTGTAAGCATCAGTGTTTGAAGGACAGCTGATATCATCCACTTTGATAAGCTCAGTTCTCCAGGATTTGGGTTCTGGCCTTATCTTCAGAGCATTTCCCAAAATTATCAGCGGAAAAAATAATGGTAATGCCCAATCTCTATAACAGTGGAGGGTGATGTTCTTGTAGTATTTCTTAATTTATTATTTTTTTACAATTATTTTTCTTATACTACTTCTGCCTGTAGCCTGCAATGAGCAGAGTTACAGTAGTGTATGTTAATGACATGCCTTTTATGAAAGGAGTAGGTGAAATAATTATAAATAGTTGAAATAAGTGTATCTTCTTTATACTTCTTTGAATACATCTGGTGGAAACTGAGTAAAATATAATGCAGACTTATGAATTGTGCTTGGTGTGTTGATAGACTGGCAGGTTGGGGTTTTGTTGGCATTTTTTTCAATCAAGTCAAGGTCTCAGTTGGGAATAAGCCACATGCTCTTTTCCATTGCTGTAAATAGACTAGTTAGTCAAATTCAGCCTAGGTATTGCACCAGCACCACTGGAGAGCAGAGATTTATGTCAAGGTTGAACTTGGCTCACAAGTCTACATTTACTGAAAGCTGTTGTCTCATATCCGTTTATAGTTTACATTCATATTTATATACATACTGAATTAAAATCACTAATATTCACTGAGTACACTTGAAAATGGTTTTGTTTTTAGAAACCACAGTGTGTGAAGCTTATTTGTATTCAAAGGATATGCTAATCACTCACGATCTTTCTTATGGCAACCTAACCTGTTCTCTGGGCTTTACACCCTGGCCTTTATTTTTACAGCAGTCTGTGCAGTGTAGGCAAATACTGTCCAGCCTTCTGTGCTGAGAGTTTCTGGATGTTGCACGTTTTGTATCAGATAATGTGACTGACACTTCAAAAAGTTGTTGGATGGTGTATGCAGGCAACCATGTTTGGAGTGCTGTTGTACTAGTCTGTGAAGCACTGCTGAGTGCTGAGGATGGCAGAGGCTGAGCAGAAAAATTAGCAGCTCCTTGCCTTGGTTCAGGCCTGAGGAGTTTTGTGGATTCTGTACTGTATGGAGCTCTTGTCTGATCACATACTGCTTCTGCTGTCTAACTGGAATGTGAGATTGAAATGTTGGCATACTATACTTTTATATGTTCCTGTAATAAAGTTAACTGTAATACCTTTTAAATCTTCACACAAAGAATAAATGTAAAAAAGTTGTGTATTGTATAGCAAAAAACCCCATTCTATTTCCCATGCTGAGGCAGAGAGCATTATGCATTCTGAGGAGCTCTGGGGATTGCCCAGATCAAATGCTGTTGTGGTGAATTCCTGTCTGGAATCTGTGCTCCTTCTGTGGGGATGGGTGTGTTGATGAGGATGTGGAGATAGGGAGTTTCATCCTTTTCCAGGCTGTGCTGGACAAAATGTGTTGTGTACATGACAGTTAGATGGGATGTTATGATCCTTTACAGGCTGTGGTAGATGTTTGGTCAATTTAGTAGACATCAATCTAGAACAAATAGTCAATTTTCTTGTTAAAAAAGATATTGTGGTTGATTTTCTGCAGTGTTTATTGAAAAAACAGATGCAGTACAGCTTGGCTGCAAAATTACTATTTGTACTTGTGAAGTATTGACCGCTTCTCACTTTTAGATAGTTAGATCAGCCATCAGATGGCAAAACTAGTCAAAAGTAATTTGTCTCAAACATTTCCATTGCCAGCAATGGACAGGACAGCAGGAATATCTACATGCACAAGGAGCAGCTATTCTGACTAGACTGGCATGCAGTGAGATGAACAAAGTGAGCGGGGCTCTTCCCTGCCACCCACGTACAAAATGCCCATCAGCACTTTAATTTCACATGCACACATCTGTGGGAACAAGAGGAGCTTATGTTGGCAAATCTGAGAGCTACAGTGCTTCTTCCCCAGCACTGCCAGATCCTGTCTCAAGGAACTTGGTGTGAATGCTTTAAGATGTGTCCATGTTTCACTGTGAGTAAGGGAGGGTTCAGTACTGAGGAAGGAGTACTTCTCCCATGGGGTGATCATGTAGACTCACAACACCACAGTGCATGTGTGCTGCATACACTCACTGCACTGCTTCCTACCCGGTCAAAGTTGTATCTTTACAAAGGCCTGTGAAATGAACAAGTGCTGAATCAAATATTACCACTTAAAGTGCCTGCTAAACAGGAAACAGAAAATATCAGGGGAAATGAAAGCTATTATTCTTGTCTCATGAATGAATGTCTGCATAACTCCAAGCTGAGAACACTTTTTTAGAGCAGAAAAGTCTCTTTCACCAAATGGCTGTTGGAACTAGTTTTTCACTTCTGATGTGCACTGAATAGAGCATCGAGAATTTGAAATGGAGTAACTGAGCAAAAATTCAGTCTCTTTCACCAAATGGCTGTTGGAACTAGTTTTTCACTTCTGATGTGCACTGAATAGAGCATCGAGAATTTGAAATGGAGTAACTGAGCAAAAATTCAGTCTCTTTCACCAAATGGCTGTTGGAACTAGTTTTTCACTTCTGATGTGCACTGAATAGAGCATCCAGAATTTGAAATGGAGTAACTGACCCAAAATTCAGACTCATTAGAGCTCATTTTTGCTTTCTGGAAATTGCATAGTAGAACATAGTTGTTTGTTTCTAAGTGCATTATACAGTGTGAAAGAGAGAAAACTAATTAATTTAGCCAAGGCAACAGTGAAGCTGTGGGCAGCCTGCTCATCCAGCAGCACATGGGAATGGTGGTAACTGCTGTCCTTGGCTGCTGTAACTTGTCACAAGGAACCTAGGGAAAAAGGAGAAAACCCTAGCCTTTCAGAGTGTCCAGCTGTCCTACTACTAAAGGACTCTTAGAATTTCCACTAGGAGGGATAAAATAAAATTGCCTTTGTTTGTAAAGACTAAAGAATGTATGCAGTTGGTAAGAGCACATACAACAAGGGGATATGTTCTTTCCAAAAGGAAGACGACCATTAAAGTGTGTCTCTCTAAGAATGGAGAAGACATAGAATATCAGAAGAGGCTCTCATATTAGGGTTCCTTGACCCTCAGCCCCCATATTACATTAAACTCCAGCTAACACACTTTTTCTAAATCCAAATCCAGAATGAAATTTTCACACTACCTCTAAGACAGATGAGTATTACAGATAGTCAAAGCACATGCTCACTTGAGTTTCTGTAGTGGTGCATTTCAGCAACATAGTCGTTGAGCCTTGGATCAGAAGATTGCTCATCAATTTTAATATTTTTTAAGTGGCATTTTTTCTGGGAGATGAAATGATAGTTTGGCACAGATACAGGTCATGGCTTCTAGTTCCACTCTCAGGCTGGGAGGTTCTTTTGCTTATTCACAGCATTCATTAGCAGCTGTACATAGGATGTCAACAGGTCGTCCATTTTGTAACCCTGCCAGAAAAAAAATAGGCTTGAGTCTTTAAAAGAGCTCCAGAAGCAAAAAGAACTACATTTTTTTCCCTGTTTTGTCTTCTTCTTAGGTTCTTCCTTGCATGGACACCTCCTCTTCCAGCAACTATCACTATTTTGACAATCATTCGTCTGTTCCTCACTCTGCTCTTCCATTTCTAGGATTTACAGAGCGCTATACAGCAGAGCACTGTTGTCTCCTTCTTGCTCCTTCTAGAGATTGACATCTCGTACTTGGGAATATGGACTTTTCTGGGAGAGAAGTTCTCTCTTAAATGCTTTTGTGTTATCTTTGCTAATTTGCCTTTACCTGTCAATGCAGTGATGCTTATGTGAGATGTGGACAAACTGAAACCAACTCTTACCAAGGTGCTACCACTGGCTGCCCAGTGGTATGTCAGGACTGTGTTCCTGCACAGATGGAGCAAACCATGCAAGACAAAAAGCCTCTTCTGTAGCTTTATGCATACGTGCAGTCTTAGTGCTTTAGACAGAATATTGATGTATAGGAAGAATGTGGGAAATTACTGTTTTTCCTTATGTTTATGGTTTACTTTTTTGCATCAGATGGCATTACTTAGCACTGGCTTGGTTCTAAGCTGCAACTTTACTGACCTAGTAATAAGTGGGGATTTTTGCCTACACCGGTTTTAATATATATTTTGGCACTGTTGTTTTGTAGCAATTCAGGCTGTAAGGGAAAAAGTAGGAGTTTGTTGTGTACAACTTAACAAAACTTGTCTTACCAGAGATGTCTCGCATAAGATCCGACTTCCTCGTACCAGGTTCCCTATTGTCATGTGAAAGTATGTGCTCCCGCTGCTCCAGTTGGAGATTTTATTGAAGGGGTAAACTGTTAAAATATCCTGCAAGGGGAAACAAACACTACTAGGCAACATTTCACAAATGAAACCAGGCTGCTATCTAAAAAGCTGGTAGAACTGGAATATACTTCTTCTTTCCCACTTCATTTATAAATACATTGGATCAAGGTAGGTCTTGCATCCAGAATAGTGATGTATTGTATTTTCACCAAGCAGGTAAGTTTTAGTCACTGTACTGTGACTTCCCTTCATCTAAAACTTGCTGGATATTTTTTCTCTGATTAAAAGCAAATAGTGATATTGATAAATGCTTTTGCCTGGGCACTCGGTAAAAGCAGACTGTTTGTCTGGCATAGAGATCTGGAAAACACAGCCATTCCACCTGATCTTTGAGACACTTTGGGTTTTCTGCAAATAATTTTTCTGATGCAAATTTCTGGTACACCAGAAATGCAGCCATCTGCCTGGTCTTCCCACTATGCTTTCACAATTCCTACTTCATTTTTTAGTGATGGTTTAATACTTTTTCCAGTGCAGTGATGTGAGGCAATAGCATTTTACTCAGTTCCATACAAAAAATAAATCACAGAACTCCATCCTATCTCTCCTTCAAGGATAAGGTCCTGTTGCTGTCCCTAAACTTGTGCTGCCAATGAAATCCGTCCTTAGACAGGCTCTTGAGAAGCAACTGTTACCTTTGTCTTCTGATGGATCAGGGAGACTCCTTGCTTGTTGATTGCAATAAGCACAATCTCTGGGAAATTTGGCTCTGAGGTTTGCTATAAACAAGTAACAGAACAAGAGAAGCTGAAACAATCCATATTAATTGCATTGTGGCCTTTACTAGTGTCCCGTGCTACTTATCCTCTTTACAAAATAAATGCTGAAACTGAAAGCCCTTCAGTAGTCTGTAATTATTGCTAAGGATGACCATTTTGCCCATATATTGATGACTTGAGCAGGTGCTATCTAAAAGGTAAATCAGACCCATCATTTCCTCAGCTATCTTATAAGAAGCTTAATGGTTGGTTGCAAACCAGTTAAGAGCCTGGAAAAGAGAAATTAAAGATAGCAAATGGAAGATGATTCCTGAAGAAAGCCACTGCAGAATGAGAGTACTAGTACAGAGATGCTACAGATCATCCTCAGAGATGTAAGTCATGGCAGCATTTTTTAGAGGAGAACAATGACAGGACAGTATGGACAGTATCTGTGTAACTAAGAGACCCTAAGTACTACATCATTGTAATATTAACTATTACAACAGGAGCAATGTTATTACATTGCTAGTAAATTAGAGGCATAGTTCAGAAGGCATAAAAACCTTATCTCTCCACTTTAAAGGAATTGTGTTTTCCTTAGTAGGTGACATTTATCATGCTTATGCATCTCACTGAGACAGATGTGTAATTCTGGTGAGTTGTGCTACTGTAGAATGATAGAATGGCTGAGTTTGGAAGGGACCTTTGAGATCGAGTCCAGCCATCAACCCAACTCTGACGAGAACCATCCTTAAACTATATTTTTAAACTCTATGTCTGCCCATCTCTCAAATACCTCCAGGGATTCCGCCACAGTCCATTCCCTGGGCAGCCTATTCCAATGTTTGATAACCCTTTCAGGGCAAAAATTTTTCCTAATACCCAGTCTAGCCCTCCTATGGTGCAACTTGAGGCCATTTCCTCTTGTCCCATCACCTATTCCTTGGGACAAGATCTTGACTCCCCTGGCTACACTCTCCTTCCAGGGAGCTGGAGAGAGCCAAAGTTTAAACATACCTTCACTTCAAAGAAGGCTGATCCAAATGTTGGCCATCGGTGTATCATTTTCAAGAAGGCAATCTTGGCCTCATCCACAGTTTTTCCTTCATGTTTGCTGTATGCTGCAGGGATGCCCTGGTTAGAAAGGATACAAAGCCTGTTCAGCTGGAGACAGGCACGTTTTCAGTATCCAACATTCACACTAAAGCCAACAGCAGGACCTGACAATATCTGACTCTTCTGGGCACTGGAAATGGATTAGTGTCTCCAAGAAAAGAGCGACTCTCAAAAGCAGGCCCAGTATCTTTTACATTTGGTAGAGAGGAAGCAAAATCTGAGTTGTAAGAGGCAAAACAGCAACATCTGAGAGCATCCTTCCAGAGTGTTCTCAAAGACAAAAAATGAGTGTGGCCCCATGTCTTTCTTCTCTCATAAAGCTCTGTGGAAGTGGTGTGATAAATGAAAGCTGATGCTCTTACCTTCTTCCATTCATCTGGTGGGACTGCTCGCAGCAGATTGTCTGGCACCAGCTCCTTCAAGATTTTGGGGATGGCTGCCAGCTGTGCACGGTCATTGTTGAAGCGCACTTTGTAAATCAGCCCTGCCAGCTGGACAGCCTCCTCCTTGGAACACTTGTGGTAGCCTCGGAGGTACTTTGGTAGCTCCTAGAAGAGACCAGCTCTGAAGCCAGACAGAATGGGCTGAAGCAAACTCTGGCTTACACATTTTAAATCTGTGAGATCAGGATGTGAGTCTCACTAAACACAGTCCCAGCACATCTCAACTTTTGAATCTTTCAAGAGGTTCTCTTTTCTATCCCAAATCATTCTCCATACAATTACAGAGCAGCTCCAGCAAACAATTTGATACAGGAGCTGTGGTCCCAACATAAACAGTATCACTAAGGTGTAAAATCAGAGAGTAATAAATACATAAGAAATAAATCTGAGCAATTCTTCAGGAGGTTCTGGAGTGCAGGGTGAGTGTAACACTCCAGGGTGGCTGGATGAGCTGCCTTCCTGCTGACAACTGAGCGAATTTGATCTAGAGTTTCTAAGAACTGTAACAAACTCACTACACACTCAAAGAACTGTAGGTGGCTGCAGCCATTGCTTTGTGTTCACAGGTACAGCGTGACCAAGGGCTGGCAGCTCCTTTGGCTCTGTGCTGGTCTCTTCCCACCCAGCAAGTCACTGCTGAAACATGCCCAGGAGTTCCTTGAAACATGTCATAAAGAGACACTGGCCCTTTCTCAGGAGTATTTCTTGCCTGCCATTGTATTTATGCTTTAGTGAGCTGGTTACCTGGTGGTAATGAAAAATGACATCAGCTTTCAGGTCCTTTCCAGGAATTACATTCAGCCACAGCTTCCTCATGAAGTACACCTCATAGGCCATAGACATAGCTGCCCCTAAGGAAACAATGTCATATTAGTGTTCTCTCTATTGCTTCCCAGGTCTGCAGTTTTTTAATTATTTGTGAGTTTGTTTCTTCTGAAATGTAAATCTGGTTTTAATAGTAGCAAACAAATTACTAACAGAAATATACCAAATGCCCAAGGAAAAGCCTAGTTGTCACTTGCTGGGCACTGATCATGCAGTGCATGAGCCTTGGGCTGCAAAGGGGATCAGCCTGTCTAACTTGTGTGCATCCAGCCGAGGGGTTTGAATGCAACAAGTCACAAAATCTTTGTTATCTGTTTAAAATTGATGGAGAGATCCCCTCATCCTGCCAAGTGTTATGGCATTTCTGATAATGAGTGCCTGGCTATATCAGCTCACCAGATCTTTCTGCTGGGGCAAGTAGTAACCACATATGTAGAAACAAAACTGATGTAAAAAGGCTCTGCCAAGATGGAGTAGATCCTTCTGGATAAATTTTCTGATTCCCCAGTTCACCCTAGCATCTTATGCTGGCAGTCTCCTTACCATCTCTCCCTGGTTTGTTCCTCCTGTTCCAGTCTGTCACCTGCCTCAGTGAGTCAAAGAAGTAGTCTGCTTCATTCTGGCTGATCACCTGGAAGAAGCCAAGAGGTGAGGGGATAAAAAAGAGAGATTAGCAGATCCTTTAAAATACTGCATGTACCAACACACCCAAGCATTAGGCTGAATTTTCTTGCTCTGTCCACAGTGAGAGAGCACAATTATGGCAGGAAGGGGCCAAGGGAAAGAAGCAAATAAACAGAAGGAGGAAGGTTCAAATTATTTATGTTTCATATCAAGTTTTTTATTATATAATCTGTTGCATTTTTCTTTGCAACCTGGTTAGTGCTGAAGATGCTCAACTTAATCTATTCAACTTAGTTTGTAAAATATTGGCATGTACCTGGTTCTTCCTTTTAAGGAATGCAGCACATCAGAACCCTGCCCCTCCGGCCCTGTGCCTGGACTCGGCACTGCATTTACCTTGATCACAGCTCCAGAGGGAAGGGAACTCTCAGCCAGGCCACCAACAAAAGCTCCAGTTCAGGCAAGAGAAGCTACTGAGAAACCAGGCAGCAACCACCTGGTCTTAGTTGGGTCAGCTCCTGCTCTCTCAAAAACTAGTGGGGACTGTGTATGTGCATCACATCTGGGCAGAACCTGTGTGAATTTGCAGTGTGTGCAGCAGCAAGGAAGCTTGTGTCTGCTCTGCTGTTAGTGCTCCTTTGGAGCCTGCAGCCTGATAGAAACTCTGCATCTCCATCCAGCCACTCCCGAGACTGAAAGTATTTGCTGGGTGGTAGAGGTTCCAGCCTAGGCTGTATCCCCTCAGTAAGACAAAGGAGTAATGAGTTGCTGTATTGTTTGGCTTTATATATGGTGGTTTAAGTGGTCTGATGAATAAATAAGGGGAGGGGAGGGGAGGCCTAGCTGCCCTCCTGTAATGGAGAAGAGTTACCTTGTCTGCAATCTTCACAAAGAGGCTGAAACCTTCCCAGGAGCTCAGCTGCAATTTGGTAGCAATTTTCTGACACAGGGTTCGGATTTTGGTGTTTGTTCCCACATCAAATGTCTATGAGATAACAAGACTCTTGTTACACAGAGGAGAAGAAAAAATGAGAGCACTGAATGTCCTGAACTGTGCTCCTGCATGAACACATCGTGGTTGGGAAAACAAGTAAGTGCTTACCTGTTGCGTTTCATTGGGGAAGCAAATCGTGTGTGAGATCTTAGTGTTGTTCTGTAAGATGGCCTCAACCTCCACAGGGTGAGGTGCCCACTTCCTGGAGCCGCTCCTGGAAAATGCCATCAGCATTGGAAGAGGTCAGTGCTGGATGTTTAATGATGTCTAATCTCTGAGAAGTTGAACAGCATTCCAGCTGACCAGCAGACTTCTTCCAGAATGTCTGTTGTGGGATAGGGTGGGATGATCTATTTTTACCCCAGAGCAGTGCTAGTCTATTAACAGACAGAAACTGAGGGTCGAATTAGTTATGCATATTAACAGTCTGCTCTACTCTGCAGGGAGGCTGCATGAGTAAGGCACCTTCCCAGTCAGTAGCTTTATACCTGTGTATTTGTCAGCTTTCTTCCTTATTGTCATTGAAGCATGAAGGTAGTAGCCACAAAGAGTAATGCATTTTAATTAATTCTTACATCAGCAAAAAGATATGCATTCAGACAGAAAATTAGTTGAAGCTTAGAAGGCAATGTCCGGGAGGACACCAGGAATGTCCGGAGGGCTGCTAGAAGCATTAGATTAGAGATAAGAGATGGGATGTAATCACTGACTCCAGAGGCACCTGAGCTGTACAATCCAGTCTTTGAATTTCCACCCCAAAGCTGAGCTGCCTTTTAAAGCAAAGGCCATGAAGTCTGAGTCATGCAAAATTCTAAAGATAGTGAGGACAAATAGAGCACGTTACATGATGGGATTTTCCTGCCCTCCCTGACACACAGCAGGATGTTTGGGCATTTTGTACACTACTAACTGATGGGCCAAACAGCACTCTCACATTATGCCAGTCTCTCAGGAAGAAAGGCCAGTCTGGCAGACGGCCTTAGGTGTGTGTTTTTGAAAACTAGATGTTTTTTTCTTTTAAAAGAAAGTAGAAGCTCTGTTTGGAGAAGGAAAATGCAACAGTAACTAAGCCAAACAGGATGTGCTGTGGTACTATGGAGGCAATACAAGAAGTGTGGACCTCCTCTATACTTCTGCTCCTGGACTTGCAGCAGAGAGAGGCTGGAGGAGGCCATGGAAGTGCAGCAGCTTGGCTGGAGGCACAGGGCTCTCCTTGTGCAGCCAGGAATTCACTTGCAAGACACGAGCTGCTTAACACCTACCAGATGCTCACTGGTTCTCTGGCCAGGAGTCAGGCAATAAAGCTGTAAAGCCATTTATGGAGGAAAAATTGTACCCAAAGGCTCAGTTGGCTTTCACTGCAGATATTGCAGATCAGGCCTTGGAGATGCCTGCTCTCCCTTTTCCAAAAGCACTACTCAGAGAGAGAAGTTGGACTAGATAATTATTGTAGGTCTCTTAACACTGGAATATCCTATCCTACCCTACCCTACCCTATCCTATCCTATCCTATCCTATCCTATCCTATCCTATCCTATCCTATCCTATCCTATCCTATCCTATCCTATCCTATCCTATCCAAGCAGAAGCAGGTTTAGTTGTAGGAACAGAAATATTCTTAGAGAATATTTTGTCTTTATTGCTCTTCCCACCCTTCAGGATCCAGATGGCAGTTCAGCAGATTGAATTCTCCTCCCAGACAGCCCATTCTGCTTTTCCTGCCTATCCCACGCTCTAAAGAAGATCTATACAGTGTCAAAGGGCTCAGAGCATGATGTAGGGTGGCAGGAATTTTTCTGTCTCCCCCTTAGAAAAAGCCACTGAATAGCATTCCTCACCATGCATTTTTCAGACACTTCAAAGTTCCATGTACAGTGACATTGCCCCAGCAGTGCCAAAACAACCACTTCCAGGGGGACCATGGCTGTGCTGACATTTCCCATGAGCCTGGCCCACAGAGCAAACACAGCCTAAGAGGACAGGGAGGATGGAGGAGCTGGAGAGAGAAATCATTGGACAGCTTCTTTACAGGAAGATGTGGGTCAGGAAAGTAGTAACTCCAAGCAGCATTGAAAGGGAGAACCTTCATGCAAAAGCACTGTGCAAACACCCCACTAATTCTTGGGCACAAGTGAGGAGGATGAGGACATGCTGCCACAACAAAGGAAAGCAAGGTCAGGACCCGATCAATGCCACCTCAGGATTTCATTTCAAGCTGCATGCCCCTCAGTGTGTTCCAAATACTCATCTCTGGGAATCAAGTGATTATGTCTGATGCTGAGCTAGCTTATAAGAATATTGCTAACTCCAAGAAAAAAAATAGTGAAACTGTGATGCAGACGGCTCTTAGTGGCTCAAAGTTGCGACAGAATTAAAAGTAATGGAAATTTAAAAGAAAAAGATGGAAAGCGAGGAAGGAAAGTAACATTTTCAATATTTTATCCTGATTTTTTGGCACCTGATTGATGATTTTTTAACCTTTTGGGCTGGCTGTATGGCAGATTGTTTACCTCAGCACTGTCTGAATGCGTCGACTGCACTCCAGGGCCAGCATTTCTTTCTGACGTGTCTCAATGAACTTCTGGGCATGTTTCAGCAGTGACTTGCTGGGTGGGAAGAGACCAGCACAGAGCCAAAGGAGCTGCCAGCCCTTGGTCACGCTGTACCTGTGAACACAAAGCAATGGCTGCAGCCACCTACAGTTCTTTGAGTGTGTAGTGAGTTTGTTACAGTTCTTAGAAACTCTAGATCAAATTCGCTCAGTTGTCAGCAGGAAGGCAGCTCATCCAGCCACCCTGGCTACAAAATCTGCCAGGCAAAGCTCTTCTGGAATCTCAGTCTCCCCAGTGAGAAAGGCCCTGCAGCCAGGAGGTGAGCAGCCATTCTGCTTCCAAAGCCAGGAGTACAACACACTTCAGCTGTGTACCAGGGATTGCTCTGAAATGCTCAACCATCTGGTTTAGGTTGGGAAAAACAGCAGGTCGGACTCTGGATGGGTGCCAGGTTCTGCTGAATAAAGAGGTCCTGGCTTCTTCATTTCCATTTACTTTTCTCATTTTGCAGATGAAGACACACTATTTTAATCTCATTTATTCTCTAGAGATCAGTGAAGTTTGTGTCTGTGGGAGAGCACAACACAGGCCACAGGGCAGCAGCCTGGGAAGGATGAAAGGATGGCTGTTCTGATGAAAATACATGGAAATAACCACCTTTCAAACTTTGTGTTTTCCACATCAGTGATTCCTCTCAAAACAGTGAATGACCCACTAAGCTAAATTGGTTCATGAGGCGTGGCATTGGCACCATGGTTACAGACTTGGCATTATATAGCCTGTAAGATTTAGTGCATGCAAGGAAATTCACTGTTTAATAGTTACACATATAGTGAAAGCTTTTGCAGTGACACATTTCAGCTAGAAACAAACTGTTGTGTCAATAACTAGCATTATTTTTAGCTCCTTATCGCAATTCAGTTGCCCTGGAAATAGGTCAAATTATCATTTTGTGGATGGAGAAGCAAAACACCAGCCTGTTTCAGTGACTTAGGCATTGGCCAGGCCTGTGCAACCCATCTGTTCTGCAAGCTGGGTGTGCAATTTCATTAACAATACAACTCCAAAGTATTCCCTTCGGGTAAAAGATCCAGTGTGAACATGCTTAATAGGAGGAAAATACCATTATTAGGAAATTTAGAATAAATGGAGGGCTAGCAAAGTCATAAAAAGCACTGAAAAACTATGCAGTGTCATATTTTCTCTACAGACTCCCCTGGGAGTGAGAGGGCTCTAGTAACACCTCCTTACCCCCTCCCGTGCACAGAGGAACTCTGAGAACTGATGGGGGTCAAAATGGCAGTTCAAGGAAGACAAGAAATGGTCTCACTGCCAGTCAGTAGTGCTGAGCCCCACAGCACTGCCTGGAAAAAAAGGGGCAGGGAGGGTGTTGCTCCAATATTCAGCCATCCTTCCACTCTGCACCCACCACACCCGGCCATAACAGGGGTTCCTACTCACTGCCTTTACTTGAGCTCTGGCTCTGCGGCCGCTGGTGTTTGCACCCTGGTAAGTACCTGTTCCTGTTCTCTGTCAGTTGTTTCATTATCTGACAGTAAATCTCGTCCCGCAGGATCTCCTCCTGGATAGCTGCTACAAAGATCTGGTCGGTGACTTCCACAGAGGAATGTGCATGTTTGGAAGGATAGTCCCCCATGAATTTCATGATGGGTGATGTGATGTTAAGGCTGAAACCAGGACAATTTTGGAAGGTCAGTGGCAAATCTCACCTGGATCTTAACCTTTTAGTGACTCTATTGATGTTTAAGTGGCAAATACTGGGAGGAGGATATGGAACACATTCTATGCTTATCCTCTAGCCCCTTTATCTGAGCAGCAGTCACTGCTTGGCTGGGATTTGTACACTATTAGCTGCTCGCTCTGGAAATATACAGTAGATCTCACTCTCTTCTGTTCAGTGAGGCATCACGAGTTGGGGAGCATTGGGAGGGAATATGAACCTTTTCTATGTAGTGCAGAGTTGATCTTCCCCACCTTGATGTAAAGTACCTCCTGTAACGTAGACGTGGTATTGTATCAATGGAGGTGAGTGTAGTGAAGGTAGTGAGTCTTCTCAAATTGCAAAATTAGGAGTGAAAGGATATCAATGAAGGCCTGACAAGCCAAGTCCCGAAGATCAGGGTCTGTGCATGCTGCCTTCAGCAAGGGCTGTTTCAAAGGCTCCTTAGAGTGTGCCCATAGCTGACTGCGCCTGCGAGATTTCTGGAGAACAGCTTTGCTGATGGATTCCTTCTCAGGAGACCTGAATGAAGACAAGTGCAGGTAACACAAAATTACTGCATCAGTACTGTCATGACCATAGAAGGTGGCTATCACAGAGACTTAGCTCTAGGCATGTTCTTTGCCAAGGCAATGATCACTATCTCCTTTGATTATGTAGGCTAACAAGAACAGTAAAATGTAGTTGCTTGTAGATCCAGAAAGAAGAAGGCTTACAAGAAGAAAAGTTTTAGAAGACTAACTTTTTCATTACTCTTCAAGGCCCAAGATGATGTGTATCCTCACTAGTTAGTAAGTCCTGGAGAAGGGATGAGGAGCAAGAATAAGACCTGCTGGAAAGTAGTAGGTCCAGCTGGGATTTCTCTACACGTCTCTTTCTATGTCTGCAGACAAAAAATATAAGTAGGCCATCTGCCAGAATCTCTGCATGTCTGAAGTTACACTTAATTGCAGGGATCAAGAAGAAGAAACCCAGTCAGAAATGGGAGATGCCATTCCATTCTCAGCTTTAAGGATCACTGCTGATCAACAAGAACTTTCCTAGAGTGCACACTACACAGAGAGCTTCACCTGAAGTGTTCATAGGAGAACTCCTCTAGTGTGTAGGGCTTCACTTTGAGATCCTCCTCATCAGGTTCATCCATGTAGGAGTTCTGTGAAGCTGTCCTCCGCTGATCTGGAGACATCATCATCAAAGTCTGGAATGACATAGCCATGTAGAGATGGCAGATAGGCACACGTCTCTGCATGTATTGTCAGTGTTACTCAGCATGTACGCATAGATGGTGTATACTAAGCTCGAGTGCTCTGTGCTGCAGGAGACCCATCCCCTCAGCAGCATCTTTCAGACTCAAGAAAGACTTGGGAGTTAGAAGTAATTTCTGTAGACTCAGCAGCAGCAGCATAATGTCTATTCACCAACAAACCCCAGTGTGAATGTGAGAAAATTCAATTGCAAACTCATTTTCATTAATTGCTACCAATTGCAGGAGCTGAAAACTCTGAAAGTGAACAGACTGAAATTTCAAAAATAATTTCTTTTGTGCAACAGCAGTCTTACAGTTTGGGCTCGCTTTGGTTTTGTTTTCAGACAGGACAGAACGAAATACTTTGCTGCAATCGGAGGAACAGAATTCATTTGGCTTTGGAAGAATAATTAGCTTCCAGTTATAAGTTCTATCATACTTAACACTCTTACTACAATTTATCTTCCAGTCTCTTCAACAAGAGCTCTCAGCTTTTCTTACCAGCACTTGACTAGAGGGCTTTGTGAGAGAAGGGATGATGTAGATATCTTCCAAAAATACATTCCCTGTTTTGCCTGTCCTTTCATTCTGGGCATTGATCCAGTCAGAGTTTGTATCCAGCCTTTTGTCTTCAGTTAAGATTAACAAGTCTCCCTTCTTGAAGGACAGGATGGCAGGGTCTTCTGGAAAACAGAATAAAGCAGTACTGTTCAGTCTTGAAAGCCCAAGAAAATGCAAAGGAATTGCACTGTGAAAGACAGGAGAATTGTATTTTGAAGGCTTGAATTCAATTAGCTATAGAAAGTGATTTGTGTAACTATAGTGCTAAACATTTAGTAACACTTCAGAGAAATCACTTAAATTTCCCCTGACAGCCTGATTTTGGTCTACTGAGAACAATGCAAGAACTCTATTTCATTCAAATGGATGCTGAATTTGTGTCTAGCAAAGAAGGTCACTAGTTGTCAGTAGGTGAAGTTAATGTTTGCATTTTGATATATTCTTGTATGTCCCAGGCAACCACATTCCACAGAAACTTCCAGTTTTACTACCTGTGTGAAACTTCTCTATAAAGTACTTCCAGGGTGCCCAGCTCCAATTTCCTGCTATAAACGGGCTGAGTTGTTGGACATTAGCATATAAATAAAACAAGCAGAAGGGAGAAGAGAGGTAGTTCCCAGCAAAGTTATGGAATAACATTGCCTTGTGCTTTGTGCTGCTCTGCTCATCACCCTGTATTCCTCCTGGAGCAAAGGGACTCTGCTGAAGTTCTCCCACTTCCCTTCAATATCTTTCAAATGAGTTCTGCCCTATCCAGTGGTAAAGTTATGGGAATTACCTTGGGATTTTTTCTCCTGCATTGCCACAGCAAATCGCGATCTCTTCTTCAGGCCTTCCAGGAACATGACCACCAGTTCAGCAATGACAACACTGTTTACAGATGTCAGGACAAACTCCTCTGCACGAAGTGTGATGAGAGTGCAGCTCTGTCCAAATGATTTCACTGCCCTGAACATTATCCAACAGTTTATTAACACAGCATCTGAACAATGTACAGCCCCATCTTCAATCCCAGCTGAGGCACCTGTACCCCCTCACAGAGAACCCTCACGGTGAATTCTGGTAGTCCATTTGCCTTCTCCTGAGATGGTGGGTGTGAAGGACAAAAAGGGGTTCAGATTCACTCTGATCTCCACCATTTTTTGTACATTATAAAGAATATACTTCTTTTGGAGTAAGTGGGCAACTAATTAAATTCTGTGACAGTCCTTACAGAGGTACTTTTTATGTCTGCAAAACATGTCTGAGTGTGCCCTGAGGAAGCAATGGTCACCCTCTTTCCCTCAATTATCCTATTCCGGCCCGTCACACCTGAGAAGTATATAAACATGCATAAAGAGGATGGCTCAACTCTCTTAGCTGTTTTGGCCATTTTTATCTTTAGGCATGTCTGTGCTTCCCTGTACCTTTCTGATGGAGTGGGATAATCTTTCCTTCTCCAAGCTGAGAAGATTCATCAGTTTCAATATTTCCTTTTCTGGCTGCTCAGAGCTTGTCCTGTTTTGTTCTGAGACCTGGGCTAAACAACCTTCCTGGGCTCAGATCACATCACCTCAAGGGATGTCAGAGAAAGTACAGGGAACACCACTTCTGAATGTGGTCAGAGATGTCTTCTTCAGATCTTGTCTTTGTGGGGCACTCACCTGTTGGTGTGAATGCCAGTTATCTCTGGGAAGCTCAGCTCAAGGAGTCGCTTTTCTGACTCATCCAAGAAGCAGATACCTTTCCAATTTATGGCAACAATAAAGTGGTTCTTGGGCAAGCTGGGGCCTGAGAATGCAGGAAAAAACACCTTATCAATGCTATAGAAGTCCTCTGCTGACCTTAAATCTGTTCTCTACTCACAGATTCCAGGTCTTACCTGAAAACTTAGTGACTTCAAAGAATCGGGAAAAAAGCAAAGGCCACTGAAAGCGAGCAAAATCTACAAGTTGTTCCTTCACAGCCTGGCGGGAGAGACGATCCTGTGTGTATGGGGCCTACAATATAAAAATATACCCAAGGTTTTCTAAATAAAATCTGGCTTGAACAATCTGCAAACAATCAAGAGCAGGTCTGATGGCAGAGGTTCCCAAAAGCCCTCTTCTGCCACTGGTGGCAAGGGTACTTGGTGAAAGTGACCTGAGAAAGAGCCTCCAGGAGCACAATGCACATACAGATGAGGTTGCCCATAAGCATGTGGATCCCAAATTTTCCTTGAATCTCCACTGACAGGTGCCGTGGAAATAATTCAGATAACACTTCTGGATCACTCCATCCCATGCCCATCCCAACTCCGTTGTCAGATGTAAGACAGTGATTTTTAAATGATTCTCTGTTCAGAGACTTAAATATTTTTTCTGCTCTATCACTGAACCCTGTGTGGGAAGGTTCTACTCTCTCCCAGTCTTCATTAAGTGTGTGGGATATACAAACTGAGAAGTTTTTTCCTCCTCCCCTCAACAGACTGTTCATAGGAAGAGCTGATGAAAGAAGCAGAAGCTGGAGGTGAGAGTGGTCACCCATCAGTGCCAGACAGACCTCTTACCTTGGCATGTGCATAGGTTATAAGGCTCACCCACTTCTCCAAGGGCCTAGACCTCAACTGTTTCACTGGAATACAGTCATGGAGCACTTTCTGAACAAGTTCATTATGGATAGAATCTCCAAACTGGATGTAACAATACTTTGCACCTATCTCCACCAAATCTTCCTCCTGAAACAATTAATAATCAATTAACAAAGCCCTAGTAAGATATCACAAAACCCATTGGTCTCAGTAAGCCTTGAGGCCAGCTTAGGAATGGAGTTATCTCTTTTTTTTGGATAACTCTTGACAGTCATCTTTCATAAGGAGAGATGAACTTCACACAGTTATAGCATCAAAGAGATTATTACCACAGAGATTTTTAAAGGATCTAAATTGCCCTTTTGCACATGCCTTCAGCTGCAGGAAAATGTGAAAGGGATTAATTAGAGCTGCCCATGTGACAGCTGCCTCATTCACCTGGATGGCATGTGGCCATTAATAATCACTGAATCATTTAGGTAGGAGAAGATCTTAAGATCAGAATTTCCAACAGTTAACTGCCAAGTTTACAACTAACCTATGTCCCTGAGCACCACACCATCTACACATCATTTAAGTGCCTGCAGGGTATTTAAGAAGGGAAGGGCTGTTCATAACCACTACAAACTTAATTTCTTTTCCTGCTTTTTAATGTGGCAAATATGAAATTTTTGGCTCTTTAGAAGAATGAATAAGGAGACCTACCTTCTCACAACGGTACTCTCCAAAGCGGATGCCACGAATGACTTGGTGGTAGATGAGATCAGTGCTGACAGGATCCTCCTGGGAGTTGTGCCAGGGGGTGAAGATTTCCTTTCGGAAGTAAAGTCTCCAGGGTGCATGGCGTTCATGTATGCCCTGCTCCTTCACCAGCTGCTCACACTGAGAGATGGCATCCAGGACGTGATCTCGTCCCCCACCCAGTGACCAGACCTAAAACAGAGGGACACTGCATTCACTGCCATGCCTGCTTTGGGTCTGAGCAAAGAGCCACAGACCCAAAGCGACAGCAAGAAAACCTCTAAAAAGGTAAGCAAGTGGATGTGTGAGATCTGCTACAGTAAATGCATATTTTTAAGTACATGCATGGAAATGGGAAAAATAAGCTGAAGTTAAGACAATCCAGCTCTGTTTTGCCATCTTCCGTTTGTCTCCTTGTATTTTGTTTATTCCCTGTCAATCCCTTTAATTGCATGTGCAAGTGTTGCTTTAACTAAATTTTAACTAAATTTCCACCTCTGAATTAATTCCTTTGCTATAGGTGCCTAATTCTTATCACAAAAGTGCCAGGGATGCTGGGTAGATGGAAGCAACTCCACAGATAGAGAAGGGAGCCTTCTATCAGTTTTTCTACACTTTACCTTGTCAAACACAGCAATGTAGAGTGAAAAACCAAACATATCCTTCAGTTTGATCTTATCTGCTATGAACTGACAAATCTCTTTGGCAGTGGAAGCAGAGTCTGCAAGGACAGTGATGCTTTGGCTGTTCATCAGGGTGACATTAAACATAATGGGTTTCTTCTGCTTTGTTGCCTGTAAGTCAGAGTTAAATGAGAGAAATAAATTACGGACAAACCTTACTTTTCTGTGAAGAAGGCATTTAGATTTACAAACTCCACACACTGTACACCTTAGTCAACAATCTTTAAGAACATCTCCAGCACCTACACAGTTCCTTCAATGCATGATGAGACTTAATTATAAATAAACTCCCTGGAGCAGCACTGGACTCAAGTTGCCCCCTCCTCACATTTCAGGGGAGCTCATTATCTCGGAACAGTATGGACCAACAGATTTTTCATAAACCTTCTTTGGCCTGATGACATTTGGGTACAGCCTTACAGGCATCAGTGGGAAGATGTCCTGCAGCAGATACTCAGCACAGGTAGATGTGTCTTAGGCAACAGGGTCACTTGGATCTAGGAAGGAATTGAACCAGAGCCTTCATTTGAAAGGGGGGTGTGTGCTCATGTGTGCAGGGCTTTGAATGACTAGGATGACACTTAAAGGAACATACTCCCTCCCTCCATTTTTAAAGCATAAACCCAGCTCAGTTCTTTCTGCAAATGATGGTAAAAGCTTCCCTTAGGGAGGTCATTTTAGCTTGTGTCTCCTGAGAGGATGGAAATACCTCCCTCCAAATCATGTATTGCATCTTTTAACTGACATCCTCCACTGGATTTAGGTGAACTGAGTCCGGGAAGAGCAGTACCAAGAAAGATGCACAGACCAAAGTAGCTGGTCTTCAATTCCTCTGTGCAATTGACTTCCATGATTGAACTTGAGAATGTCTGTTAGCACAGGTTAGTAAACACAATCCAGCATAAAATGGCACAGATCGATGTAATAAAGCCAAAAGGGAGATGGTACCTGAAGTTCCAGCCAGCTGGGAGGTTCTGTGCGTGCTCCATTGACATAGGTACGTCTCAGACGTTCAGCACAATATGGTGCATAGCCTACGGGGCCGTGGTGAATGAAATTCAACAGGTACTATGAACAGAGAGAATAAGAAGGAGTTAGAAAACATCATCAACATGAGAAGGCTTTTGCAGCTGAGGTACTAGGTCTGAGTAATCAGTGCAGTTACAGTTCATCGGGAACTATTAAAGGCTAGGGATGGAATTAGACTTTTGAAAAAGGAGGTTTGAGACACCAAGTTATCTCTCATTCTGCAGAGCTTTTATTCTACTCTATTCTATTCTACTTTATGATAAATATTAGACAAAAAAGAATTTATTCTTATGATTAGGTTAGAGAAAGTGCTAGTGTTTCCAATGAACCACCTTCAGACTTGTGGCATTCTGTGTGAACACAAGTGCTGGGCTAATGGTAGGCCAGGACAGATGGTGATGGTTACTTTTAGTTATGCTAACTCCTCTGGCAATATAAATAGTTGAAATCCATGATTAAAATTGGACATTGAAAGAGAAGGATGGGACAAATTGAGCTTGTGGAGTTTATATGGCTTTGATATCTTGATTGCCATGGTGTAAGCATGGGCTTGTATTTACATCATCTTATTTAGTGCAAGTATGGCTTATTTACCCAGGTATTTTCAGGATTAAGGATATTATTAGAGGTAAGGTATGGCCATGTCTTTCATGAATTCAATATGGTACAACAGTGTTGGGGTTGATGCCAAAATATATCTATGACTTGTGTTTGTTTTGCTCCAAGTGGTGCTCATTTAGCAGCATATCTTCCTAATCATTTGAGCAAGGGCGTTACTAAAGCAAGGCTGGAGGTTCAGCCATATGTTTGCCTCTGAGATCTAGAAAGGCTGATGTCAAGCTAGATCCACAAGTTAGTTGCTGAGTATTTTTTCCTGTGATGAAGTGGATTATAAACCATTTATATTTGAAAATTAATAATTCATGAAAAAGCTCAAATCTCTATTTTGTAGGGATGGGAGACATAGGGTAGGAATTGGCCCCCTGAGTATATTTGATCATCAAGATTATAAATGGAAATACCTTTCGTGTTTTGTAAAGTCACAGTTAAAATTTGTCAGATTCTTTAGAGAGCGTAGATTTAGAATGATAGAATAGAATCCAATTGCATGGCATAATGAAAAAATTAAATGTGAATACAGAAATGATTTCTTCAAATTCTCAGAGAAGCAGATGAGATGAATTTCTGCTAAAAATTCCCACAGCAGCTGCAGAAAGGCCAGCAGCATACCTTCACAAAAGCATCTGATGGAGGGAAGCAGCCAAGGCAAAGTGAGAGTAGGATCCAGCCTCGAGCATAGCTGCTCCGGTTGCTGTTTCCTGTGAGCTGTTTGCAAATCTGGCAATAGATCTCATCTCTGTAACAAAACATGCAAAAGCAACAGATAATTCACTCACTGAGCTGTCTTTAGCTATGTTTCTCCTGTGAGCTTAGCATGACTGCAGTGGATGAAGTGGATCTGAGGAGGTTTAGCCACATTAGCTGGATACCACCAGTAGTAACATTCCACAAGAGTTAGCCATGTCATCAGCTTTGGCTCAAGACACACCTAGTGCCCATTACAAGCCCTTGACACATGAGCAGTTCTAGTGCCATGCCCATTCTGGATTGCTTCCTGGGACAAGCAGGGGTCTGTGCAGAGATAGCAGCCACTGGGTCACCCATTGCTGGAATTGTTGTTCCTCCACATGTGAAACCTTTTCTAAGGTCTTTGTAGTATGTAACTTGTATCTTATGGCTCTTGTCACAGAATCACAGAATGACAGGGATTGGAAGGGACCTCAAGAGATCATCTAGTCCAGCCCCTCTGTCAGAGCAGGAACACTTAGACCAATTCACAGATATCTGCTTGTATGTGGATTTGAGGGCAAGGTGAGGAGAAACCTCTACTTAATCATATATTTTGAGTAAACTTGGAGTAAGTTCTCAAACAGGAGTGGAGGAAAGGACTTTTCAGAGTGAGTTTATGAAAAGGCAAACTGGCTGCAGTGAAGACAGATGGGAATCAGAGGCAAAAATTTGCATACAAACAAATCTGCTATTTCAAGATAACTTCAAATTTTCTGGACTCTTGGAAAACACATTTGGCAAGCCTAATAAGGAGGGATGAGGTATTTGTTCCCACATTAGACATATGATGGAACACAGGCTGTGGGAGGCAATTTTTTGTCATCTGGGGATCTGCTCTGGTGGCATCTTGACTAAAGCAAAGCAACTATGACGAGCAGAATGCAGTCCATGACTGAGATCAATTCATTTGAAAAATGCTCCAGGAATGTGGACAGGAGATGCTGGATGAGGTGCTGGGTGTCTGGCCCTAGGAGGGAGGTACAAGTTCCCTACCTGATGGCAGGACGCAGAATTGCATTGCCAATGATGAAGTGCACTTTTTCCAGGTTGGACATAGGTCTCACAGAGATTGAGCCATCCTCTTGGAAAGTCTCTTCTCCACTTCTCAGTTGGTCTGCTGCCTGAAAGAAACCAACCCAAGTGCTCAGCAGGCAGCTCTCCCAGAAATGAGAAGCATTCCTTCTTATCTTTCTGGCTAAAACCTTTTCTGCTCAGTGCAGGAGCAGTTAGGAATGTATTTTCCACCTTCTCTCTCAGGCTGATTCATAAAATGCAGTGTTGCAGCACTGTTGCTGGCTGGGAGAATCTTCTTCTACTACTCTGTGCAACCTTAAGCACATGGGGCTTCTCAGCCCGCTAAGGGCTTTGGCCAAACTGTTCTGTAATACCAATTATTCTCAACAACACATTGTTCCCTGTGTGCACAGATCACTCTCCAGCAGGGAGGGATGGAGTTCATCTGCCAGAGAAAGAATGACAGCAGTACACATGGGGATAGCTTCAAAAGCAGAAAATATCCCAGACACAGGGTAGCAGCGGCTTGGCAGTAGGACAAGTTCCAGGGTTGCTATCCCATAACATCTGTCAGGAGATGAAGACAGCTTTCCAGGCAAGGAAACTTAAGGGAAGCCATTTATTTCCATCTCTTACCTTTCCTGTCAACTTTGATGATCGTTTCAGCTTCAGGGAAGAAATCCCCTTTGAGATCTTGTTATCCTTTCTGTTTTCTCTCTACAACACATATTACCATCATGGGAAATGAGATCAATGCACAGCAAGAATCATACATTAAGAACAGAAAACTGCTCAAATGGAGATGGTTTTGTTTAGTTCCCTTCTGCCAGCAAGAGTTGCAGTGCCCTTCCAGGATGGACAGGGGCCCTTTTGCATTTCTGGCATTTCAAGTACAATAGCATAAAAGGGTCAATTTGCTTTTTTTCCCTGTTGGTAGGACAGCACAGAAACCAAGTAAAGCAAATGGAAACATAAACATGGCCTCTCACCATATTTGGGCTGTCATTCCTGAACTGGACCTGGTTTTTCCTGCCAAGTGTGTCATATAGCTGTGTCATCACAGAGCCACTCTTGGTGGTGGAATTCTTGGCAAACATTGCTGGCTCTGGCAGGTCCCCCATAAACCTCAGGATGATAACCCACACCACTAGAGAAGCCTGTGGTGACAAAAAGATCAGTCAGATGCTGCCAAGAGAACTGATGGCTTCAAGCCATTTCTGTCTGGTTAAATCAGAGCATTTTCTTCCTTTACCCAGTCCAAATTGTTAAAATTCCCATTTCCTCCTGCCATTTACACCAGTTTACTATCATGTCAAATAACATGAAGGCAATGTTTACATTGCTCTAATGCTAAAGGAAGAAGTTGATAGTGTCAGATTTGCTGTGTGCTTGCTGAGCCTTCCCCATTCCCTACACTGGCATTTTGCAGTGAGCTGTGTCTGGAACAAGGTGGAAAACCTCATGTGAATTGCGCTCTGTATTCACCCACTTGGACAGACAAGCATCTCTTCCAGGAGTCCTACCACCCAGAATAACCTTATAATAGCAAAGTTTTTACAGCACGGAATCCTCCCTTTAGCAGAACTGCTTCATGTCAAGAAAACTCCCCTCCACAGCCCCACCATGGTTCAAAAGGAAAATTAGAAGCCTGGGCCTTTTCCTTCTGTCCTAACTCACTGACCAACAACCCTAATAGAGCAGAGAGTCAGGTGATCTCTAATGCTTCTTCTCTTCTATTTATTTTTGCCTATCTGGAACAGTCAAACCAGATCTCAGACTTTCCCGTTTAGGTAGACTAAAGGTGACCAGAGTCAGAACTGCCCATGTTGGAAGGGACCTTTCAGATCTTTTAGTCCAGCCATCAACCCAGCTCTGACAAGAACCAGCCCTAAACTATATCTTTAAGCTCTATGTCAGCCTCCAGGGCCTGCTCCTGGGCAGGAGAGGCTGACTCCCTCCTCTGTTGTGTTGGGCAAGTATTTGTGTGAAATGCCTGCCTGAGAAGTGACAGAAATTTGCTGATGGGGACCACTACTTTAGTACAAGACTATCAACTTGAAGCTAAAGTCTCCAGTTGGTGTAGAAGCCAGGGCTGTGGAAAAAGCAGGTTCAACAACAAGGAGCCAGATACCAGGACATTGTCCTTATCATCATGGTAGAGCAGAGGGTGCCGCAATTGTCTCCGGATATGGGTATGTGTAGATGATCCCTGAAAGTAAGTAGCTGCAAACTTTGGGAAAGTGTACTCTTCCAAGCCATCTGCTTCCTCCTCAAGCTCCACACTCATGGGAACCATGTCTAGGTCTACCTCGTCCAACTTGCTGGGCTTTGTTTCCAAATCCTGTGCAGAACAAGAAGAAGCAGCAGCATATTTTATTTCTCTGTACTCTAATATTCTTACTTTACTTTCTTTTTTTGACCCTCTTTACCACAGGTCCTCCAGAATCTGGCTTTCCAGCTAAGCCCATGACTGATTTGGGGGAGACTTTCACTGTACAAAAGTTTGTAAAACAGAATTCACCACTGATGGAATTTCGATAAGGTTGATGGACTTACACAAGGGATGAACATAACCCATTCTGAGTCTGCAGCTCTGTACCTCAAAACCCAGAGGAGCTTGTCCTTCTTGGCCTCCAATCATAGAAGGTAAAAACCCAAAAATTTTGTCCACCATTTCTTGGTCGCTGAGAACATCTTGATTAATTGGTTTATTGGCAAGAGCGCTCCTCCTTTGTCTTGCTTCTATTTCCTCTCTCTCCAGAATAGCCAGGTGTTCCTGTAAACACAGAAGCTGGTTAGGCATGACTGGAACATCACTCTGGTGGAATAAATGAGTAAGAGGACAAAGGACCATTACAGAGGTGTCATAACAAAGCTGAGGCCCAACTCTGCTAGCAGTGTTGGGATGCAGAGGCAAATGTTGCTAAGCAGCCACAAGGACCCAGCACAGCAGCAACAGTGTCTAGCTCTTGCACCTCTCCCTACAGACTGTCGGCCTACTGGTAACGATATGGAATTTTTAAACTACTTTATCAACAAGAGAGAGTATGAGAATTCCTACAGAATTCCAAACACCAGAAAACCCCACACCATTTAAAATTTAAATATGTTTTGAGACCAGGGGCATGTTTAGCTAAAGTGCCAGATTGACCTGCAATCAGGAATGTCCCTGCACATGTGTTGGCCTTGTCCCATTTCTAAAGTATCATTACAAACAGGTTTACAACTATGACTGCTATTTATTAAAATATTGCAGTGTTCAGCTCTTTGAGCAAGTCTGTGAGCTGGGTGAATTGTCTGGTCAGCCAAGGAACATAATGCTCATAACCAACCTCCTCTAATTTCATGGCTTCTTCTCTTGCTTTCACTGGTCCAAGGACTTGGGTGAGACGTTTCTCTTCTTCCAAGCGGATATTCCTGGCTTCCAGCTTGTGCATGTTCTGTGAACAACAGAGCCACTCTGGGACTATTTCCATAGCTGCTGAGCAGTCTCTCTTCTGCCATTGACAAAGCTGCTCACACCAGGACTTTATTTCAATGGGGATTTGTTTCTAGATTTGTCATTTTATGAAACAGGCCACAGGTAGAAATCTGCAAACTGGTTTGGTCCTGTCTGTGCAGCATAAATACAGGAAGGCCTCCCCTGTGCTTTGGACCACCCAGGCAGTGAGTGCAGGCTGTTCTCTGCTCTGTGTACTGAGAGACACTGTTTTAGCATTCCCTTTTGAATGGATCCCCAAGGGATATTATCAAGCCTTGCTGTAGAATCTGACCACCATAAGGAGTGAGGGATACACATCCACATCTTATCTTTTGTCCTCCCTTCTCTCAAAAATATTTCAGCTCTATCAGTGAAATTTTCATCCATGATAACGAACACAGAAAGCAAACATAAACAAGACCATCTGCTTAAAACTCTGCTTTTGTATGTGACAAGAGGTCAAAATAAAACATCCCGAAATAGGGAATATTGCTGGTCATTGAATCTCATAGAAACTGCATGTTCGCAAGGTATCTGCAAGCATACCTCCTTCTTCATCCTCTGGTAGGTGCGGCGAGCAAGCATGCCCCTCGCATATGCCTGGATAACACAGACAGCTTTCTTCTGCTCTGCTACCTTCTGGCGCATCAGATAACCACGACACATGGCTTGAAGCTGGATGATATGAGCCCTGGTTGCTCCATACTGTTTAGCAAGCTGACGGCTCCGGTAGAGAGCCTGCAGGCGCCCAAAACCCAGCATAACCTGTACAAGGTAGAAGAAAAATAAGTAATTATGGTTTAAAATCGTTGAGACTGAGAGTAAACTGGGATGAATAGAAGACAACAAAATTCAGTAAGGGCATAAAGACACTGGAAGGGGCTAAAGTGATACTACCCTTTATGCTTTATTTTCTGCCAGTAAGAGTGGCTTTTGAAACAAGATTATAAAGAGTACTTTTGGGACTCCAAGAGGGACAATGAGTGACCAGCTTGGGATTATGGCAAGGGAAGGAAGAGATAGATATGACAATCCCAGAGAAGCAGTAGAGGAGGATGGGGGAGAGTGCAGGGCAACAGCCTGTCCCGTCTGAACGAAATGTATGGGATATATTACTAATAATCTCTGCTGCAGGAATAAAAATACCCAAGTATCTCCAAACTGCTGTAACTTTCCTTCCCCAGAAAACCCATCATACATATCTTTAAAATATTTTTTTAATGTAAGACTGATTTTTTTTTTTCTGGTAAACTTTTTCCAGATTCCCAGTTTTCCTGTAATGACTGTGGAAGAAACTTTGCTCACAGTATGGTAGTGATGAACAAGAGCTAGTCTTGGACTCCTACAAATGTGGGATCACTGCTATGTCTTGTGGTTGGAGCAAGGCCTGCTACAGGTGAACTGAATTACTGTTGTTATAGGTTCATCAGAAAGCATAAACACCACAGGGTCAACAAGCACATAGAGGTCCCAGAGCCCTCCCTGGACTTCTCACTCTTCTTTGCACCCTGCCATATTGTTTCTCCTCCCTTCACTTGTGAACATCTTCATTTCTAGTACTCCACTCAGTATGGGAAGGCACAAAATACAAACACACAGAGAAACACATGTGTATGTGTATATGTCTGTATCTATATCGAACTGCATCTTACCATCCTGAAATCTTTCCGGCAGCAGTAGCCCCGCCATACTGACTGAATGGCAACAGCAGACTTCCTCTGCTTCAAAAACTGTTTCCTAAACAGAAAAACAAGGGGAGGTAATGCTGAGTATGTTATTTATACTGCTTCTTATGATAATAGTAAAGAATAAAGTAGGATTTTTTTTCCTTTTATTGAATGTCTATACTCCAAACTTAGCCATATCAGGTCTAGGAACACCAGAGCAAAAAAAGCTCTTGTTAATTAAATAGCTCAATTATCAGTAAACAACTTGCCAGAGCAGTTGGATGAACACAAGGTTTCTTCTTCCTGCTTTTGAGTAATCAAAGAAAAGTATTATGTTGCAGCAGAAAGATTTGTCTGGTCAGACCTTTTTGCACCACAAAATTATCTTCTCTTAAAGCATTTTGTATGCTTCCATTTTCTTCATGCTGATGGAATGGCCAGGCCATGCTGTTTTGCCTGACCTTTCTGTCAACAAAGGCCTCAGCAGATTTCCCCTAGACTTAGCTCACTGTGTAATGGCAGCAGCATTGAATTGTTTGAGGTCACAAAGTGTTTTCCTATTTTACCATTTATTAGTAGGAAATATGAGACAGGAATGTGATTAATCCACCTTCATACATCTGAGATGACTTTGCTCTTAATGCTTCAAAAATACTCACAGTGGCTGCAGACAAAATTCATGGCTGCAGACAAAATTCAAGTCTGTGAGAACTGCAAATGCCCTTGCGCCAAGCCTGGATCAGTTAACTCCTTTCTCTCAGCCACTGGCTCCCCATTGTACTACTTGCCAGGACATGACATCTATGCAAGGACTGTACTTCTTTGGCAAAGAGAAGGATAAGTTAATTTCGATACATTTCTCTTCTATGTCTTATATTGGAGAAGGATCCTAAATAAGAGTCCTTGTAACTCCGAGGAAGTCACAGATCCCATGGGGATTTCCTACTTTCCAGATACCTACTGTATATTAGAAATAAAACATCTAGCCCTACATATTCATACATGCTGCATGTGCCATGGTCTTGTGTTTTGAAGAGCATCATGAAAATAAAAAAGGTGAGCCAGAACAAGTCTTTGTGCAAAATCTGCATAGACGCATTGTGCTCTGAAATTACAGTTAGTGGAAGGTATGGATTGATACATTTCATAATCAGAAATGCTTCTCTGTGTGTTAAACTGCACCACAAAGATTACTGCTTCAAACCAAAAGAAACTCTCTTCTGTAATACCACTGACCTGTCCTTCAATCCTCTCATCACCTTCTGGATAAGAAGAGCATTCTCTGTGAGTATAGTTTGGCGTTGCAGTTCCAGTACTGTGTCGTGATGATCCTGTTAAAGGAAAGTGTGGACATACTGGCTGAGCAGACACTCCCACAGGTTCTGAAAACTGGACACAAGGTCTGAGAGAGGCCCCAAATCAGCATTAGGTTATGGGATTAAAATATGTTTGTGGAAGTGCAGCAGGAAAAGTGCACACAGCTGAGCACTACTGTGGCTGGAGCCACAGACAAGCAGAGAATATGCCTGCAGTAAAACCATTTTTACCTGGGGAAATGCTATGGACAAGGAGGTCCCTGCAACAGTGTGCTGGTATCCAGGGGTTTTTTTATGATCAAGGCTTGAGCAGAGACATGTATCATTTTAGCTGCAGTACTGGAGCCCAGAAACAGCATCATCCTCTCCTACACTGGGATGTTTCCATTAAATTACTTGGCCTTCAGGAACAGAGATCCAGCCTCAGATTCAAGAGAGAATTTAGAAGAACATCCAGTCCTCTGGATCACCAGTCTTGCACTATTTAGAATAGAAAATAAACCATCTTTTTCACTTACCTTTAGGAAAATCTTGGTCTTTCCGACTTGCCAGCTTTCATCCTTGCCCAGCACTGCTTCAGAGATGCTGATACAGCTCTGTCGAGCATCATTCTTTAGCTGATGTTCAAAAGCATCATGTTAGGGCTTGGCTGGGAAACACAGCACCCATACTGTGGAAGGATGTATCACCCCGCACTTCATAGGGCAAAGAATAGAGACAGATGGGTCCTACAGATTCTGAGGTGACAGCAGAGTGAGTGAAAGTGGGCAAGAAAAGGAGGAACATGACTGCATGGCCAAAGATTCCAGAGTACAAGTGTGAAGAGGATGTTAAAAACCTCAGAAGTGAGATTACAGGAAAGAAACATCTAAGGGCAATGTGAAGCCACCCTGCCTATGATGTCTGTGTGGGGTATGTCAAAGATAGCTGGACCTAAAAGCTGTTTCAGCTGAGGTCTGAGTGAGTTGGTATTATTTATAGTGACTCTAATGACACCTTCCTCAACTCTGCCAGCGATAATCCGAGAACTTCCCACTGTGGAAAAGACTAAAGCCTCCCAAGGGAAAGCTGGATTAGCCTTAAGATGAGTCAATGCTCACATACCTGTTCTCGAAGAGACCACGGCAGGAGAACTCTATATCTCTCAAAGAACTCCTCAAATTTGTAGCGAATTGGGTATCCAGCTTTCCGGATCTGAATGGTCTCCATCATCCCTGAGTATCGCAGCTGTTTGATGCACAGCTCTCGGTCAAACAACTGAACGGGAAAGCAGACAAGGAGGAGGTTCAGAGCTGAAGGAAGCTACGTGAGCAGCATCTCTCAGATCAGATCCTACACATGGATTATCCTTAAGGACATGTCTATTAACCTTCAAGCTCAGGTGCCCGCAAAATGGCCTCAGGTGGTTTTTGTATTTGTACTTCTTATTTTTTAATCACCCTGAATTCATGATAGGTATAAACAAGTCACTCCAATGTCTGGATTTAGCACCATTTTCAACTCCAGTACTGCAATTTCAGATGAACAATAAACTGTTCATATAATTTTGCAGGTGTGAACAACTGCAGCAGCTACTCAGTCCCTCAAAACACAGCACAAGTGCTGCTGGTTTCTTATCCTGCAGATTAAAAACAGTCCCAGTAAGACACAGGCAGGACTTTTAAAATTATGAAGTCACTTGACTGATCTCACAGAAGGTTTTGATATAGAGCTGGGTAAAGATCTGAGTTCAAGACAAATGTCTGAATGACAAACTTGTCCTTTTACTCCTGCAAGGTCAAATAAAGCCATGTAACCCCCCACAAAGACCACTACCTCTCCTATCCTCACTCAGGCTGCTTCATAGTGGGACCATTGATGGATCCTAATGGTTTTTATTTATCCCCTTGTTGAGGGACCAGAAAGTCCCTGGTTTTGTCTTTATCTTTATTGGAAAGGCTTTTACAGCTCCTCTCATGAATACTCCCATGTGCTCTATTTGCTATCTACTACTCTCAATGATGCTTTTAAAGATGTTTCTATAAATTCGCAATCTGATATCCTACTCTTCTAGTAACAGCACATACTCCAGCTCATCCCGCTTGAAGGACAGGCATAAAACAGCTGCACAGTAACTGACAGCTGTTTCTCTTTAGAAAAGTTTACTGAAGAAAAGACCTTGTGTTGTTCAAACATTACCAGTGGTTTCTTGTAGTCATTTGGTTTAATGCAGCGGATGAAGTATGGTTGACACTGCTCAAGGATCTTCATTAGTTTTTCCAGGGATTGCTTGAACTGTCCTCCCAGAGTAGAGAGCCGTTTGGCAGTGTCCAAGCCCTGGAGAGAGGAAACACATGCTGACTGCTGCATCCCTAACAGAGGGACAATTAATAAAGTTTTGGATTTTTGTACCATCTAACAAGACCACACAACTGTCAGAAAAGAAAATATTTACCCATATGGGAGCTAAGTTTGCCATATGTATTTTTTTAATTTGGGGTTATTCTTGTGAAGAAACTGCACTAAGCTCTTTCGTCTACTTGGACAGTAAGTTCTAGCAGTGGGAGAGGTAGAATGAATCCCATCCACAGGAGCTCACATGGGCCTATCTCTTCCCACCCAGACTGTGTTTAGTGTGGGGCTTGGGTGACAACTCATGGGGCTGTGCCTGAAAGCTTGGTGAAAAACTGCTGCTCCCAAAGCAGTAAGACAGTTTGCTGCAATCTAAATTCTAATCCTGAAGATCCCAAAGAGCTCATTCTTCAGTGATTAGAATGAGTTGCTCACTATCACTACAGTAAGCAGTGAAAAGGCAAAATTTTCCTGGAGGACAAGGTAAAAGCTACTCCCTCTACAGCAGTATGTAAAGTGCTTTATGTCTCACTGCTCCTGGGTTAAAATTTGCTCCTAGGTCCAATAGTGTAACCCCAGCTGGCTCCTGACTTCCCCAGCTTCTGTTTTCCACCCATTTCTTTTTTACACAGAACATCACAATAGGCCTAAGCCTCGACCTCTTAGTGTGTTTCAAGGGCATATTAAATTTGCATGAGAACAAAGCAGGTTCCAAGCAACACAAGGACTTTGACTGGCTTTTTCCATACAGGCACGGAGCTTATAATTGCAGAACAAGGCAGACAGTATGGCTGGGGGTAGGGGGAGTATTTGGGTTGTGCGGTTTCTGTTTTTTTAGCCAAGGAAATAATTTAAAGGCTAATGGCTCCCCTCACTTTCTGATATCAGTACCTCATTCTAAAGTGCCACTTTCTGCTTTAGCTACAGGGCAATACTGCCCTCCAACGACCAAACGCTGACGCCTTTCGAAACCAGCTCCTGGGACTACCTCGGAACAGCTCTGATGCTTCTCAGGGCCAGCAAGCTTCTGTTTGAAATAGTCCTATATATAAGTTTAAGCTATGTAAGAAAATAAATCAACCAATCCAGATTTTAGCATTCTCTCTGCTGTGACACTAAATGGTCACTTGACCGTTGCAGGTAAGGTCCTCATGACCTTACATGTGTTTACATGTGCAATATTGCTAGAGCTGAATTTGTTGTTGAGCCAGGAGAGCAACTCTAAGGCCTCAGGATAGTGAAGTTTCTTCTGGAAGTTTATTCTATGTTCTTCTCTGTAGCCTGTTTTTTAGGCTTCCTCCCCATAGCAAACTAATTTGAAATTACTAGGAGTGTTTCAGCTGACTTCTGAGCAGTTTGAAATGGGCTGTACCCACTTTTCCTGCCTCTTTTCTTGTCATGGTGCTGTACTGTCTATATGCGAGGAAAGTTTTTTTTTTCACCAACACAACCCAATGTATAGAGACAAAACCCATTAGAGCACTAGAGCAGTGTAGACCTGATATTTTATCTGAAGGTAGTAATACTATTTAAGAGATACTAAGCCAGTTCTTTGTAGCTGCTTTGTATCACTTCTGACATTCTTCTCCCCCATGTTTACCTGTCCATGGCCAGGTGTTCTGGAGAGCAGAAAGCCAAACTGGGAGAAAGACTGAGGAAGAAAGGAGAGAATCAGAAAACAATGACAGATGAACAGACAGATCACAGGTAAGAGAGCAGGCAGGCTGTTTGTTCTGTACTTGACCAGAAAACTCAAAGATCTAAGCATTAAAAGCAAAGTTACCTTACACTGCACAGTTAAACGCTCAGAAATCAAAGGTATGTAAAAGTTGTAGAAGGACAGAGAACTCCTGAATTGCCCCACACTATTTCTAGCCCACTGCACTCTACAATCCCCTTTCTCACTAGTCCCAGGGCAAGGCTCCTTGGATCATTCAGCACAAAAGGTTCTGTGATAATTAACTATCACAACCTTTGTCACAAAGCCCCTGAGCCAGGAAGGAGAGCTAAAGCTGCAGCAGTATGTGGGGCAGTGAGCTGCATCCACAGTTGTCACTGGGAGAACGGTTGTACTGTTCTGTGACAGCATCTTTCAGTAACAGCACAAGAATAGATCTTCTCTGTGCCAACCTGTCAGCCCTCTTCAGGAAGGATGAGGCTGCCCAGTCAGATGCTTTGGTGTTGTGGTGTGACAGCAGGTTAGCTGGAGGCTTCTGAACAGGGACTGGCTTTGCAGAAAGTCTCTGACTGGTGCCCTGTGCCATCGCAATGGACTTTCAAACCACAGTTTCCTCCTACTGATTTACATCCAACCATGTGGTTGCTGTATGGCAGACTCAAAGGGTACACATTCAGTTGATGACAAAGTGTAGGGAGGTTCTGTACCAGCCTGCAGGCATGTCTACACAGATGGCCAGGGATACAGTCCTGTGAAACAGGACTGACGTTACATCTGTGTACAGCAAGAACACCCGCCAGGCCCTGCCTTTTCCTTCGCAGAAATGCATTGAATAAAAGGGACAGGGGTTTGTAAAGAGAGTGCAAAAGGAAGCAAAGGTCAAGAATAGCTAGAGCCTTAAGGAAGGAAGGAGAAACAATTTGTTTCTGTAAGCCAGAGCCAGTAAGTCTACCTTGTAGGCCTGTTCAGCTCCAAGATGACGGATGGTCCCACGTCCCAGACTTGGTGGGGTTGTTTCCACCTGGAAAATCTCTCTCAGGAATTTGTTTTTAGATGAATGAACCACTTGCATTACATTAGCGCTCAGTGTGTCCCGATTTTTCTCCAGGAAATCTAAATGATGGAAACAAAAGCTGCTTGTCATCTCCACAGCCTGCTGGCTTTAGTATCACTTCCTCCAGCTAAAATCCACTTTGTTTACAGTGACTTACAAATTAGTTTAAAGTAATCCTCCTGACCCTCTGATCTGACTTCAGATCAACACTGCCACACATCCAGGGCAGGTCATGCCCTGCTCTTCCCTCTCCATGTCCAATTGAAATAGACTCACCTTTTGAATCATAGAAGACAACCCCAGCAAAGTGGTTGATGCCAAACTTAGTGTCGTGGACACTTTTAGGTGGGATGTAGACATAACTTTTGCCATGGAGGGAATTCATTTTGACAAGCATGGTGGCTTCTGTACCCTAGAAATAAATACAAGCAAAAAAGGACAGTGAAGCAGATTTCCCTCAGTACTGGATGATGCTCAGGAAACGAACGTGATGCTCAGAGAGAAAAATATATCAAATTCTGCTCCTTGTTTATGTGGTTTGTGTATGGTGGCATAAAGCATTTTGGTGCTTTATAATCAAGACCCTGTAACATTCCTGACACCACCAGTAGTGCTGAGAATTTCCCAAGTCATTGGGAAATGACTCAACCAGAGCCCCTCACCAGCCTTCCCCTGCCATCCTGCCCAGACATGCTCTGAAGGGTGCATGGTCCTCTCAGTGCTTTCTCTCCCCAGCTGGTGAAAGACTTCTGAGAACCCTGGAAGAAGGTTGCCCCAAACAGATCCCAGCAACACACTCTGATGGTGATTCTCACAGGTGAGCAGACGGTTGCTTCTCTTCATCACAGTCCCATTCCCCTGAGGTGCAGATGAGGCTTGCTCTGCTTAGTGGTCTGTGCTAGGGGTAGAGAGTGCTGTGTTCTCAGAGAAATCATGAGTTCCAGGAATCATAGAGGAGATGCTTTCTTGTCCTGACTGCAGAAGGTACAGTGAGGACTGCCCTCTTCTTAGGGAAGAAAGGGGAAGGCTGTCTGCCTGTACTGATCCTCACAAATCGCTACCTGAAGACTACAAATGAGCTGAGGCAGGGCCTTGCTTTTCTGGACAAGCTTATATTGCTATCCCATTTCTGTACCAGCTCCTGCTTAGCCTCACCATGCTCTGGAGACTATAAAATGCAGGGATGTCTGAGATCAGATGCTACTTCCAGCTCTGCTCTTCTGATTTGAGCTGCCTGGCCTTTGCAAGATAACTATTTCTCACACCAGTGACATTGTTCAACTCAGAATGTCATCCCAGAGCAGAAGGAGCAAACTGCAGCTTGGACCAACAGCAGAACAACGTTCAAACAATATGTGAATTCACATATTTCCTAAGCAGCCCTTTTCAGATGACCTAGACCTCTTCTTTCTCTGGCTGGCACAGCAGCAAGCATTTCAGCTGCCAGATACAGGAAGAGCATGCTCCAGGATCAAGGGAAGCTGCTCTATAGTGAGCCAACTTAAAAGAAACCTCAATGGCAGAAGGCATTGCCACTCTTTATGTATCCAAAAGCCATGGTTGCAGTTTTCTGTGTGTAAAGCTAAGGCAGGCATTATGGGTGACACCAGAAATGTACCTTTGGGAACTTGCTCTCTTCATCGATGAGAGAGATGATATTCATAGGCTTCAGAGCAATGACTTCCAGAGCCTGGCGGTTATCAGTGAACTCAATGTTATTCCAGGCAATGTGCTCTGAAAGGTATTCCTCTTGCTCCATCTTGAAGACATGGTGCACGAAGAACTGCTGAAGGTGTTCGTTGGCAATGTTAATACAGAGCTGCTCAAAGCTAGAGGGAAACAAGATGGCAACCCAGAGTCATCCCAGGAAAACACTGAGCAAAATGGAAGGACGAGCTGAAATGGGAAACACAACACAACCTCCTTTGTACTATATTTAAAATATATCCCAAGAGATGCTGTAAAAATGTTATGGAACAAGGGAGTTTGGTAAAGAGGCATGGGATAGCTACATTCTTACATTGTGTCTTCCTCCTCATAGCAGCTTCGCAGTACTCTCCTCTGAGAAAAGTTTTGGAACAGTCTTGTGCAATGTTTGCACAAAAAATATTGCAGGAAGAGGCAGAAACCAAAGAAAAATGGAATCTGTGCAAGATCATAATTGAGGAGATTCACTGATGGAAATTTCTCTGCCTTTCTGAGAATCAGGATATAATGGAAGAGCAAGTGTCTGTTTTTTCATTCTTTCTCTTAACTTCAGCTTCCCAGTGATATTTACTCTACAGCCTCCTACCTGTTGTTGCTGAAGTTTTCAAACCCAAAAATGTCCAACAGCCCAATAGACTGACGTCTGTCTTTAGGCTTCTGAGAACTTGGGTTGAAAATGGCTGAGTTGATCTTGTTTACTATCCACAGGAAAATCCGTCCATATATACCCTGAGAAAAAGAATTAAAGAAGAATTAGAACTCACCATTACTGTCTTTGAACATGGCTTACCTCTTGCACAGTGCTACTGCAATGCTGTCAAACTGTGCCTGAAGACTAGGAGTGAGAAGAGCCCTCTGTGTGAGTGTTTGCCACAGGAAACTCTCGAGTCAGCACCACAGACAGCTTTGGAAATGTCCCCCAGCAGGCATAAGCACCCATACCTTCACAAAGGCATCCCTCCCATCTGCTGCTTGAATTACATTCAGAGGTCTGGACACGCTTTCTCCTCGGACGAAGATGGACAGGTTTGTGAGGCTGCTCTGGAGTTCACTGGAGTCCACCTGGAGGAACAGTCAGAGCAGCCTGGTCATTCCATGTGGATAAAAGAGACCCAGCAAAGTCTGTCTTGGAAGGAAGACTTGGACAGTTGCATTCACTGGAGGCCTGCTGCCCAGTCATTGATCTCCTAGCTCAGAAAGACATCTGAAAAAGCACCACTTGAGTGTCAGCAGGACAGAGATAGGCCCATCACATGTGAACCCATACTAAACACTCCACAGGGGCATGCCTTATTAGTGCACAAAGCGAGCCAGGAGAAGTAGTGGGAGAAGACAACAAGAATCCATTACCTCAAGCAATTTGGTTGCAATTGAGAAGTGTGGTGAGTCCATCACATCAGAGCAGTCCAAGTTGTCATACACAGCCGCTACAATGAGGAAAGGGTCAATCTCAGGGTGAATTGTTTCTCCTGCAGCAAGGGGCTGTGCTGTTATCTCAGGTATCTGTGACCTGGGAGCACTGGTGATATGGAAAGGCAGATAAGTTCTCCCAGGATTGATGATTTCACTACGGAAGGTCATACTTTCACCCAGAAAGCCTGGGATGTACAGAGCCCTCTCCAGTTCAGAATGCCAGTCCATTTCTAAAGTGTGAGAGCTCCTGGCATTCTGCTGGTGGGTATCTGAGATTGTACCAGTGCCACACCAAAAGCACATATACACAAGTGAGTGTCACCACACCCACCCACAGAAATGGCTGCTGTCATCTCCACAGCTGTCACTCTGTCCTCTATTTGGTATAGCACAACAGTCATCAATTTTAATAAGGCATTATTTAATCTTTCTGTTTGTTTAGTAACACCCTATTTCTAACCAAGGAAACAGGATGGCAAGACAAAAATAAGAATGAGATTATAGATTTTAGAACACTAGAGGGTGAGGTCCCCAGTCAGAATACCATGGTTCTTATCTGCCAGTCCTTACAACCTCATCCACCCAGATAAGCACAATCTGATCTCCGCAGATGAAAGGGGCAGCAGCTTCAGGCCTTTGCCATGGAGTCTGAGGGAAGGCTGCACACATGCAATGCTGTGTTTACCTTCAAACTCTACATTCCCCAGGTGCAGGATCACTGCCAGCAGCTTGCTGATGTCCCAGTGCTCAGAATCAGAGAACATGAGGATCTTCATGGCTGAGCGGATATGGGCATAATCCTTGGCATCATTCCGGCCATCACAGGACATGCAGTTGCCCTACAAGACACCACACCCCCAGGTAAGGAAAATCTTCCCCCGTACTGACATGAGGAAGACCCATAGATGGAAACATCCCTGAACCCAGCCTGGATGCTCTGTGAGCCACTTGCCTTAAAACACAAAGTAAAAACCTATTTAGACATTCTGTAGGTTCTTCCCATGGCTGTTTTTTTCTCTGCTGCCAAGAACAACCATCAGCCAAGGGCTAAATAATGGATTTCTCCAAGGCCAGACTGAACCTGGAGAAGGCAAAAGGAAAAGCTGAGGGGAAGGCTGCTCTAGAACAGAAAAGGACAGGAAACAAATCTACTTGACAAGGCCATGTCTGTTCCCATGATCTCACTTTGCCTAGTCAGTGAACAATTAAAAGCCCAAAACCCAAACCAAAGCCAGTAGGACTTGCTCAGTACTAGAAAGCAAATCTCAAAACATTAGGTTCTAGTGGAAGACAGATGGAAGTATCTAAGGTTGCATGTGAAGAACCTTCAGCACAGCCTGTACAGCAGATCCTGCAATGCTGCTCCTGATAGAAACCATTTTCAGCCCTAATAGAGATGGGAAAATGCCTTTTTTATCCTTACTATTGTTAAAAATACAGTATGATGATTACAAAAGTGAAGTACTTCTAACCGTTTCACTTTACAGCATGTAAACATGCCAGCTTGAGCCAGCAGCTGACCTGAACAAACCAGGGATAGGTTCTCTGTTAATCTAATCCCTCTAGCTCTGTATTACATGCCCTGCTGCTGACCCAGGGAACCTCAGGCCTTTTAATGGAATGGCCAGTGTGTGAATTGCTGTCATCAGCTCTTGTTGCAAGATCACTGCTATTTTTAAAATATTACACATGAAAAAATCCCCAGTAACTCTACTGATACTGCTTTTGAGACTTCAGAAACAGTTTTCTAGACTTGATTTAATTCCCTCTGAAACTTGGTGTCCAGTTTCTTTTAGCCTCAGCAGAGTCAGCACTTAGCCCCATTTTTCCACAGCTGTAGAGCAGCCCAAATCATACCAGCTGACATTTAATACTAGGAATCTGCACAGGGTAGAGAACAGGATTTTCACAATGTCTTTCATACTCTAAACCAAACAGTTATTTCCAAAAATCTCTCCTATGAACATCTCACTCCCGCCAATGTGGCAATGTAAACCCATACAAGGACATTATCATTAGCTATTGGAGCTAGATTGAACACCTGTAGTGATATTTATCAAATAGTAGGACTATGATTCTTGTGTTTGTTTCTGCTTACACATTTCCTCCCAAAGTATAGGTACCTGATGATTATTCTCCCTGGCATGAGACCTGAAATTTGAGTACCTGTGAAATCAGGGGCTATTTCTCAACTGCTTCAACATGTTCCTTATGTTTCTTAAGCCTAACTTTGACAGAAAGCTTTGAACTGCCACAAGCTGGCTCCTGCTGCTGGACCTGAGGGTCATGGCAGTTTTGGTTTCCCTGCTTCTGGTGCTCTAAGAAAAGGACTGCTCAACTTTGTTAACTACTGCTCTGTTGCTCTTATTGATTGTAATTGCTAGCCAGGAGAATTGGGCAGAGGGATAGTGGAGAAGAAAGCATAGTGTTACCATAGTGAGATACATGTACTCTGAAGCAGTGCCCAGATTCAGCATCTTCTTCTGCTCTGTATTCATCCCCATCAGCATGCAGTAGAAGATGTGATAGTTCCTTTCCTCTGGAGCCTAAAAAAAAGAAACAGGCAGGGGACACTTTGTCAGCACAGGGCAGTGACGTAGCACAGGCAGAAGGGACATTGCCATTGCACTCACCTGCCGACAAACACGGGACTTCTCCAGGAGAAATTGCTCTATGCGGGCTCCTTCTATCACTCCGTTATGGTTGAAGTGGATATCAATGTATTTCCCAAAGCGGCTTGAATTGTCATTTCGAATTGTCTTGGCATTTCCAAAAGCTGATGGGCAAGGGACAGAGACAATATCTGGATGACTGCAGTTAATTAACATTGAGTCTACTTTTTATCCCCTTCTTCTTTTGCTGCTGTTCTTGCACACATGTTCCAAATGACAGCACTGAGCAGCACTGAGGAATGTTTGCTCTCAGAGTGCCTCTGAAGAGAGAGGCAGCTATGCTGTCCATCCTAAAACACAGTCAGCTGATCCAAATGCAGCTTGTATCTGGACAGCCAAGAGAGATAGGCATGTCTGATGACCAGAAAGATCTACTGACAATGAACTCAGTCCCTCTGTAGAGAAGGATGGGTGTCTCAGAGAGGTCCCACATGGATATTTTCATGCTTTGCCAGTCACTTTGCCCCTATCCAGTGGAAATGCTAAATTGGGGGCCTTAGCTTGGGTTCTACATTCCCTAGGATCTGGTGCTTTCAGCAGATCTGGGTTACATACTGTAATGGCACTTTCTCCTGAACTTTGAGTGCTGCTGTGGACTTCAAGGGGATGGTGCAGAAAGTACAGAGAACTTCCACCCTGCAGCACTGGGGCTTCATGCGTTTTAGCAGTTACACAAATACAGCCATCCAAAGATCTGTTTCTGGATTTTCCTCCTGGAATCAAGGTGGGAAATCAGGCATGTCTGCTAAATAACCCACCTTCCAGAATTGGGTTGGCCTCCAGGATCTGCTGCTCTATCCAGGAGTGCTGGCCACTGACAGCTGCAAGAAACTGTAGTACGAGCTTTGTACTTTCTGTCTTTCCAGCTCCAGATTCTCCACTGCAGAAAGAAATGAGACTGTTACAGGTTTCCTTTCTTCTTCTTTTGCTAGGGGGACAAAATGGCAGACCGAGGTAATAGAACATATTTCCCTGTGAATCACAGGTCAGACTGTCTTTCATGGAAAGCTGGAGAACTATTTTTTAGACTTACGCTGAGGACTAAATTCTCCCACAGATTAAAAACAACTAAATCTATGAAAAGTATTCTGTAACAGAGCAAATTCAATGACTATTTGCCTTTCTTCTTTAATGCCCTCCTAGATTTTAAATGCTAGTCTTAGCACATCAGTGCCATTGCCTCAGTTGTTACCAGGTATTATTGTAATGCGACCATCTGGTTCTCAACATTGGTGATTACCAGAAAATGGATACACATTATGTGTCTCTGGAATTATATATTCCATCCAACTTCAGGTTAGCAGAGGTTGTTTCTCTCCAGGAAATCTTTATTCTCTGCAAATACATGTAACAAAAGTACCGTGTCCCCCAGGTAAAAGACAGCCTGCTGCACAGGTTCCTACTTTCTGTTTCTATCTGTAGTGACAAGGTGATGAATGTATCACCACATTCAAAGATCCTGGGGGAAAACAATGGACTTCAGAAGTCCCTTGCTTACCTGTTACCTTTGTTTATCTTGCTTACCTTTTGCGACCCTAACTGAAAATGGAGTCGCAAGGGAGAAAATATTTCCTTCCTGTTGTCTCTAGTCTTATCTGTGCTCTTCCATTGGGAAGATCTCCCGGGTTCAGAAAGGTGCTCCAAAACCATGCCACACTTGGCTTTTGTTACCTAACCTCTCCCAGTCCAGTCACCTGATGACACAGCACTGATCTCGCTTATTCCTCTTCATATTGAAATAACAGTTGTCTGCGATGGCAAAGACATGAGGTGGCAGCTCCCCGATCCTCTTGTTGCAGTACAGTCGGATCTGATCCACTGTGTACAGGGGCAGCAGCTGGTATGGATTCACAGCTACCAGGATTGATCCTGTATACGTCTGAAAAACAGTTAATGAATGTTACCTCTAGCAGCAAACCTGCAAACAGGAACAAAGCCACCTGCAGGATAAATCTACACAGAGGCAGGAGAGAAGCCTGGGACATCCATAGCAACAGGTAAGTGAGGCTGAGTGCCTTAGTCCTCACTATAGATTGCTATTAACTATCCCAGCACAGGGAATTTTTTTTGCAAAAGGAAGGACGCTAGCTGTAATCTTCTTGACAGATCACAGCTCTATTTATGTCTCAGGTTAAAGCACAAGAAAGTCCCATTTGACACAACGCTGTTGTGTATCACAAGCTGGTCTGCAGTGTTCTGTTAAGCTGCTTTTGTGCTTTTTTACAGATGCAGCAGACCTCAGCTAATGGGCAAATTCATGGCTGTGATATTCATACAGTCATTTAGTAACATTTATAAACAACAGCAACATTGAAATGAAGAAAGCTGCTGAACACTGTAGAAATACAACACAATTACATTGTTCAAGAACTTGCTCAACAGACAACTGCAGCCTGATATAACTCATAGAATAGGTCTATCCACAGCATCAATAAAATCAGTCCTTTTTTACTCTAAATATCACCACATCTGTGTTGCAAGACAAAGTTCTTGTCCTGTGGTAGCAGCAGTACGCCCAGCATGAGATGAAAAGTATGCAAAAACTTGAATACCATTGTCATATTATAAACTGTGAACTAAGGACCAAAGAAACTGAAAATGTTATATTGTTTCAAGTCACAGGTAAAACCTGTAATGGACAAGAAATGAAACCCGGGCTCCTAAATACCAGATTTATTCTTAATCTATTTTATGACATCAAAATCAAGTAACCACTGACTTGGGCTGAAGGGCATTCCAAATGGTCACTTGAGAAAATAAGCAGGATTGCTACTGCTGCCTGTTTCAGTGATCTCAGGGACCATCAGCTCCTTCACAGACAAAGTACTTGAATGAAAGAGGAGAAAATCTGTGTTGTGCCTCCTGGGCATACCCAATCCATAAAGAAAGCGTGTGCAGAAAGGCTTGTGGTTTGTTGGCCTCAGCACTCACATAGATCTCGTGCTTCTGGTGGCGGATGAGGAGGTTGTGCACCATGCCTGCTTCATGGAGATCCCCAAGGTTGATCATGTCTTCTACTCCCTGGGCCGAGGAGGGGTGCATGAGGCGCACCATGTGCATATTCCGAGCTGTAATCCAGTGCTCCTGGAAAATGCAAGGCAGCAGTTGTAAGGTTCTGCTGTTGCTCAGAAGCAAACAAAAGAGACAAATGAGACAGAAGGAGCTGCAGCATGATCAACTCTTAAACAAGCAGCTGACTGAGCTACAGAAATGAACTGGTTCGCTGCTCCCCATGCCCAGATGATGTGAAACATTGGATGAAGCCATTCAGGTGGGTTCTGGGTATCACCCAATTTAGCAATGTTCAAAGTGCAGTTGCATTGAGTCCTCACAGCCACATCAGGTACAAAGTAGGGATGAAACCTCAGCCTAACTGAATTTAGTGGAATCACGATTTCACATAAAGCTCCACCAGATTCCAAGATTGGAGCCTGTCCATTTATTTTAACTGCAATAACAGCATTTCTAGCCTAGGAGGCTTGAAATCTTCACAGAATGGGGACCAGGAGATACTTGGATATCACTCTATACTCTCTTCATTTTTCATTCTTTCTTTGCATATATCCTACCGGCCATCCACAGCAGAGCATTTGACAAGATGGGGCTTTGGTCTGACACAATAGGGCCATTCTTTTTTATTTTTACCTCTAAATTTTATGTTCATCTTTTACAGATCATTATAGTGTAGCCCACCTTGCCTTCATCATCCTCCAGCAACATCCGTCCTGAGTCAGAGTCCTTCACAACTGCACCAATAGGGACATCAAATTCACTGTTTGTGCGAGTGTCCAGCCACACATGGTCACCCTGGGGAGGAAAAAAAGCTATTGTCAGCTGCAGTGGCAAATTTTGTGCTGTGTAGCCCACAAGAACACATCTTTAGGTCTTAAGCTTTTAGTGATTTGATTTCTTCACAGTGCTTAATGGGGTAACTTACTTCTCTGAGGCAGTACAGGCTAACAGCTGGAGTATCAAGACCTTTGAGTTCTGCTCCTAGCTCCACAGCTGACATAGAACATGACTTTGGACAAGCCACCAAGTCCAGCTGTCTCACAATAGGAAATGAGTCAACATTAAGCAATGAGGCAGCAATCACTAAGCTCCCTCCCAGAGACTAGAAGAGCACAGGGAATGTTGGTAAAGTGCCTTGACAGCCTTGCATGGGCTTCTTTCACAAGAGATGCTTGAGAACCTAGACATTACCATGAAAAAGAAAACCAAAGAAACAGATGTCCAGCCTGGGTACCTGGAAATGTGGAAGGGTCTGTTGAAAGAGTTTTTAGATATGGATTCTTTCTGCTACAGCTGAAATGCCAGTGCATCTATGATTCCTCTTCAGAAAAAAAACCAGAAAAGCATTCTGCATTCAGCCCAGATCCTCCTTTCAAACTTGCAGAGACATGGCAACATCCTCTCCAGAGAGCAAGGGAGTGAGAACTGCTCTGCTGCTGCTGGAGGAGAGGTGAGAGCTATGGTTCCTGGCACTGCTGTCCTGGTGGTGCTCTCTGGCTCCAAGCACCCAAGAGAACACCTTCTCTGCCTCAAATTCAAACTGAAACTTCACTGGGATGGTTGGAATGAAAACTGACCTATACCTGCTGAAAAATCACCTTTCTAGTAAAGAGAATGTTTTATGTAACTTCTGTCACATACTGCAGTATTTCCTCACAAAGTTGCAAGTGTTTTACTGAAAAATTATTTTCTTTCCATCTCAAAATACTTCCTGGGCTTAAATTTAAAAATCAGCAACTACAGCATAAAGCACCCTTAAACATTGCAGGAGGCTGTGAAGTATTACAGATGAACAGCCCTCATTTGAGGTGGTGGGCTTCCCATCCCTTGAGGGTCAGGCTTGATGAGGCTCTGAGCAACCTGACTGAATGCAAGATGTCTCTGCTCACTACAGGGGGGTTGGATTAGTTGGCTGTTATAGGTACTTTTGAATCAAACAGATTCTATGATTTGCTGGGACTCTGGGTATAATTGATATTGTTTCAGTGCCACACCTTGAGACAGAGGTCACCAGCTCAGTGCTGGCATGGCCAGGCTGAGCACTACGCCTCTGCCTCTCTAGGCTAGACTGGTACTATTTTATAACTTGTTGGTGCTGGGTTATTGCTGCTTTCATTCTGACGTGGACCATACCATTAAGGTAAAATTCTCCTCTTTGGGCCTCAGGCTGCTCAGCAAATCACAGTGAAGAACAGGACTTACCTTGCTGAAAATCACCATTATGTTTCAGATCACGGGCTGCAACCTGCAAAGTCAAGAAGAACTTAACATTAGGCCAGAAAAGGTTCAGGCATTGATCAGAACAGACTGTGGATTGGAGAGATTTCCTTGTAAAAATATCTGCCAAATGCTTTAAAATGGTTGTTTTTATAAATTTCATTATAGGAAATGAGATCATAACAGGCTGCACCCAATGCAGAAACAATTAAATTCTCTGCCTAAAGCAAGGAGCTGCAGCACCAAGGAATGGACAAGTCTGGGGACACCACTGTTTTCTCTCTCTTGTTTCAATAAACTTCAGTATTAGAAGAAAACATTGTGGTAAGAGAATTAAGGCCCACTTGCTTTCCCATAGCTGCCCACTTTTTTCATCCATGTTATTTGCAAAGTTAGAAATAACTTTCATAAATCACATTCTTGTTTAAAACTTTTTCTTCGTACTACACAGAAGGAGCATTTATACCCCTGTGTGCAAAATTGTGCTGCTGTGATGGGTCACACCAGTGTCTTAACCATCAGAGGACTGACTGAGGGGAGCACCATCAAACTGGGAAGAGCTTGACATCTGTGCTCTATAGAACTCCTCAAAAGGGCTAGAAAAGATTGAAGAAGATTTCTGAGTACACTCAAAATGATTCACCACTTTAGAGTCCACATAAGCCATGTAGAAAATTATCAAAGTTACAAAACATATTGTGATTCCAAAATGAAAAATTAATAGAAACTTCAAGAGATTATAGATGGCTGATGTACAAGTCTAGTGCTAACACACGTTTGGAACGTAATTTTACCCCAGGTGACCCAATGACAAGAAGTGGACTGTCACACTTGATAAGAAAAGCAGGCACATGAGGAAACTGTGACTCCTGTGCTCCCCTGCTACTGATATTAAGAACTAATTTTCCCCTTGAGGCGAAGGCAACCTCCTCTGACAGCTCTCCATTTTGTAGCACAACACCCATGAAAATTCAACAATGCAACTCCAACATGTGCTTTCTGGCTGTTTGCTTTGTTTCTGTTGCCTTTTTTTACACTCTCTCCAAAAGAAACTTCCGTCTTTTATAACTAGTTATTCTCATGGTGAAATCCTGGTCCTTATTCAAGACTCAGGAGCTGGATCTCTGTATGAACCTCAAGAATGGGATGACTATTACCACGAGGGATGCGAGGTGATGCAGAAGCATGGTACTTAGCAGCCACAGGCCAGAGACAGGCCATGGTCAGCCGCAGCCACGCACACCTGCCAGATGCATTTTCACCTGTACCAGAGCCCCGAACAGGGCAGCAGGGCAGAAATGTCTATGTGGGACAGAGGGAGTGGTACCTGCAGACACGACACACAGCTGTTCTGTGTCACAGCTATGGTACAGTCAGCTCCAGATCCTGTCTATGGCAACAACCAAGAGTTGTTCAACCCCAGAATACAGAGTTTCAACATTTCAAATGCTTATTCCCAGGGAAGTTCAAAGCAGCCATCCCGCCATCCCCCCATCTGCTTGAATGACCACCAGAAGAACTGGCTTGCTCTCCTGCTTTTCTTTCAGAAGCAGTAAAGCACCAAAGAACAACCTGCACCCCACAGGACAGGAGATTACCTCTCCAGAAGAAATCTTCACTATCTGGCTTCTGCAGTTGAGTTCCCTCTTTCTCATATGCATTGGCATAAGAAGGAAAAGAAAGGCGAGACTGCTACTGGCACCATGAAGGGATCCTTCCCCAAGCACCAATTCTCTGCAGCCCTGAGGAGGAAGTGACTGAAGCACGGTTATTTATTGCAGGACTTTGCTCCCAGTTCAACACAGATGTCACTTCCAAGTCAGGTGTTCCAGTAAGCAAGAAGGCATATTCTTGCCTGGATGAACTTTAAACTTCAGTCTCTCCTCTGTGTCTGAATCCTTCCCAATTTCTAGAAATCATTCCCTGAAGAAAACCCCTTGGCATCTGGTCTTAGGCTGCTTTCTTGAGCTTCTCTTGGAATCTACCCATTATATAGAATAAAATCAGGCCCTCACCCCTCATCTCTCTTCTTTGGTTTTGCACAGCTCCTCCTGCTTGTCAGAAAGTCCACCTCAGTCCATATGCTGCTGGACTGCATTGTGTGTCACTGTACTGAGAGCAGAAGGCAAAATGAACTCATGGCACTGGTGAAACCAACAGTCATACAGGCATACAAAGGGAAAATATGTTGTTTGAAACTTCCTGGTCTTGTTATCATTAATTTATCTCCCTACAACGCTCTGTCCCTGTGTTCCAGCATCAGGGTGTCTCTGCCCATGACAGGGGAGTTGGAACTAGATGATCTTTAGGGAACCTTCCAACCCAAAACATGTGTTAATACACTTACTAGCTGAATGCCTATGTTCGTATTTCCTAGGTAGCACACTGGACCAAGGGCAAGACAACACAAAGCCTCATTCTGGGTATGGATTCTTGGGACACCTGCTATAGCTCCATATCCAAATCAGAGGCAAGCATCCATCATAGCATGAAAGAGTTGGGAGTTACGTGGTGTCTACCCACATCACTATTTATATTTTAATAGGGCCTTCAGTGCTTGGAGACTTGCAGAGGAAAACAGGAGACCATGAGGAAGAGAGGTGATCAGTCTCTACATTCCTAACTGTGCAGATCACTCTTACCTAAAGAATCTGCTTCAAAATAGTTATTTAGCGGACTTTTATTTCTGATACAATCAATTTTAGAAGAGACATGGCTGTAAGTGACATGGGGGAGCACAGGTTTGGGAAGTCACAGAGCTGCACTTCCAGCTCGCCAAGAGAGAGGAGCTCCAGTTACTACCGAGAATAGGGTTTGGAGAGGGCATGTGTAGGGCACAGGCATGTCTGCATCTGTGCTTAGAGGTGATTTGCAGTATGGCCTACACTGATGAATGCACTCAGAAATACAGCAAGTTACAATGGGATAATCCCCGGTGAGTTTAATCCTGTGGTTGTTCAGAGCAGTTGGTCTGTCCGGGCAGACATGTGTTAACAGAACTGCTTCTTCCTGACAGCTTCCTAATTAAGAGATTGATGTCAGGATCAAAGGGTTTAATTTGCACATGGCACCAGCTCTTGCATTTCCTCTCCAGCTAAATCACAGCAGCCTTGGTGTTTCTGCATCACTGAGCCAAGCATCATTTTATGTTGAACTGACTCTTTTTGTGAGTCTCCTCAGAGGAGATAGGTTGGATATAAAAATTTTCAATTAAAACCTTTCCCTCTGATGCCTTTTTGTCCACATGAACCTCCTACCCTTCCTCTAAGCAGATTTGTAGCTCTAAGTCACCGATGTCTGCTGACTCTGAAAAGCACCCTGCAGGGAGCAAAGCAAACTAAAGCAGTAGTACATACCAGTCCAGGATTTGCGCGTGCATTCCTTGGTTGTCCTGAGCATTCTGTCCCTTGGGGAAAGGCTTATCTCACTTCAGACAGTTCATGGTGTTGCAGAGCGAGGCAGGCTGGCAGTGCCAGGGATCCGTATCATTGCACACCTTCACACACACTGAGTGGGTGCTGCTCTCTCTGCTCACAGGAAGGCAGGTCCTTCTCCCCCACTGCGCAATCCCATTATAGTCTCAGTGTCACTCCATCCTTCCTCTTGGGATGCAGCCAAGATGGCATTACCAGGGTACGTTACAGGCTGGTAAGTGCCGGGTTCTGGCTCAGGAGGAACAGAGACCCATGCAGGTCAGCGTGCCTGCAGTGCCCATACACACAGAAGCAAGAAGGCTAACAGCATCCTGGCTTGTATTAGGAACAGCATGGTGAGTAGGACTCGGGCAGTGACCTGTACTGAACACTAGTGAATGGTCTGTACAGTTTTGGGCCACTCACTACAAAAAAGACATAGAGTTGCTGGAGTGAGTCCAGAGAAGGACAACAGAGCTGGTGAAGGGTCTGGAGCACAAACCTTGTGAGGAGTAGCTGAGTGAAGGTGGAGAAAAGGAGGCTGAGGGGAGACCTTCTCACTCTCTACAACTCCCTGAAATGAGAACGTAGCCAGTGAGGGTCAGGCTCTTCTCCCAACAGCAGGTGATGGGACAAGGGGAAATGGCCTCAAGATGCAACACAGATGGGTATCAGGAAAAATTTTTACTCTGAAAGGGCTGTCAAGCATTGGAAAAGGCTGTCCAGGGAGGTGTTTGAGGCATCATCCCTGGATGTATTTAAGAGACAGACAGGCACAGAACTTAGAAATATGGTTTAGGTATGGTTCTTATCAGAGTTGGAGTTGATGATCTGTAAGGTCCCTTCCAACCTGGGCCATTCTATATGATTCTGTATGACCTGTGGAATCACTGCTGGAATCCATTTCCAACCATTCAGCAGGGCTGGGGTTTCCTGAAGGCATGAGAGCACCTGCAGCTGCATGGGGTTGACTCATCACCAGGCTCAGGGTTAGGAGGCCTTGTTTCAGAAAGATAGAATTTTGTAACTCTTTGAAAATAACCTCTGTGCCTCCTCCTGCTGCCAGCAAATGCTAAAATTCTCCATTATTTCATCAGTCCACCTTCAGTGGAGCTGGAATCTGGGGGGATGGCTTGCTGTTCTGCCAGCACTGCAGAACAGGGTATATATTTGCAAATGATGCTATTTCCATCATACTCCTCCTCAGATCTTTAGTACATAACAGACTTGTGTGCTTTCTAGGTGCCCAAGTACAATTTCCAAGAACTTGGGTACACATTATTCAATCTCTTTTTTGCCATTGTTACTTTCTATATATATTTCCCCTTGTCCCTTGGTGTCTGTGACATCACTCCCAACTTTACCGTAGAGCAGCAGAGCAGAGTGTTTGTTGTGTCATAATGAGTCATGTAAAAGTTGTTACGCTGCCTTCTAATTAGTCAGTTGTAAAGAGTCATTACATTTCTTTCTGGAGAATCTACCAAACAATGACTCAGCTGAGAGCCTTTCCTGTGGTGCCCCAAGCTCCCTGAAGTCACTGTGCTGCTGGTCACTTCCTAACAGCTTCCCTTCCCATCAGCCTTCCCCAGGGTCCACTAGCACTGTGGAAATGGTGGCCCATTTTGCCCAGAGCTCTGCATTCGCTACATTCTGATGTCTCTGAAAAAGACTCTAGCACACAGGATGGTAAAAACCTCTGTTTGTAAATATCCCTGATAAACCCCAGGGGTTTTCTATTTGTCACGCATTAATGTCTTAGGAAACGAACATGTGTGCCACAGAAGAGGAGAGGCAGGAGGTCAGGTGGCATGTATTTATCAGGCTTTCCATTTGGGAATGAGGAGTCATCATCCCTCATAAACCTCTGCTGCTGTACTCTGGGTGTGCCAAATAACCCAGTGACGCTTGTGGGACAGAGGTGACCGAAAGAGAGCACAATTCCTGACCACAGCAGGGATGCCTGTGCTGCAGCCCTGGCTGTGGAAGGCGGCAGTGGCAAGGGAGCACACAGCTAACTTACTTCCAGACGGTTCCCAAGGATAAATTCGGAGGAACCACCCACATACGGACTGGATTGAGCTGTGGCACTGGGCGGAACAGGCAGAACGATATGTGGCAGCTCGGCCTGGGACCCCGCGGCCTGCCTCACCGCCGCTCCTCCGCCACGGCGAAAAGCAAAAAAACTGCGTCAAGAAGCACTTTGGCTCTCTGAGATCCCCCGCAGCGCTCCGCTTTACTCCGCCGCCCTGCTGCGGGGATCCACAGGACTCCCTGCCGGCTGCGTTCCGGGAGGAGACGCGCCCGCCTGTTAAATCGCCCGATGTGCCCCCAGAGCCACTGCTCAGGGCGGCAGCGGGACTGCTGCTCTCACACCCGTCGCCAGCACTGGCCAAGGGCGACGCTAGGAACCGGGTTGGAGCCGCAATATTCCCTGGGCTTTTCTCTTTGCGAGCTTCCGCGGGGCTCCTACAGGCTGAAAGCAGTCTTATTTTATCAAATATCGTGAAGATGATGAGAGGGTTGGAGCACCTCCCTTATGAGGACAGGCTGAAGGAGTTGGGTGGTCATCCTGGAGAAGGCTCAGGGGGAACCTCAGAGTAGCTTATCAATGCCTGAAGGGGGCCTACAGAAAGCCTGGGGTAGGACTTTTTAATAGAGTACAGGATGGCAGGACTAGGAATAATGGATGTAAATTGGAAGACTGTAGATTTAGGCTGGATATAAGGAAGAAGTTCTTTCCTGTGAGGGTGGTGAGACACTGGAAGAGGTTGCGGATGCCTCCTCCCTGGAGGTGTTTTGAGGCCAGGCTGGATGAGGCATCGAACAACCTGATATAGTGGGAGGTGTCCCTGTCTGTGGCAGGGGGGTTGGAACTAGATGATCTTTAAGGTCCTTTCCAACCCAAACCATTCCATGATTCTGTGAAAACGGGCACTTCAGATTTTTCTGTTTTCTAAACAAAAAGGTGACAAAATAAACTGTAGGGAGAGTTAAAAATAAACAACTGTTTCCCGTGCTGTTGTGGTTAACGAAGCCCTCCCTTCCCCCCTCAGGACCCGGAAGCGTGGCGGGGAAATGTCGAAGCCTCACCCCCCTCGCCCCGGCCCTTCCGAAACCTCGCGAGAGCCGCCTCCTGCCCGGGTCTCGCGGGGGCAGGGGGGCGGCCGAGGCTGGCGCACGCGCAGGGCTGTTGCCGGCCGTTCGCAGGGGAGGCGCCATTTTGGGCCTGTACGCGGTGACTGTATCAGTGAGTGCGGCTGTACTGGAGGCTCCGCCTCGCCGCCAGCCCGTGGGGCCTTGGCGGGGAGGTGAGGCCGGCAGCCCGACATGGACAGCGAGTACTACGGAGGGGATCAGTCAGGTAACTGCTAGGCAGCGTTTTCGAGGGAGGGACGCCCGGGGGCTGGGGCCTGTGAGGGCCCAGATCCCGGCTTGGGGGCGGTTCCGTGGAGGGTGCGCCGGGTCGTGCTTGGGCCCGCGGTAATAGCGCCGAGGCCCGGCCAGGCCCACTGGGCCATGACAGCACAGCCACCGCCTTGTTGCTACTGCGAGGGTTTGATTAGTGTATGTGATGAGTGGTTTTGTGGTCTGTGGGGGTGTTTGGCGTGGGCTTGTTTCTGTTCCAAACCTTCCCAGCACAAATTCCGTTTCTCTGCTTTGGTGAGCTATTAGAGCTGTAGCACTGCTCAGCTCCTTTTGTACGTACTCTGTGTGCTGCTAGGGCTCTTCTGAGCAGTGGGAGATGTCACTGAGTTTTACTTGCCTTACTTTCGGAACAGATGATGGTGGAGCTACTCCGGTACAAGACGAACGAGATTCGGGGTCTGATGTTGAAGATGAAGGAAACGAGCAGCATTCGGGATCTGAGAATGGAAGTGTAGGACACCATTCAGAGGTACTGCTTGGACTTTGTCTAGATAAAGATTATTGCTCTATTAATTGGCTTCTTTTTTTTTTTCCTTTATATTTAAAGAGGTATTCTCTTAACTGACACATTTTTAGGCAGTTGTTCTTTAAGGTCCTACCTGGTAAAACTTTACTTCCGGAAGGGAATGTATTGGCTAATCTCTTGACCAACAAGTAGAATAGGGTAATTCTTACTATTTTTATTAATAGGTATAGTAGCAATCACAGTTTTGTAGGGGTTCTGCAACTGCTGGAAATGCTTGAGAGGGCCCAGTGCAGTGCAGCAAAGATGATGATGGGATTGGGGCATCTCCTTTAAGAGGAACAGCTGAGGGAGCTGGGTCTCTTTAGCTTGGAAAAGAGGAGACTGAGGGGGGACCTCATTAATGTTTATAAATATGTAAAGGGTGAGTGTCAGGAGGATGGAGCCAGCCTCTCCTCAGTGACCTTCAATGATAGGACAAGGGGAAGCTGGAACATAGAAGGTTCCAGAGAAATGTAAGAAAAAACTTTTTCACAGTGAGGTTAACAGAATACTGGAACAGACTGTCCAGAGAGACTGTGGAGTCTGGACAAGTTCCTGTGTGACCTGGTCTAGGTGTTCCTGCTTTCGCAGAGGGATCGGACTAGATGATCTCTTGAATTCCCTTCCAATTCCTGATATTTTGTGATTCTGTGTTCCCTTTAGATTTTTAGGATGGCTTTGTAGTTAATTTAAGGGAATTTTTGTGAAATAGAATTGTGTCTGGTCTTAACTAGGCAGGAATAATTTTGGCTTGTAAACTCATGTCTTCAGCTAGCAAAGTTGTAATATTGAGAACTTTTTGATAGTCATAAAAATTGTAATTGATGCCATTTCATTCAGTTCTGTGTATTTTGTTGCGCTTAACCTAAAGATCAAGATTGAGGCTGGGTTTCCAGTGGTTATACATTTTTTAAAATGCTGAATATGCATGATGTGATGAGACTGATGGGACAGAATGCTCAGCTCTGCTGTGGTATAGCTTGCAGTCTTTTCCTCCACCACTGTGAATTCATGTTTCTCTGAGTTAGAAAGCAGATGAAAATTTTGTATTTGTATAAAATGAAGGTTCTTCCCATATATCTGAATATGAGTGCAAAGTATATTTCTATTTCTGTATTTGGTGTGGGAGACAGTGTGTGTTTCAGCGTGGAAAAAATAATCCTTCTTTTTGAATGGAGAAAAAAATATGGCAATGAGTACATGGAATTTAATTTTGCTGCTGCAATAATACTAAGTTTTTTCTGCCACATATGGAAATTGTTCTAACTCTTCTATACTCCTGTGAGATTTTAATTTTACTCACAGTGGCAAAGGAGTTGGAAGCTGGGAAAGAACAGGTAATGGACTATTACTTACATCTTCAGCATGGCTCGATCAGATTTAAATAACTAGAAAGTACTATGATGAGTTGGCAGTGCTAATTGATCCTGTTTGTGTGCCTGTATTATTTAAAGGGCTTTGTTCTGTGATATCTGTTGAATATTCCTCAGAGTGTTACTTCAGAAAGTTCATTTAAAGCATAACCAAAAAAATCCTGTATCATATTACTTTGCTGAAATATTCTCTCATCCACTTATTTCATTCATCTTTAGGACTATGTGGAAGGAATGATACTCAAAGGTAATAAAACTTTGGAGGCAGTCTACTCAATGAAGTACATTAATTACTATCTCGTCTCTATTCAGACTCAGATTTAAGGAGTTTTAAACTTTCAACCTTTTTTTTCAGGTTCTCTAACTTTAAAGAAAAGGGGAATCCTGAGGAATTACTTATGTAGGTCTCAGGTATGTGGGCTTTTCTTTTCCACAATTCTTTTCTGGCTTTCCTTCCCCCATTCCCACTTTATCTATAAATATTCTCCTTGATGTCCTTATTGATTGTGCTTTAGACAAATAGAATTAGATAGCACATATTTTTAGTACAGTAATGAATATGGAATCATGTTTACAGTGTTTGTATGAGTCAGGCTTTCATGATAATCTTTAATAACTTAGATTCTTACACTTTATCAAGTCACCACTGTCTTCATGAATTAAGTTATGGTTTGACTGTGACTTTTAGCAAACATACAAATTCTTTACACTCCTGACAAAAGAGAATCTTGCTGGTCTGCCTACAATGGCTATGTGTGCCTCAGTTTAACAGTTCTTACAAAATTGTAGCGGATGTGTCGATTTTGTTCAACTTCCAAAATTATCAAAGTAGTACCTCCGAAAGGCTTCATGTTGATCCAATAAATACTTGCTAACTAAATTTTTGGTACAGAAGGATAACACTGTAAATTTGATTTAGATATATTCCTTATTTTATACTGTACTAAAGCCTCATGTTATAGAATTTTTTTTAAAAAAAACAGGACATCTCAGTTAAAATGTTTATAGATAAAGAGGAGGAAGTAAAGAAAGCAAAGGAATTAGAGAAAAATGCAGTAGCAAGTACCTGAGACCTACTTATTTATGGGGATGTCTGATATTTTAATTGTTTGAGAAAGGCAAAATACACAGCTCCAAAATTGGGTACCTGATTTCTTTGAAAAGATGTTTTTAGAGACAAATGAGTTAAAAAAAGGTGCAAAAGATGGAGGGGACACTGTCCCAGGGGATTTTGTTGCCTACTGTAAAGCTGCATGTGCTTTTTATATCAAGGATATTGCAAAACATCAGTGGCTGCATTGTGATCAGCTTGGCCGGTGGTGATGGGGGCTGCCTGTCCCTCATGGACTGTGGCCAAGTCAGCTCCATCCCAGCTCTGGAACAATGCTCAGGTCTTTCATGTGCCCAGTCTGAGGAGGCGTGTGTCTGCTCTCTGCTGGGGTTACTGGCTTGACAGACAAAATGCTCTTTGGGCCAGCTCTAGTTGAGCTTTTGAGAGTCAGGACTAGAGTAGACTGTGCCATTCTGCTCAGTGTGCACAGGGGGATCTCTATTATATAAGTGGCTCTTCTACCGGTGATTCTGTTGCAAGAGAGTTCAGCTGCTGTGACTGCTGTCATTCCATTGTGCACAGTGCTGTATAATCGCAGTAGGAGCTACTTAGGGATGCACGTCTACTCTTTTTCCCCCAGCATCTTCCTTCTCAAGAGTGATTGTGAGTTTGCAGTAACAGATTAGAGGTTTGATGTGTTGTAGAGGTACAAAGCACTTCAGAAGTAATACTATGCAATTGTAATGACTTCTTACCATGGATTTTGTATTGGAAAGTGCATGTAATTTCGTATTATATTCTGAATAGGTGGATAAACAAGCTGCAACCACACTCCTCACCTTAGGAACACTGAAGAATTGTTATGAACTATAGTTGGGTTTTTGTTTACTTTTTCACCAGAGATTTTCTAGGCTGGCAGTCTGCAAGGTGACGAGCCTAAGGGTTTAAATAGGAGTATTTTTTTGTTTTCTTTGATTTTGTTTAGCAAAATCCCTTATTACTGCTGACATTATTATTAGTACCTATTTAGTATTAGCCATCTGAAATCAAAACAGACAAACCCCCAAAAAATTATGTGGCAGGAAAATAAATTATAACCACAAAAATTCTTTAATCCTTGAGTGTACATCTCTGCATTTCAGTGACCTTTCCTGCTGTAAAATCAGTTCTTCTTGTTCTGTTTGCAGCTGAAGTTTTCTTTAATTTTACATAATATAGTCAGAGAAATGCATCACTTCGTAATCATTTTGTTTGTTTATGTGGGAAATAATGGTCAGGAGAGGGTAATTGAATTACTTCTTTTGTAAGAAAAAGAAAAGGTAAATAAAAATCCATAAGAAGGAGAAGGCTGAACGAGGGCAGTTGAGTGTGGATAGGCTTCCTCAGCTGTGCGTCTTCAGTTCTGTAACTACTTTGTCATGTTTAATTCTTTAAAATTCCAATTACAAGTTTTAGCAGAAATTTGTTTCCTTTCTGTAAGGAGAAATGAGAAACACTGAGTAACAGCACCAGCATGATTCAGAAGAGTGTCATTGTAGAGACCAGGGACAAGTAGGAGGGTGGAAACTGCTCAGATGTCCACATTGGTCATCATTTGGAGCTAGCATTAAGTGATGTGGAAATAGTTAAGTTGTATTTGAAGTACATGTTTTAAAATTATATAGTCCTGATTTTTTTTCCCACTGTGCAGTATATATCCGTTAGTGATTCTGCAGTAGTTTAGAACTGTCTGTTTTATGAAGCACTAACCAAGTGATAGTGCTCACACTTTCCTGCACATCCAGAATGTTGCTGAAGAACATGTGGAATATTATACATTATAATGTGGTTGTGACTTAATGGGGCTGCCTGCCTTGCAGAAAATACAATGGTTATACAAACCCATGCCGATCTGTCTGTTTCACTGGCAAGTTCTGGCTCATGTCTGATACTTAAAGATATTGCTTGAGATGGAATTAATTATTGAAGAGAATCAAGGCAGCTTTTTGTAAGGAAAGCTATATTTTGGCACGGAGGTGTGGGTGAGCATAAGCTCAGTCATGCTAAAAAGGAAGGCCAAGTGAAGAAAGTGCTTTCAAACTAGGTCTTCACAGAGCATTATCCATGCCAAAAATGGACCAAAATTTCAAATTTCTGTTTGGTTTTTAGCAGTTCAGTTTCTAATGTATCATGTAACCTAACTTTGTACAATGGATATAAGTTCAAAGAGGGGAGATTCAGGCTGGAGATAAGAAAGAAATTCTTTATGGTGAGGGTGATGAGACACTGGAAGAGGTTGCCCAGACAGGTTGTGGATGCCCCCTCAACCCCTGGAGGTGTTTAAGGCCAGGCTGGATGAGGCACTGAGCAACCTGATGTAGTGGGAAGTGTCTTTGCCTATGGTAGGGGGTTGGAACTTGATGATCTTTGAGGTCCCTTTCCAACCTGAACTATTCTATGATTCTGTCCAAGGGACTGAATGTGTAAGATTAAAAATCCTAAAAAGCATAATTTTTTTACCATTTAGTATGATTTTAGAGGGAATATTTATTAAATGCAATTTAAATGAATTTTATTTCTAATTCCTTCTTGATCATGCATTTTGAATGTTAATAGTGTTGTTTGTTGTAGGTGTAGGATAGGTACACCTGCATTATTGTTTGTGGCTTTGCATGTGGCAGTAGAATTACTATAGAATATAAAAATAGATAGAAGTCTGTCTTTCCAAGGAAATCACTGATGAAAAAGGGTCTGGAAGCACCAGGGCATATAGTGATAACTTATCTCCTAGGACAATAAATACTCAGTTTGCAAATCTGCTTGTAAGAGGAGTCTGTGGGTGAGACTGAACAAGCCCTGAAGAAAGACTGGCTGAAGAGTCGAGCTGAGTATGTAGAAAATAGGTTCCTTTTTAGTTGAGGTTATTATGACAGTAATTGAGAGGTGTATTGGGTTCATGAACCAAGAGTTCAAGAGTCTATTTTTGTTTCCTCAGATAAACACAAACGGAAGTTTTTTTATTTCCAAGGGGAGAGGTGATGCTGTGGGAAGATAAACCAAGATGTTGATGGTCATGGTATTGGCATGTGGTTTGTGGAGGGCTCTTCCAAAAAAGGACCCTGAGTCTCAGTGTTTTTTATCATGTAGAAAAAGGCATGTTTCAGTTCTAAAGATTTTTAAAAATTGCTGTTTGTGTGTAAGTTGCCTTAGGTGTCCATGAGAGCTGTCAGCTTAAGGGAGAGAAACATTGAATCTATTCTTACATTCTTACAGGCTGAAACTCAGAACATATTAACAATAACACTCTGAAAGCCGTTTTGAGCTTCATTTGGAAAGTAATGCAAGTGTGGTGTCAGTAAAGTGTATTTCATATAAAAACATCTCACTGATGTTTTTATATTAGAAGAAGAAGAAAACTACAAGTGAGAGATACTGTTTCTTGACTTACACCTTCAAAGTGGTTTAGTGCAATGACTTCTTAAAATAAAAACACTAAGCATTTACTCCTGAGGAAACAGACCTTGTTTGATAATTATCAAGCTCTGTTACCATTTCCAAGCTATGACTGATCTACAGTCTTGACCAACTTTCATTGATATCTTAATATTTTTCTTGTTCTGAAGTATTTGATAATCCATTAATGCAAACAGTCTAATAATTATTTCTGCTTAGAAAGTATTTAAATTTGCAGTACCCAGGGTAGTCAAATGGGAGGAAGGACAACCAAAAATTCGTCATCCTTTTCTTTACTTGTTAAGGTTTGAGGTTTTTTTGCTTAGTTGCCTGAGATTATTTTTGTCTTTCAGAATGAGCACAGCGATGGAGAAGATGATGGACAAATAGAGGAATCTCACATGACAGACTCTGAAAATGAAGACATTCCAAGACAAAAAGATAGTGACTCAGATAATGAGGAGCCTCCAAATCACAATGCAAGTGATTTGGACAACGAAGCAGCTCATGGACAAAAAGACAGTGATTCTGATACTGAGGACTGTCCAAACCGTCATATAAGTGACTCTGAAAATGAAGATACCTTAAATCATCAAGCAAGTGACTCTGAAAATGGAGAACCTCACAGGGATCACAGTAGTGATTTTGAAAATGAGGAGTCACATAAGCAGCCGGCCAGTGACTCTGAGGGCGAGGAGCTCCATAAACAGCCGGCCAGTGACTCTGAGGGCGAGGAGCTCCATAAACAGTCGGCTAGCGACTCTGACAAGCAGCTGGCCAGCGACTCAGAGACTGAGGAGCTCCATAAGAAGCCGGCCAGCGATTCAGAGAGTGAGGAGCTCCGCAAGCGGCCAGCCAGTGACTCGGAAAGTGAGGATGTTTCTAGGCACAAACGAAGGTTAGAGTCTGAGGAGAGTGATGGGGAGGACAGGAAGGAAGAGGTGCAAAATGATTCTCATCATTCAGATACTGAGCGTGTAAGGGAAGGATTCCAGGGCTCTGACAGTGAAGAGGAAGCTCCTAAGAGACGGAAAATATCAGACAGTGATGAAGAGAAAGAAGAAGAGAAGACAGTGAAGAGGAAAGCAGCTATCCTTTCTGACAGTGAGGATGACAGTGAGAAAGCATGTAAGAATCTATAGTCTGAAATTAAAATGTGATGTCACAAGCTGTAGCATCATAGTTAAATCATTGTTTTTATGTGAAGAAAGCATCTAAGGCAAATACGAAGCCGTAAAGCAGTATTGTTTCTAGAGCACCATGTATTTTTAGAGGCTATTCTAGCTGTATTTCTGTTTGAATGTGTATCTGATGCTTTTGAATAAGAAGTAGGTCTAACACAAATAAAGAGAAGACTGCAGGGATCTTGCTTTATACTGTCATCTAATGGCAGTAATGTCCTGCAATATAGTAGTGGCAATAATATATTTAATGGCATCTAATTACTGGCACAATCATGTTGATTGGTCCCATTAGTTATTTCTCTGTGTTGTTTCTCTAATTACTTTTTTCCTTTTTTTTTTTTGTTTTCCTTGGTCTGGGGGGGAGAGTGTTGGAGTTTGAAGTTTTTATGGATAGATATGATGGATAGGAATGTCAGTTACTGATTGAATGACATAGATTTTAGAATGGCTGTGATTTTTAAGAAATGGCAATGATTCTGTTTAGAAAGGCCACCCTTCTTCCCTTTCAGACTTGAGAGAATAGTGTTTTGAGAGTGCTAGTTTTTATCTCTGTTACTGGAACACATGGTAATGCTCCTTTCTTTTGTCAGCCGCAAAAAAAGTGCGAATCCTTTCTGATGTTGAAGAATCAGATAGTGATGCTGCCTCAGAGAAATCTGACAAAAGGAAGAAAACAATTGTTTCAGATAGTGAGGAGGAAGAAGAAAGAAGAGAGAATGCTGGAAAGAAAAAAGAGGAAAAAGATCTGTTTGGCAGCGACAGTGAATCTGGAAATGAACAAGAGTAAGTGCTTTTGGGAATGTGAATTCCTTCAGGGCTGCAGATGGTGAAACTGGTGGTTAATGGAGAGTGTATGAACCCCAAGTGGAGAGCGATGCCCACCTTCAGTGGTGGTGTGAAGAGGAAGGTCAGTAGCAGGATGCAGAATGAAAGGTGGATCTCCACACAGTCATTAGGAATTCTGCATAAATTGCTTTTTGCACTGTTGCAGTCTAAATAGATGTTACTATTGCCTTCACAGGAACTTGATTGCAGATATATTTGGAGAATCTGGAGATGAGGAAGAAGAGGAATTTACAGTAAGTGTTACTGCTAGATCTAGTCTTCATGGGGAGGTACTCCAGAATTACTTTCTTGAGTTTGAACTCATTCAAGGATATGCTGTAGCAGGATGAGAGCTTTATTGGCTGGGCTCACTGAGGGAGTCCTTTGGTTAAGTAACATTTCTTTTGAGAGAGTTAGTGGTGTGAAAGTCACAGGTGTAATTTCTCTTTAGATGAGGTCCTCAGCAGACTGATCTAAAGCTTTTCAATGGTCAGGTGGCTGCATAGATGCTCAGTCTTAATCCATACACTGATTTCCACTGTCTTTGGCAATCAGGGGTTTAACCAGGAAGATTTGGAGGAAGAGAAAGGTGATGCAGACATGAAGGAGACAGCTGATGAATCAGACTCTGATGATAATATCAAAAGAGGAAAGCAGTAAGTGCTTGTGTTATATACTCCTTTGTTAATAGCAAATGCAAGGCTTTAGTGAAAGGGCTCCTCCAAAGACTGGATGAACTTCTTGATTTGTTAAGGCACAAGACTATGTTTCTCATAAATTGGAACAGAAGGTTTTGTCTCAGCTTTTAGAGTTTGGCAGTCTGTACCATGTTGCTTGTGCTACTCCAAAGAACAGTATTTCCTGAAAATCTGCGTTAAATTACTTTCTAAACAAACATCTAAATCTACTTTTAGCAGCTAAGTGCTGGAGTCACAGGTGTGTTTCTCTGCTGGTGACTTGCTATGAACATGTCTTCTGTTGCACTTCTCTCTGCTCCTGTAGCATCAGAGCAGTGCTACTGTAGGTATGGCTGACTTAAATTTTTGTCAGCTTCAGTACCAGCTTTAGCACATTGTAAGCTCTGGATGTTATCTATGTGAATGCCATTAGCTATTTCTGCAAGATCTGATAGATTTCTGAGGGCACTGAAGCCCTTTGCTAGTTCCCAGTTTGTATGCTGAGTATAACTATTTTAGAGGGACATTGAGACTGTAGATTTATTGGAGGATTTTTGCAAGGTTACACAGCAGAAATACAGACTTATTTTCTACAAAGACAGTGAGATTGGCTCAGCAACCACTCTTCTTGTGTTTCAGCATGGACTTCATGTCAGATTTTGACATGATGTTACAAAGAAAGAAGAGCATGAGTGGCAAACGTAGACGAAATCGTGATGGTGGAACTTTCATCAGTGATGCAGATGATGTGGTCAGTGCTATGATAGTGAAGATGAATGAAGCTGCTGAGGTGAGTTTCCAGAACCCACAGCCCAGCTCCATTCCATGGGAGAATCCTGTGATCAGTAAAACACAGAAATCTTGCTGGTGCTCAAGAGTAATCGGTATACTACAGAAGGCTTTCAACATCCAAATAACTGTTTGAATGTTATTTTGCTGTTCATAATTGAAAACATTTCTTTAGTTAAAAGTTAGTGTAATGACATATTTACTAATTTTAAAGATTAAAATTAGTTGATTGTGTAAACCTTGAGGAGGATAAGTACATGTTCTATAAAATACATGAATAAGTATATGAAACACTGAGAAAGGGACTGTATCTGAATTTCATCATACAATTGCTGGTAGATCTTTGTTCCTGAGAAGAATGCTTTTCTGAACTATTTGTGTGACAGTGCTTTGGTGTGAATTGTGGTACAGCAGCAGAACGATGGGAAGTTCTGCCTGAGAAGTTTTGTCTTGAGACTTGCCTGGTCTTTGATGTGGTTGCCTAATGTTTCAAATTATGCCATTAATTTAAAATGTTGGATAGAAGGAAGAGCTGGGCTCTGGTACTGTGGTCTCTTCAGTTCTCTAACATGTGCCAGTCAGACCTTCTGGGGCATAAAGAGGGGCAAGAGGCTGTTAGAAGAATCTCTTCCATTGCAGTAAGCCAAAGGTTGCGGAGTGGAGCCCTCAGATGATTAAGATGTATGGAAAGGAATTACTGTAGCAGCATCATGATGACCTTGGATGACAGGCCCGTTGAAAGCCAGGCTTTGCTTTAGCACATGATGTGTATCTGTGTGCCTTTGTCTTACTCCATATGAGCTCAAGGTTATCACAGAATATCAGGGATTGGAAAGGACCTCAGGAGACCATTATTCCGAGTTGTGTTTGTAGATGGAATTGATGTGCGTGTTAACCCCTGACGGAGAGCTGGTCAGCTATTTTTCTATTTAGCAGTTGGGATTTTACTAACAAATTTCTAGGTCAGCTATGCATAGCTAGCATGAACGACTCCACACAGCTCCATTTATTGCAACAGACCTTGGTCATGATGTAGAAAAACATACAAATTTGGGGGGGAGCATGTCCAAATGATGCTTTTAAGCAAATCATTGGCTAAGTTGGGGGAACCCTTTTTTAAGGGAATTCATGATATAATGTGTTCTGGGGCTGTAAGATATGGAGCTGTGTAATCCTGCCAAAGTTGCACTTGTTTAATAGATTAATTTTTCCCTGTAAATTTTGTAAGGAAAGAGTTGTTGATTTCTCCTTTGGAGTCACTTGCCTTTCTACAACTCCCTGCAGGAGGATCGTCAGCTGAACACACAAAAGAAACCAGCACTAAAGAAATTAACTTTGCTACCAACTGTAGTGATGCATCTTAAAAAGTGAGTTGTCTCACTGAGGGGGTATTGGGAATTCGATAGATTTCATAGGGTGAGATGTTAATTTAAATGAAACAGATTCAGATGCATTGCTGTACTGAAGGAATGTCAGATTGTAACATTTTGGTGTATTGGTGTATTCTCTTTACTTGAAATTTTCTAGGCAGGACCTCAAAGAAACTTTCATTGATAGTGGAGTGATGTCTGCCATCAAAGAGTGGCTGTCTCCTCTCCCAGACCGGAGTCTGCCTGCACTGAAGATAAGAGAGGAGCTTCTGAAGATCCTGCAAGAGGTTGGTTACAGACACTGAGCCATACTGAGCACAAGCTGGAGGGACATGTTTGACATTAAGTGTGCTCTAGGCTGTTCCCAGTGGTCCATGCAGTGAAGTACTGAAGGAAACAATCTGCAAGAGACGTGCATTTGAAAGTGGTGGTGTTAGAGTCTTTCTTGGACTGCCTAACTGAACAGGATTTGGCTGGGGAATTTCAGGCACTTCTTGATATAAAAATCTTTCTTTCACAAGAAAGCGAGTAGCTTTGGTAAAAAGCTGGCCAGAAAATGGTGCTGAGAGTCTCAGGTGAACATGTGAGGTTCTCTGCTCTCTCTCGGAGTTACATGCTAGGGCATTTCTGGATTCTTGAGAAAGCTACATTGTTTGGACACTTAGTGTCCCTTGTCCTCAGGGGCTCCTGCTCTCTGCTAGGCTGGTCTTTATAAATGCAGGAAAGACAAATTAATGAGCATGGTAGTCTGCAGAAGCAGAGAATGATTTGACTGGCAGCACTGCTTGGCTCTAGAAATATTTCTCTTTGCTAAGAATCTGCAGGAGTTCTGCCTGAATTTAGAATGTTGGGCCTTGTCTGCCTGTTGATGTGCAACGTGTGCAGTTCCTGTTGGAGGGGCTGTTTGTTGATTTAGAACAGTCACTTGCAGCATGTCCCTGAGTTCACTCTCTGGTGGTCCCTTTTCTCTGACACAATGAGGTGTACCATGCACCAGGATCCTCCTCATACTTGAGGTGTTTGTAGCTGAGCTGATTGTGGGAATGCTTTTGCTGCATGTGTTTCTGTCTGTATAAAGTGAGGGCTCTGAAGGCAGTGCATTCCATTCTGGGGTAATGCAAGCAAAAGACCATTTATGTGTATTATTTGCCTGTTTCTAGTTTATTATTCTTAATGCTTTAGCCAGTTTCTTGGGGGATAATGAAGAACACTAATTTTTTCAAGCTTATTGTGAGGGTAGGTTTTGGTTGTCTTGCCAAGTTCAATGACGCTGTTTCTTGGTGTTTTTTGACTGTGCCTTTCTTCTGCCAGCTTCCCAGTGTGAGTCAAGAGACCCTGAAGCACAGTGGCATTGGACGGGCTGTGATGTACCTCTACAAACACCCCAAAGAGTCGAGACCCAACAAGGACATGGCAGGGAAGCTGATTAGTATGTAAAGCTGCATGTGCCCACTGGCAGTGAGACTGCACTGAAAATTCCATTTACACTACTCTTTATGCTGATGTTTTTTGCTGCTGTCTGTAATAGAATTAATTCTGCATAGTAGGAGTTTCACTAAGCTGTTCCATCTCTTCACCATGGTTTTAACAGATGCTGTTAGATTTAAGTTCCTGACACTGAGAATTCTAAGAAAGAGCAGGCACAGCACTAATATGACTTAATGGATGAAAGCTCTTGCTCTCCTCAAGGTTGGATTTCCTTGAGATATTAAGAGCTCACAAATTATTAGTTTGGTTGAAAGGAAGCATAAACACTCGCTGTAAACTTTGAAAGCTGTTTGGTCACCAGAGTGGCTTGGAGATAAACTGCAGCGGCCTAGTGTTCACTAACTAATACTCATATTTCTTTTAATAGATGAATGGTCTCGACCCATCTTTGGCCTTACCTCAAACTACAAAGGCATGACAAGAGAAGAGAGGGAGCAGAGGGATTTGGAGCAGATGCCTCAACGAAGGAGATTAAGCAGGTAGCATGAAATCCTTCCTTTGTTTTTCCTCAGTGGAGTCTTAGAAAAGTGTGATGTGTAACTATTAAGGGAAATAAAAGTCTGTGTTACAACCTCTATATTTTTTGACACATTTGATGTCTTAAAAATACAGCCTCTCTCTGTGCCTATAAAATATTATTTCTCTTGCAGCTCTGGGGGTCAGACGCCCCGCAGGGACCTGGAAAAAGTGTTAACTGGAGAGGAAAAGTACGTTGGATATCCTTTTGTCTTTCAGTTTTTATTATAATTATTTCAATGGTACTAAGAATATTGCAGATGGGGGACTTAGAGGGGGTGCTTGTGCTGTGTGTTTTGGAAGCAGAACACACTGCATTACTCATACTTCTTTCTGTGCATTTTTTTGTGCAGGGCTCTCAGACCCGGAGACCCTGGGTTCTGTGCCCGCGCCAGGGTGCCTATGCCCTCTAACAAGGACTATGTGGTCAGGCCCAAGTGGAATGTGGAAATGGAGTCCTCCAGGGTAAGCATGGTGGTGTGGGGATGGCTTGGAGTCTGTCACATCACTGTACAGTGCAGTGGGTTTTTTCCTTTGAGTAGACACTGAGTTCTGCTGTCATGTGGGCTCCTTTGAGCTCATCAGATACTTTCACTCAGGTATTGTTTCTTCTCTTACCAAGCAGAGATTTTCATGGTAACTCATGTACTGTTTGTATGGTCTGATTACAGGCCTCTTACTGCAGAGTTTTTTTTCAGCGAGTGCTCTGCAGTTCAGTCACTGTTCTGTCAATACCTGTCCCAGCTTACGTATCATGTTCTTCTGATAATATTCCAGTTTGGGAAAATGTAGAGCTTTTGGTAAATACTAACAGTTTCAGTTGAGGGCTTTGCCTTGCTTTATTTGGCTCATCCATCTGCCTTGTACAGTTTGCTGTAAAAGCAGAGTACGTGGTAGAACACGTGTATGTGGAAGAAGTAATGATGACTGTGCTTGCTGCTGTTCTCTCTCCTTTTTGCATTAATTGAGCTGTTATTTCTAGCCCGGGACTATTAAGAGAGGTATTAGTCGCTTGGAAAAGCACAAGAGACGGTTTGCTGAACAGAAACGACTCAGCAAAGTGCATCGGGCCATCAAGTTCAGCATTGAAGGCAACAGGATGCCCCTGTAGCCATGACACTCCGCCTTCCCCAAGTTTGAGAGGTATCCCTCGAGGGAGGTGTGAACAGTGCATGTGCTTCAGCTGGCTGCAGTGGAGGAGTGTGCACACCTGAACTTTCCCTTGGAAAACTCTCTTCCTGTTCTCTGCTCTCTGTACCGTGACCTAAAAGGGAACTTGTACAGGGAAGGAAGCTGTAGCACTAACACCAGCCGCAACAGCATCAGGGTACCCTCACAGCAGGTATTGAACGGAAATGCCTGCACTCAGAACTGGCTGTGCACCTTTCCTGGGCCTGGGGACTTTTGTGACTCATTGGGCTATCCAGGTCACCCTCACCTGGCACCTGGGAGTTCTCAGCCCTTCACGGGATCTTTTACTGGTACAGAGAGAGGTATTTTTTACACCTGATTTTTCAAGAAGTTGAGTGATGTGAGACTGGAGGGGTTGGCTGGCAGGAGGCAGACATGAGACTGCAGAGCAGGGGGAGAAGAATCCCTGGCTGGAATGTGGGGCTGAGGGAGAGCCGTCTGTGACATGCGCCAGTGTGGGAAATGTTATGAAAATTCTGGTCTGTATTTCAGTTCTGTGAGCAGGGCTGCCTACACAAGCAGCAATAGGAAGAGGCTGGTACCATTGTTGAGTTGAAGCTTTGTATTTATTTGTTTAAGAAAAAAAAAAGTTTTTTAAAAGATCACTGTGAAATTCCAATTATAATTTCAATCAGCGTGAGAGGAACATTATCTTCAGCAGTGGGAACAAGAGGTTCAGTTTTTGCTGGATGGTTTTTTCAGCTCTGATGTAGCATGTTCTGGATAGCTCTCTTTCTCCCAGACTGTAACGGTGTAAAATCTCTGTGTGCTGAGGGGCAGAAGCTTTCTAGTAAGTAACAGCTGTAGAAGGCCATTGCTGTTTACTTTCAGTGGTGTTTTACAGAATCATTGTATTTTACCTGTGCAAAATAACTATTCTGCCTTCTTGGTTTTTAATTTGCAGTTAAAAATACAGAGGTGAGATGCACTAGCTTTTCCAGTAACTTGCATGGGCAGCCTTGGCATTTTTTTTTGCTTCCTCCACACCCTTTTTAGCTCTTGCTTCATTAGTACTGATGGATGACCTCTGAAATAAAAAGCAGTTGGAAATTGATCTGCCAGCTTAGTCCACCCCAGTGATTATATACTGGTATCTGAAGGTCTCCCCGAGCAGAAGCCTGTGTGTGCCACCATGGCACAGGATGTGGGTGACACTGAACTCCAGACTGCACAGAAACAAAACTGTGTGTTCAGCTGCATGTGCACACACACCCCATCCCCCAACTGGGACACCAGCTTTCTCACCTCCCTCAGGCAGCTCTTGCCTCGCATGTCTTGCTTTGCTTCAACCTCTGGGAGTCTGCTTTTTTTCCAGTGGTAATTATTAGTTTTATTTTTTAAGTTCCAGGGGACCTCTAAGAAAGGGGTGAGTCGGCTGGACAAGCAGATGCGGAAATTCACAGATATCAGGAAAAAAAGCAGATCGGCTCATGCAGTGAAAATCAGCATTGAGGGTAATAAGATGCCATTGTGACCCTTCAGAGCCCCCTGACCTCTGCTGTAAGACAGTGTACCCACAGACTCTTCACATTTTTTTAACAATCTGTTTGGGTTTTTTTAGTGAACCTTTAAATTGTTGGTTCAGGTTTTGGTAGGTGATGTCTGAGGACTGTGAGTACAGGGACTTCTGTCTCCCAGTTGTATTTAAACTTGCTTTATTGTGTCCTTTGTACAGATCACTTATTTGTTGTATTGCAACACTTTAGACAATAAAAGATCTTCTGGTTTTTTGGGGGGGCTGTCTGTTGGTTGTGCAAGTGCATGTATGTATGGAAAAAAACTGCTGACTCTTAATTTTCCATTCACTGTTGGCCATTTCTCAGGAATACTTGATGGGGCTGTGGCTGGCTATGCTGTAGGCAGGCAGGTGAGATGGGAAGCTTTTCCTTTTTCTAAAATCCCCAGTCCCCAGCTTTCTCATAAGAATTTATATCAAGAATCAGTGGGAGTTGTCTCCTCCTGTTAATTGCATAATAGTTTTAGTAACACTGGAATAAACAGTTGCACTGGTCATGGCAACCAGGTTCTATTTCTCTACACTAAGATAACTGTTCTGCTTTTGAAACGGTTATTAAGAAAAGTTAATGGAAAAGTTTTCTGAATCTTTTACACTTTCCACCACCTCTTTAATCCAGGAGATGTAGTTGGCCACTCTAGTGTAGACACCATATTTCCCTTCCTGGGCGCAGCCCTCTCCCCAGCTGATGATGCCCAGGAGGAACCAGGTGTTGTGGTAGGACACAGCAAATGGCCCCCTGCTGTCCCCTTTGCAGGCATCAGCAGCCGCAGTGTGGTGCCCAGCACAGAACATGTTGTCAGTGACCAGCCTCTTGGTGGCCTGCTGGCATGTCTCCATGGCCACAATGGGCAGCCGCACCTTCATCAGGAAGCACAGAGTGGACCCACCATAGTGCGTGGCTCCCCACCCACTCACTGTCCCCACCCAGCCCTCCGCAGAGAGCAGGGTGGCCAACCCCGGGCTGGGCAGGCAGATGGGGAGGGTGAACTCATTAAAGGTGACGGCGCTACTCAGGTACAGTAGGGCAATGTCCCCACTGTAGTCATTTGGGTCGTAATGAGGATGAGTCCAGCTCCGTTCCACTCAAATCTTCTGCTCTTGGAATTCTCTTAGGTACTTGTCAAAGTCTCCTACAGCCGAGACAAGTTAAATGTTAACTGGTACACAGCCTGCATGGTACAGGGGGGCAGGGGGCAAGAAGAAGAGACCACGGACTTAACAGACTTAATCGGGCCTCAATCTAGGTCTTTCAGCCCTAGAAAGCACAGGCTGAGCTATACCAGTCCGTACAGCAAATCCTGCTTCCCAGTGTGCCCTTGAAGGGCAAAGCAGAAGCGCTCACTGAATGCACTGGTACTTGCACAGCTTGTGGCTGTCAGGGCTGGGGTTTTGCCATAGCTACAGCCATGGATTTGGAGCCAGCTCTGTACTGGGAGGAATTTGCTTGAAGGTCTGTGAGGGCCCCTGTGTATCCCCAGGGACACACTGTGAGCATTACATAATGTCCAGTCATGGGTGAGGCTGGAGAACTGATGCCAAAGGTGTCCTGAGAGCAGCCCATTGACTACAGCAGTCCCTGCTCATGAGGCTCTGCCTAATGCACCAGGAGTGAGCCAAAGCAGGCAGTGGAGAGATCACTCTGGGCCATGTGCTCCTGGTTCTCCTTGGACAGGAGCCCCTTTGTCCAGAAAAGGGCAGGCTGTGTGACTGTGAGCCAGACTGTGCCTCAGCCCTCTCACCGTGCTCACCACGCCCTGGTACCACTTGCACTTACCCAGGGTGACATGGTGAGGCCTGACCAGGTCCAGGCAGTGCGCGGCGGTGACCACCCAGCGGCTGCTGCTGAGGCTCCCTCCACAGAAGCCAATGCCTTTGCTGTTCCTGATCAAAACCTGTGGGAGAGGAGGCAGGGGGCTGGATCAGGGATGTGCTCACTCGGGCTTTCAAAAATAATCCATGTGGCAATACAGGCTGTGCTGCATCAAAGGAGTCATTGTCAAAACAGTCATAAAAATTAACTGCTGCCACATCTGTGTCGGTGCAGTGGTGAGATGAACAGAGCTTAACACACTCCAGTGGTGTCAGAGTTGTGGCGACAAGAACTGAGCTGATGAGCTAGGTTTGGTTGTGGTTCTTGAGGCTTCACAACTCCTTGGGACAGGGGCACAGTGAAACATGGCCTGTTCCCTTTGTGCCCAGATTAATGAGGGATAACGAGTGCTAATGAGTTTGGCTGCAGGCACATGGGATGGAAAATTCTTCACTTTTCCAGGCATCAAGTGAAAGTCAGAAACGTTATATTTCTTGTTAATGGTAATGAAAATTGGAATGATCTCCAGGCTGGAAAATGGCAAATTAAAGGATAGCTGCTCCTTGTTAGAGGTTTGTCTTGTCTGTTCACAAATATAAACTCCCTTAGTGCCACAACTGCTCTTAAACTCCTCCCTGCACCTCTTATTTCATCTGTCAACTGAAGGAAAAGCTGAAGTTTGTTGTCAATGAACATCTCTATTAAATGAATAATCCAATAGTGGAAAAAGGTGCACACTGTGGGCCATGTCTCTGTTTCACCTGGGTGATCCTTCTCAAGGGCTGGAGCTCTGCCTGCCAGAAACAAATGAGCCTGGTCTTAGAACCCATTTGGTTTTAGCCTGGCCTGTGAATGTTCTGTGCCCGTGAGCAACATACACTGATTAAACAAAACCAAGTGAAAATGAGTAACAATTAAGGACACGCGATGAAAAGACTGTGGAAGTAGGGGAGTTTTAAGCTGCAAACACAAAAGGGCAGATATGTGGGATGGGAGGAGGGTGATAAGGCAACTAAGATGTGGGTCATTAAAAAGACTCACAGACGTCTGAGATGTACAGCTAGTTGGCTCGCTCACTACATGGGAGGCCTCTTTATACTGCCTTGAAGAGCTCTGTAACAGCTGGGACCAGTGAAGTGCTTATGGCCAGGCTGGGGGACGAGCGTTACCTGCCAGGGGCAATGCCCATGGTGACACAGCGGCCCTCCTGTTATCCTGGAGCTGTTCTGCTCTAACGTAAAGCTGAAGTTGAGCTGAAATGTGGCTGACATGTTCCCCCATTGGCTGCTTTCATGAAGCCCGCCATCATGCACAGTTTGGTTTTGCCCAGCAGCATTTTCTGCCCATCCTGCTTGCCTGGCAGTGGGCATTGGTGCCTGACTCTGCCATGCAGGGACCTGGCTGGCCTCACTCCAGGGGGCCAAGCCTCCCCTGCTCTCTCCCATCCCCTCCAGTGGGGGGGGACATCCACCTCCTGGCCAGCATCATCTCCCAGCAGCTTCTGGGTCACAGTGTCCACCTGTGTCCTGTTCCAGTTGGAAGCATTTCCTGTTACCTCAGTGTCCCCCTCCATGCTTGTGATCTGCCCAAATTTGTCCTTTTCACCAGCGTCACTTTGGTGCCACTCCATTTGCCCAGTGGTGCCCTCATTCCACTGGGCTTCCTCAGCCTCCTGCTTCTGCCGACCTCTGGGGGGTTGGTTCTGTCCCAGCACCTGCTGGGCTTTGATCAGGCCACATGGAAATGATGCTGCAGGGAGCAAAGACAGAAACAGAGCTGTAAGGGCAAAAGGTAGCAGTTCTGTCCAAGATAGGCCCTCCCGTCAGATCGTAGGAATGCTGATGCCTTGATGTCAAATAGCACTTTTATCACCCATCAGCCCAAGCCATGTCAAGCTGCATGGTTCTCTGCACCACATCTGGCTACTGCAGGAGCGAGTGCTTCTCATGAGAAAGCTGCCTTAGCTTTCCCTGTGTGATGGGGACACCTCAGCACAAAGTTCCAAAACCCCTTGTCATGTCTCATCCCCTCCTGGCCCCGGCTTCAGTTCCACAGCTCAGCTGAACTCAGCCGCCAGAACTCTGTCTTGTGAGGAGGAACAAGCCTGCCCCAGCCTGTGCTGCTCCTGGACCACTGGCTGGAGACACACTTGACTAAGAAAACTCTTAAAATTTCAATTAAATAAACAAACCAGTATAAGGAAGACAGATAATTTCCTTTCACTGGAAGTGGGAGCTCTTCTGTGAGGAGGGAGGGAGGTTTGTTGTGGCCGGGCTTTACCTGCCTGCAGGCACCGCTTCCTGTTGCTCTGCAGGGCGTACCCTGGGGCGCAGGAACAGGCCGGGCGGGAGCTGCTGCCGTCGCCATCACTGCAGAAGTGCCAGCACCCGCCGTTCTTGTACCAGCACCGCGGCTCCTCTGCCGGGGAGACACACACTCACTGCCGCGGCCCTCGGCAGCCTCAGCACTTGTGTGAAAGAAAATGGGATAAAAATCGGCTGGAGTCTGGCAGGTGAAGAGAAGGTGCCCACTGGGAAGGGAAGACCTGCTGGTTGGTGGCCCCAATCTACCATTTCTTCCTGCTCTCCGGCTCTGCTCTCCAAGGCCCCTGCTCTCCAAGGCAGAGCCGGGGCAAGAAAATGCCTGAAGAGCCAACTAAAGGCACCTGTATGTGATCCACCAGCACAGCTTGTCTTTTATATTGTGACAGATGCTGGGTACTGGGTATCCCAGCAGGAGGCCACACTGACACCCTCCACAAGAAGCCTGTTTGAAAGACTGGCTGGAGCTTCCAAGGAGCACATTCTACCCTCAGCCCTTCCTCAACAATGAAGCCAAGGGCCTGACCCTCACCCACCTTGCTCACAGTTCTCTCCTCCAAACCTGGGGGGGCAGATGCAGATATAACGGTAGTGTCTGATTTTGCAGACTCCGCCGTTTTCACAGGGATTTGTTCTACATGGATTTGAACCTACAAAGAGGAAACAAGGCATGGTGTAATCCCAGGAATGGAGAGACACCTGGCTTTAAACTGCCGGAGAACAATTAGTATCCAGAGCGGACACCAGAAACCAAATTGTTTAAGAATTCCTTCTTTAACCTACCTTTGTAATTGAACCAGAACTCTGTCTGCAGGAAGAAATCACAGATTGAGAGAGTCAGGGCTCATGCTGGGCACAGACAACATAACTTAGAAAACTGGATTTGTTTAGGGTGTGTGTAAATCAACATCTTGATTGGAACCATGACATCCATTTCCAGAGCAGATATCCTGACGTCATCATGCACATCACTCTTCCTTGCACCATGGACCACCCACAGAACACACCAACTGGACTGTATTGGAATGGAAACTAACCATTGATCTCCAGCCAGTGATGGGTCTGTGGCACCAGCCCTAGAGCTCCAAATGACACCCTGTTCTCCCCAAAATTGTGTCACCTTCAGCTCCTCAGCGCTAACCAGTTCACTCTGAAGAGCCATTTCCTCCCGCACAGGCAGACATCACTCAAGCCATCAGGCTGGACACAAGAGAAATCAAGCACCTCTATTTAAAATTGGGATTCAAACTCCTGCTGCAGCTGGAGGCTCCCAGGGAAGGCCTGTGGCTCTGCTTCCAGCTGGAGGCTGCCAGGCCTGGGGAACAAGCTGCTCCTCCTGGAAATTCAGGGGACTCTGGATCAAGCAAATAGCCCCTAAAAATGTCAGACTGAGGGGGCTGGATTCACACTTCAAAGGAAACATGTTTGACATTGACACAATAAACTGTCTTAGAAAGGGCGATCTCAGGAGACAGAGTGATTCCTTCTGACCAAGCAGCAGCATTCATGAGCACACCCCAGTCAGAGACAGGCCAGGTGGCTTGTGAAGTATTATGTAGAGCTCACTCTTCCATCTACTTTTCCTAAAATAAAGCTTCTCACCGTTTTCTCCTGCGAATGGAAGATCTCCCTGGCCTCCTCAAAAGAGCACTTCTCCTTGTTGCACTCTCTCTCCAAGTTCCCTGGACGAATCTCTTCTAGGAAATAGTTGGCACGTTTATGGACTTTCAGCACCTCGTGGGCTTTGTCTCGTCTCATGAACACTAGAAAAAAAAAACCCAGCTGAAACTGGACGCTCATAAATAGCATCACCACAGTCCCAATCCCATGTGCTCTCAGATGGGCACAAGGATAGAAGGGCAGTGGGAGAGCCCAAAGGAAGAGCCCAAAAGGAAGTGAAATCAGTGTTCCTATCTGTGTCTCGGAAGCTTGAAACTTTGCCACCCTAAAAAAGTTCAGATTTTTGGTTCTGTCTCCCAAGGAGATTATTTTTTCAGCAGGATGGTGGCCTGAGTAGGAAGCCTTTCTCAGCATGACTTCTCTTGGAAATAGAGCTACAAGGAAGTGCCTCTTCAAATCATGGGACTTTGTGCTCAGAAAGGAACAAGGTCTCAGCCTGAATGCCAAGTCAGCTGTGATAAAATAAATGAAGTTAAAATTGAGAAGTACCTGAGTATGAGAGGGGACAGCTGCTGTGGATGGAGCACATCAGCAGGAGGAGCACCCCAAGGGAGGAACTGCTCTCCATTGCACTCAAAACACTCCTCCTGGGGGAAAAGAAGTATGGAAATGGTGTCTTGTCACAAACCAGCAAAGGTGAATGAGCCTGTAGAACAGAGGAGGAATGGAAGCAAGAGGATGAGAGAAATCACAGAGAAAGTAAATTCCACACAGCTCATTCAGGTCAGACATCCATGTTTGGATGCTGCTACTCCAGGAATCCACAGTTGGAAGGACTGTGCTGAGGGCAATTGACACAGATGTGTTGGGTTTGACCCAATACCTGCAGAGGCAGAATAAACAGAAGGTGCACACCAGGCCTAAGCTGAGCCTGGTTTAATTGGTGAGGGATCCTGTGCTGCACCCCTCAGCCAGCAGTGGCTAATGACAACAGCCACTGGCTATTTACTGACAGTCACATCAAGTGAGCCCTTGTGCGCACACCCCAATCAGAGAACCACCACCACAGACGTGGCAGCACAAGGTACGAGACAGAGGTTTATATTTCTTACAGTTTTCTTTCCAGGCTGAATGACTGGCAGGGATTTGACAGCACCTACCTCTCTGTGACCCGTCTCTTTTCCCAAACCACAGGCCCCAGAATTCTTTTGCTTTAAACAGATCCATACAATGATACTCACCTTTTTCTTTATTTTTTGGGGGGAAGACAGGAAAGAAGCTTGGATGCCCACCAGAAACAGCTGTGAGGTCAAGAGATTGATCATTAACCAGCCACAAATATTGACAGATGAGAGACAACTTTCTGTAATCTATAAAACATATTTAAAATCCAAAACCAGAACAAAATAATGTGTCAGTTTCCACACATATACACACATGCAGTAAAAAATAGTCCTTAAAAACATCCTCCAACAATAAAGCCCACTTGCAACAAATTTTTCAGGAGAACATGTAATTCTTGAGACCAGATTCCTGACACCCTGACATCTTCTCACAGGGAAGCCAACTGATGTGGCAAATCCATCCAAACCTCTGCTACCGTAGGCAGAGCTGTGAGTGTGGAGGAGGATCCCCAGCAGCCACCCACAGGAGGGCAAATACAGCCCAGCAACAGCCACAGCTAATCACTGACAGGTCTTTAATTGGCACACGTTGTACCTGCTTTGAACAAACTGATGTTTTCCTTCTCATTCAATGAGCAGCTGGGTAGTACCTACTCCTGGTGTGGACCAGGCTGGAAGGCTACTGTCCGCAGCAAGATTTGTCAGTGGTCACTGGTCTTCACATCCCATCCCAATGAAAAAGAGGAGGGGAAAAAAGACAAAAAGAGAGACATAGAGTGACAGAGAAGGATAGGCAGTGACACAGGAGCTGGCTGACACCATCTCCAGCTCACCTCCAGTACAGAGCCCTCAGCCTGCCAGCTCCAGGCTTTGCCCCATCGCCGTCTCAGCACTTCTCATGCCAACACAACTCAGTTAGCAAATGAATGTTAAACTTCTTTGCTTACTAGTGCACCTTCTCATGTGCTTACTGGTGTGCTGTGTCTTTATTTTATCAGCTAACACAGGCAGACAGGACGCAAACACACATTTATCAGTGACTGGCAGTGCTGATAGAGCCTGCATCCGAGTGGATTCCCTAGAACAGGTGTGGAGCCCTCAGTACAAAAAAGACATAGAGATTTTGGAAAGGGTCCAGAGGAGGGGAGGGCCACGAAGATGATCAGGGGACTGGAGCACCTCCCCTATGAGGACAGGCTGAGGGAGTTGGGCTTGTTCAGCCTGCAGAAGAGAAGGCTGCGGGGTGCCCTCATTGCAGCCTTTCAATACCTGAAGGGAACCTACACCCAGGAAGGGAGTAAACTCTTTGAAAGGGCTGACAATAGCAGGACTAGGGGAAATGGATCCAAGTTGAAGGAGGGAAGATTTAGGTTGGATGTTAGGGGGAAGTTCTTTACTAGGAGAGAGGTTAGGTCCTGGAACAGGCTGCCGAGGGAGGTTGTGGATGCCCCGTCCTTGGAGGTGTTCAGGGCCAGGTTGAACAGGGCCCTGGGCAACCTGATCTAGTAAATGTGTTTGTTTGGTGGTCCTGCTAGACAGGGGGGTTGGAACTACATGATCCTTGAGGTCCCTTCCAACCCAGGTCATTCTGTGATTCTGTGAACAGCAGTCATCAACATTTTCTTCTATTACTAATAAGAAGAAAATTACAGATGAAAACATAGAGTATGCAAAAGCTTGAAATGAAACCTTCAGGGTTTTTTAATAACAGTGAAATTCCCATTGACTTTAAAGGAAGGCTGTGGGAGTAAAATTTGGCATTGGAAGGAACAGAAAATACAGGTACATTCTAGTGACCCGCTGAATCTGCTCATCCGTGAGAGACTGAGCAAGAGAGGAATGGGTGGAGGCAGTGATAGTGTCGTTAACATTTCACTGTCCTGAGAGATAAATTACACAAACACAGAGCAAACCAATACAGTCACTGTGGACAGCATGTCTGAGCAAAGCTGAAATCACTACTGACAAACCTGTATCACTATGCCAACTCTTAAAACAATTCTCCCTGTTCCTCCTGCCCTGTCCCAACCATCCCATCACCTCACACTTCCAGGATGGACTTGTCTGATCATGGACTGTTTTATTTCCTACAATGCTGTGCATCTTCTCAGTGGAATGGGGCACCATGGCTGGGGAGCTGAAGAAAAAAACCCAACAACCGTAAGTAAACAAAAAAGTACCAAGGAAAACAGCAGTCAAGGTTAACACATAGTCAATATTTAATACTGAAGATATGACAGTACATGACGCTGCAGACTGTCACTAACATACAGCCATCCTATCCTGCTGCCAGAATCAGCCCTTCCAAGAAGCTGCCATCTCATCTATGTGCTGCTGGATCCACTCCAGATACTGACTGACTTTGGTGTAGACTCCAAACTTCTCCTTTCTCCCACATCCTTCGCCCCAGCTCACCAGGCCAACCAAAAACCATGTGTCCTCATACTTGGTGATCATGGGACCCCCGCTGTCCCCACTGCAGGAATCCTTCTTGTCTCCTAAGCTGCCGGCACACAGCATGTTGTCAGAGATGGAGAAGCGCATGGCCTGGGCACACTCATTGTGGGGGACGATGGGGATTTCGATGTAACTGAGCAGAGTGGAGTAGTTGTTGCTGACATCACTGGTGCTGCCCCAGCCCGTCACCAGCATCTGCTTCCCACTCTTGGTCAGCTCCTGCTCGGCCAGCTGGCGGCTGGGAAGGCAGATGGGGAGCACATACTTGTTGTACATCACGGGCTCAGCCAAGTGCAGCATGGCAATATCATTGTCTGAGGTCTCCTTGGTATAATTTTCATGGCTCACACATTTATCCACCCAAATGGTTTGCTCATCTGCCTCAATACGGAGACGGTGGAATTTCCCTGGAAGAGGAAACAGGGTGGTAACAGATGCTGCACAACCTTCCTTCACCCTCAGCACTCAGATGTTGGTGACACTGGGATTTCTGGCTTGCACTTCACCTCCCTATTTCCTTTTTCTTATAGACATCTGTACAGTTCCTTACTAAATGGGCAAATCTGTAAACTTTCCATATTTTTATATGTATGTGCATACATTTCTAAATTAATTCTCATCCCACAATTATGGCCATCCACCGAGAAACTGAACTGCCCTGGTGTGCTGAGGTTACAGCACAATTGTGTGACATTAGACAGCTGCAGAAGGACACCAACCTTCTTGGAGAGCAAGCACACCAGAACTCTGGGCTGTACAATCACCACCTGAGTGAATCAAATCCAGGATTTAGAGGACAAAGATGACTGGTAAAGCTATTCCAAAGTTTGCACCTGGATTTTTGAGTGGTTAGGTCTTCTCAGTTACTACATGTGCTACATGACAGTGGGCCAAGCAGTAATGGAACAATAAGTGAGAAATTGAGGTGAAAAAGGTCAGAGACCCCAGAGCAAGGAATCTGTGAGCTACTGGAAAAGGAAAGTCAGAGATAGAGCTCCCTGACAGGCTGTAAAGAGACAGTCCCTGCAGGAATTATCACCTCTCCGTGCTGTCAGTTACTTCAAGCTTCATATCAAGGCCTACCTCAGTGAGTACTTGAAAAAACTCCACTGGAGAACCATCTCTCAGACACATGGAGGTGCTGGCAGGTGCAGCCCCAGCATAAGCAGTGGCAGGATACCAGGACAGCACCACACCTAGGCACCTCTGTAACACACAAGGCCCATCCTTCTACCTCTCTTTATAGGTGAGTTGGACTCTGCTGTTTATCACCGCTTTTTCAGATGTTCCTTTCACATTATTATCCTTCAAATCCTTCCCCTTTAACGTTCACTTTCTTTCAGCCTCAGATGAGTCCCTCCAGATAAAAAGGCTAAAGCCAAGCTGATAGGGTTTGGCATGACCTCCTGAAGTCCCTTGCTGCAGCGTGAGCTCCCCTCCGCCTGTACCCAACAGTGACACACTGCAGCCATACGTTTTTCCTGCACAGAGTCACTGTCTCCGAGCAGAGGGACTGTATGTTTCTGTAGTTCCAGAAACAGAGTCTCAAAAAACCTCCCTTAAGTCCAGCTTTGGATGCTGGAATCCCAAAGCAGTTTCTTCTCCTGCTCTCCTGCAGGCACCCAGTGGACATTTCACACATGGCCACAGCAGCAACTGAGACCACTCTGATGGGCACCACACACGTCAAAGCCCAAAGGACTTGCTGTCTTTCCTTCTTCCACACTCACAGAGCTTCACTTCTGACCCCACAGACACAGCCATCACTGCATTCAAACTCTGTCCTGTAGATCTCACTAGATGACTCTAGGTTTTACAGCACACATTTTTCTGATGAGAACTGCTTTTCTGGCAGCAGCAAAATGCTGGAAAGACACATTTAAAAGGACAACAGTGGGATGTCAAGCTGACTCTTAAAAGATCTTGTTCTTCTTGACCTGGGTTATCATTTAGAGGAGAATCTCTTCTTTCTGAGATTGCAAGCTGTGGTCATATGTTCCTGCAGGCACCCCACCTCACAGTGGTTGCCATCATCTCACTACAGGAACACTGCTCTGAATGAGACAGGTTCTCAGATCATGACCATTCACTTTCTTCTTCCTCCACTCATAAGGAAGATTTTCTTGGCATGTAGGAGAGTTCAAGGAATTCAAGCTACTATCGCTGATCATCCTTACACTATAAATGACTGTATGCACACCCCCAAATTTACCTGTGAGATGTCTCCTGTGTTCCACCTAAGCCATAAAAAAATTCTAATCTTCTCAAATCAGGGCTCTCAAGCTTTTTTCACCTGCTGAAAATCAATTCTGTATTTGGGCAGCAAAGGACTCTCTTGACAGATCTTACCTTTCTTTCTTTGTTGCAGAGAGATGTCTGGGCATCGCTGTCCCAGAAAAGTTCATTAGCTGGTCAGACCACACAGATCTCTACCAAGACTGCAGGCCACAGAGGTGTAACCAACATGCAGCCTCAATACTTCCTCCAGTTGCCATTTTCCCTTCGATTCCCACTCAAAGCTCCATGTAGCACTACAGAGCACCCAGACATCACATCCAATGTTTGCTTTTCCCTTAAAACTTCTTAGGAAGAAGTTCTTCACCATGAGGGTTGTGAGATGCTGAAAGAGGTAGCCCACTGAGGGACCTTCAGAGACCATCTAGTTCAACCCCCCTTTAGAGACTGTGTAGTTCAACGCAGAGTCATCTTGCACTAGATCAGGCTGCTCAGAGCCTCATCAAGACTGTCCTTGAATGTCTCCTATAATGGGGCCTCCACCACCTCTCTGAGCAACCTGTGCCAGTGTCTCATCCCTCTCATGTGCTTTTCTATTCATCCTTTAACGTTGAACAATGAAAGAGGTACGTAAACACATCTGTCTTTATGTGCCTCACTGTCTCTGCTCTCCAGCACTGGCACATACCCAGTGGATACCCATAGTGATACAGACAGACCATACAGTTCAAAGGTGACATGTACAGACATAATATTTGTAAGACTTTCCACAACTGCTGGGAACAAATGATCACTTCACTAACGCAGAAAGAAAGCAGTTGAGTGTCTGACAACAATGGCAGATAGAAAATAATAAAATCCTATTTGGATGTGAAGAGAATGTTTGTTTTAGATTGTTAGTCCAGGAGCAGCATGGTACTTGACACAGATGCTCTGCTTAAGAGCACTGAAGCCAGCGAAGGCAACACTGCTGATCTGCAGCACTTTTCTAATGAACCTCTCCTAAGCCATGACATTCCAGCTAGTATGTGAAGAAGATGCAGAAGGCACTGCGAGCTCTCTTCAGGGGATTGAGGTTTTCTTTTTTTTTCTGTAATGGGATGGTCTTGGATATTTTTCATCACCAGAAAACAAAAAAGCAGAAGAGATCAAGTTTTTGTAGACAGCAGTACTTAGTCTTCCATAGGGAGGCTGAGAGTGACACAAATGAGAACAGATTTTTACTAAACTTTTTTGTTCTGAGCAGAAATGTATATTAAACACTTCCTAGACAATCTACTTCCATGACCAAGAAAGATTTTTGTCTTCACAACTTGCTGGTCTTTCTCCTGAAATTATAAACCTTAGGAATGAAAGAGTCATATTTAGAAAAAAATAGGGCAGATTTTTTTCTTACCAAGCCTTACTTTGATCCCCTCTTTTGCCTCAATGCAGTGTGCTGCTGTCAGGACCCAGGACGGATGGATGAGAACACCCCCGCACAGAAACCTCCCTTTGCTATTTTGAAGCAAAACCTGAAACACAAAAAACCAAGAGAGATCTGACACTGCCTGGAGCATGGCTCAGGAAATACTGTACACCTTCTCCTTTGTGGCTGCAAAGTGTCTTGACATGTCAAGCACCAAAGCATGTCACAGTCACTGAAGCCAAAGCTCTACAGTGGGACAAAGAGATGAGACTATCAATAAAGTCTTTGTGGAACACCAACAGAAAAGTTCTGAGTTTTCTTCCTGGACAAGCACGGCCTTCATCCACATTGGCATGGGACAATGCTGCCTACTGCAAAGAAGCGCTTCAGTACTTCAAAGCTTTGAAATACACAACTCAAATAAGGCGATTATTCTTGTGCTCACAGCACACCAGAAGACAACAGGTCATCTCAGGCTGCAAAAGACATGCTGCAGTGTAAAAGGGCCTTTGATGACAAAGAGAAGCAGGCCCTGATGATTTGCATTTGCTAGTTCCATGATAAGCTCTGTGAGGTTTCCCTTTTCTCTGCTATGTCCCAAGCCATTCTGTAAAGCCTCTTTTGCAAATCAAATTTCCTAGACTGAATTTATGACAGATAGGCTCATCAGAACAGATCCTTGCAAAAAGGGGGAGGAGATAATCCCATGCTACCACCATAAAGCTGTGACAGTTGCTGGAGTATCTGTTACACAACACAAGCTGTGGTGATCCAGTGGTCTTCCCTCAGATGGAGCAGCAGAGTAGGCAAATGTCATCACTACCTTCTCTCTTGATATTGTTGGCAAAAGAGACAAGGTCTAGAGTCTTAGCAAGTAATAAACTTTTTTCTCATGTTACTTCAACTTCTGGGTTGCCTTTGTAAAAGCTAAGACAAGGAAATCTCAGCTTCCTGTGACCCCATCACTAGTAACCTAGGAGTCTTCTGGAGCAGCCAGGGTAGGCAGAGCTGTTCACGCAGAGTCTGAACTACCTGTGATGAAAACACCCTCATTTGTCCTTACTTGCCAGGGACTGTCTCCTCTCCTTCCTGTTTTTCCCTCAATGAGTCGAATATTGAATCCTGCTTTGGCTTCGATGTAGTCCATTTTCACTCTTCCGCAGGGGAACTCCACTGCAGGAGAGGCAGAGAAGTTAACCAGCAAAGAGCAGACCACACAAGGCACAACTAATCCTAAAGCATTCCCTCCATCTCTTTAACCAAGACCCCTGTTCAGCAGCTGCACAGAAGCCCCTTAATGCTGGGGAGAGGCAGCAGTTTCCCCATTCCCCTGTATGTCTCCATGGGGCAAAGCTTTATGGGGTTACAAGTTTAACCTGTAATGGCTATAAAGCAGGTGTGGAGATGCGGTTATTCTACATGGAATGATGCTTTGCAAAGCAGACAATTCTCCCATAAAACCCTCTTAAAAACCTCTTCATGTTTAAACCATCCCCTGTCAAACCTGGACTGTGAACACCCTCCTCTTACCTACAGGCTTGCACATGGTGTGGTCACTCATCAGCTGATACCCAGAGGCACAGCTGCAGGAGCGGTGCTGGTTGGATGTGTCATCCCTACAGAAATGTTGACATCCTCCATTATTGATGGAGCAGTTGGTGTATTTGACCTCTGCAAAAGAAAGGAACAGCAAGAGAGGTATGAAAAACCGGAAAGGCAAAGTCACAGGAAGGTTAAGCAGTAAAACAACAGCATGATCCCAAGTGAACAACAGCTGCTGATGGATTTGGGGTGAGACTTGTGGCCTTCAGTGGTACTCGGGCCCTGAGACAGCCAATAGACCCTAGTCCAGAATGAGGCAGCAGAGAAATGCAGAAAGCAAAGATGACTATCAGAGCAGGTTGGAGAACTGAAAACTCACTGGCCCTGAGCACAAGCTAGGCAGTGCAAAGTGTTGATGAAACATACATGTTCATCCCTAAATACGCTGTGCAGCTTTTGTTCAGCAAGAATTTCCCACAGCAATGGCAATCAAATATTGGCAATGGATTGTTTTTATCCCAGCATTATAAAATAAAATCAGCACCATTCTGTGCTGACAGTTCTAAAGGAAAACATCATCTTACAGAATTGTTTTCAGTATTTTTGTAAAATTTATATATCTTAGACCTCCAAATCTTGCCCATGGCAACACAAAGTTCATTTTGCTATAGCTAAGTGCAGATAATCCTCTTACCACATCATGAGGCAAAAGAGAGATTCTGTGAGTAAAGAACTGTGCAAGAAGTGTCAATCCCTGTTACAGAGATCCCTAGCTCAAGGAATGTTATTTTACAGTGGATTAAAGCAGTGCTACCATAATTGCACAAAGTCCCCTCCCAGCCTTTGTTGCAGATGCAGGAAAATTTTCCAATATTGTCTTTGCAGATGCCATTGAAACAAGGTTGTGGGTCACACTGATCGCCATCTGAAATGGGAAAACATCATCCCTGAATCATACAGAACTCACAGAGCAAACACCAACATGGACAGACCCTCCCCAGGTCCCCAGGCATCATCCACCAACCAGTGCTACCTTGGCGGTGCTGGGCTGGGGACAAGGTACTTGTCTGGGTTCTGAACTACAGCCCTGGTGTGAGTGGAGTGGGCAGAGGCAGCCTACTGTGGAAGTGAAGAGCAGGAGGGAGGCTCTTTGAGCCACTTCAGGCATGTCAGACTGTCAGAGTGGGCTCTGGCACCTTTGCTCTGAGGAGGTGATTGATGATAGGCACAGATGCACCTTGAGGTTTTTAGGAAGGCTGCTTGTATGACAGGAATGGGGAAACACTCTTTGCACACCCTGAATAAGAGCAAATGTGAATGGGTATGTGACACATGGCAGCAGGCAGGAAGGCTGTGTACTAGGTTACTCTTGAGGAAACACAGACAAATTATTAATAAAGTCTTTTACTCACCTACATACTTGCTCCAAAAATCTAGCTGTGGAGAAACAAAACTTATATTAAGGCTAGAAGCAGATTTTTCACAAGAAGGCATTTATAGTGTATTATGGCCTTAGTCAACAGCACAGAGCATCCTGGTCAACAGCATGGGTCTCAGTCTTCTGGTCAGTGCACTGACTGGCATGACAAACCAGCAGAACTGGCCAGCTCAGGACAGCCCCCGCAGCCCTGCTTGCAAACCTACCAGCACCACAATATCCCCAGAGTTTCTCTGTTCCTTGACACTCACTGCGAGGTGTCACCACTGCTGCTGTGTACATCATTCATTTATGCTCAGTTAGACAAAATGTGGGCATTGTGAAAAAAGATCACACTCCACTCTGGGTTCTACGGGACAACAAAGACTGGTCCATCTTATGTGGCAGAGCCTACTCTGCTTAATGCAGTAAGTAAAAGTCCAAGCCAACACACTGATTGAGTATGGACAGGGGCAGAAAATCAGGGATGCAGACAAGAAAGGCAGAGTCCAATTGAAAATAAGAGGTCTGGGGAAGAAGAGATGCCCTAGCAATACAAGAAATGTTTGTCAGGCACAAGTAGAATGGGGAGGCACAGTGAAGGCAGCCAGATCTGGCCAGTGTACATCAGAGGGAAAGGACTGGGAGGATTGGGAAAAAGTCAGTGGCAGCAAGAATAGTCAAGGGGGTCAAGCAGGGATTAGCATTACCTGGCTGGGACTAAAACCTCACAATTAGCTCATGTGGGACACGCATAAGCAGCCAAGTTCTATGGCCCACACAGGTGGTAATTTGGCAATCACTGTAACATCATTGCCTCGAAAGTTGTGCCTACAAGTCAGGAGTGATGTGTTTTCAGTGCTGAGAGTGACATCTCCTACACTCTGGACTGAAATACTTCAAGGAAACAAATGCTGGGTTAAGTCTCGCATTCACCCTTAAAAAGCCAACTTACTGTTGCTTCCTTGGTTTCAAATATCTCACTGGCCTCCTCAAAGTCACATCGCTCTTCAACGCACTCACGTTCCATAGAACCTGGCTTCAGTTCTTCCAAAAAAGAGTTTGCCCGCTTCTGGATTTTCAGGACCTGGTTTGCTTCTTTATTGCTGTAAAATACTGGAACCAAATATGCGAGAGCACAAATAGGGAAAAGAGCTGTCTGAAAACCAGCATCCTTCCCAAAAGCCACTTAGCAGAGAAATAGCCACTCTCTAGCACAGCAAGACAGCCTGCCCTAGAAACACAGGCTTGCAGGGCTTTAGAGCAGGTAGCCATCACAGCCCAGCAATGTGTCTCTGACCCTCGTCTGGATAAATCCAAACCCCTCATGGGAATGATTCTGGCCACTCCCCGTAGTGGGAGAGGAACAGGAAAGCCATCTGCAGCAACCGGGAAAGGGCAAAGGGTACCTCTAAAATTAAAACTTACTTGAGGTACCACAGGCTGGCAATGAGCAGGCAGCGAGCAGCACCCCTATGGCAAGAAGCTTCCACATCCTGCGGCAGGAGTCACCTGGGGAAGAGAAGGTGAGTGTGAGGGGAGCACACATGGGGCTGTGCACCACCCCCACCCTGCAAGCTGATTTTGCACAGCCAGCCTTTTTCCTCCCTTTTCTTGGAGCAGCTCCCTTGCTGAATATCGTTTGCCCTGACCTTCTCCTTGACTCCAGCTCCAGGGCACCTGTTCATTAGAGGCCCTCCAGATGGTCTGCTGGTTCCCTTTAACCCATCAGCAGCTCCCCCAGACAATTCTTGCTGTCCCAACATCCTCCCCTTATTACTCGAAGTTTTTGACAAGCTTTATGCTTCATTAAAGTAAGCAGTGCTTTGAAATCCCAAAGGAGATAGACAATAATTTTGAAGCACTTACTGCTTTATTCAGTGTGAATCAGCGTGATCTATTCCTCTGCCATGAGCTCTGCTGGAACTTGGTTAATCCTTAACTTCCAGTATTTACTCTTTGGAATGACATGAAGTGCTTTCTTTTCAGTCCGTAAACAAACAGACTTCAGGGGGGAGCTTGACAATTTACTTGCATACAGAAGAGAACTGGAAAAGCTTTGCAGGTAATGACCAAGCTCATTCTAAACTGGTTGTCTCCAGTGCTGCCTATTCGCTGGGTCCTCTCCTTGACTCCTCAACTCTCCTAACACTTTATGCTGAATTATAAAATACAAACACATTAAATTTAGCCTACAGAAAAGAAGGCTGAGAGAAGGCTGAGTGAAGGCCTTATTGCTCTCTACAAGTACCCTAAAGAAGGCTGTAGAGAGGTGGAAGTTGGTCTCTTCTCCTAGGCAATAGGATCACAGGAAATGGCCTCAAGTTGCTTCAGGAGAGGTTTAGGATGGATACTAGGAAAAAATTATAGATGAAAAGGATCATCAAGCACTGTAACAGGCTGCCCAGGGAAAGGGTTGAGGCACCATCCCTGCAGGTATTTAAGAGATGGGCAGACATGGAGCTTAAAGATATGGTTCATGGATGGTTCTTGTCAGAGTTGGGTTGATGACTGGAAGAGAAAGCTCATGGCAATCTCATCTGTGGGCTGGGCACCCAAATATATCTCCCATTTTAGTTTCAAGTTTCAAGAGAGGCATTTCATTGAAGCCATTAATTCTGTACAGTTCATCTCTTTCACATTTTTGTAAACACATTTTCCCTTGTTCTAGTGGGGGTATGTATTACCTCCAATGAAGAGGATGCCCTGAGGCCTAAAAGGAGCAGAGGTACAGCTGTCCTCCCAGCATGGTACTGCAACACCAAAGGTAAGAGAATGGGTCACCTCCCCTCTGATGAGAGGGTTGCAGGAACCAACACATCTAAAACATTTCTTTCCTTTGCAACAGAGACATAGCTAATGAATTCCATGGTTTTTCTACTCTGTCAATGCACTGCAAAGAAACACTGCAAATCTTATTCCACTTCCCATTTCACTCCTCTCTAAGAGACAGGTCCAAACTCCTGATGAAACTAAGGATTAAGCCACCTCATCACAGCACAGAGCTTTATTAGCCAGTTGCCCCCAGACAGGCTCTACAACCCTCACACACCACAATCAGGAACAGAATCTTTTCTGGAAGCTCAGAAACGTGTTTACTTTATATACAGGAAAAACTTATTTACAACAATCATCAGTAAACTATGTACAAAAAAAAAATTACAAGAGACATTTCCATGCCAATCACTGTATAAATTAATACAATAAATAGGAGGGAAGCAGGTCCCATTCTTAAGGCACAAAACCTTCTTCCTAAGACTGCACAGGGCTTCATTTACTTCCCTATGCTTCTGACAGGATCACAAGAACAATGGAGAGACCCCTGAGGAACAATGGTGGGCAGACAATGGTACAGACATGCAGTCACTGCTGACAGTTGTAGAAAAACAGCTTTTATCATACTTTTTTTTTCATTTTACAGTACACACAACTTAAGATACAAAATATTTTGTGTAAACAGTCTTTTTTTTTTCCTTTCCAATCATATAGATAGTACACACATTTTAAAATAACACTAAAAGACTGTAAGAAAGTTTCCCATATGATTTGGGCCCAGAAACATTTCCAGGTCTGGTGGCCACAGAGTGTCTGGCTCCTGCAGGCACCCAGTTATGGGTCCCCTCTGCTGCCAACAGCTGGCTCCTGTTGCAGGTGGAACCCATGTCCTCACCACTGAGGTCCCACAGTCCAAAGAGGAATACCATCCCGGAGGTCAGGTTACTCCCCAAAGTCTGCCATTAAATACCCAGGGCGGTATCAGAATGTGAGAGAACAGCTGATGCCTCTTCCTAGCACAGATAGTGCAGGCCAAGCTCACTGCAGGTGCTGTCCCAGCATCACTGCTGAGGGTGAGAGATGACAAATGGGAGATGCCACGCAGCCTTCGAAGGAGAAGCAGTTTTAAAATACTAAACACAAGTGCAGCATGTGACATTCTTGCTTCTCTGAAGCTTATGTTTTACCTGAGACTGAGTCTCTCTTTAGGCAAAATTTTTTTGCCAACTGTCATTCCCGAGTTTCTCTCGCACAGAAAACGATGAGATGCCAGAAGAGGAACTCATAATAACATCAAAAGGAGTTCACTCTACTTGCAGAGAGCTCCCACTGATATTTGACACAAATTGTCCTCATCTAGTCACAAAATCTCTGCAAGAAAAATCTGCATTATTCCCAGTGACAGACACATAGCTACAACCTTTCAGTCAGATGCAAATCTTAGTAGATATACAAAGGCACTCAGGTTAAATGGGGGTCCCATTTGCTAGCTCTTAAAAGAAGGTAGAACTTTCTCTCTGCCCCTGGTAGGCAACAGATGGGGACAGACTGGGCACAAACTCTGTGATAAAACACTTGTGTGCACAGAAAGGGTCTGAACCCATCAACATGATGGGTCACAGAAATGGAACTGGTCTGTGCAGGCTTACTGCAGACAGCTAATGGCCATAAGGTCTCTTCTGATATGGCACCAATCAAATACACCTAAATCAACAAACTCTTTGGATTACCCCATTCCTCTGAGCAGGAAAGGAGAAGCTGTTTCTATTGAGGCAAGAATTGAATCCCCCCAGAAAGATGTAAAGCAGGGGCATAGTGTTAGTGCACATTTTGCCACAAGGCTGCTGCCTAGTGGTACAGCAAGACTAGCTCCTACCCCACATACAGAACAGAGATCTCTTCTCCACTGCTGTCACCTGCATTGTGCTCCTGCTGCAACTCCCCATGGCAGGCACAGGGATGTACCAACCATGCATACACCTGATGATGGGCAGTGGCTGCACCTTATGGTCACTAGCTGTGGCCAGAGTTCTCCTTAGTGGAGCGTTCTCCTTCTCACACAGACACTGCTCTGTGCCTCAGAGAGCAAGGGGGAAAGACAGTATGACTACAATTCCAACTTATTTGATCCCTCAAGCATTTCACACAGTGAAATGGGGCCACACTGATAAAGAAAAAATACTGCTACAGAAGCAACTGCCAATGTATAGAGAGAAAACCCAAATCCAGAGCAAAGCCCAGTCCCTCCGGGACCCACACCAGAAGTTCAGTTAGTTGGATCAAGCAGTCTTCTGCTGACTTCTCACAAAGAAACCCTGTCGTTCACTAGGTTGAGGGGAGATATGTGGGTGCATAACAACTAGTTGAAAACAGAGAAAGTCAGAATAATCCCTGGTGAAATCTTAAAGAAAGCAGCTGAGGTTGGCCAGCATGAAACCAGCCCATTGCCTTTTTAAGCTGCCAGTTCTTCACATAAAGTAACTTGACTTTTACTAGACCAGAGAGCCAATGTCAGGGTGATACAGTCCTTACAGATAACAAAGAATTATGTCCTCAGGAAATTGTCTTTTCTGCCACTGTGTACGCGGCCATTCTTCTGCCTGCAGCCACAGTCAGAAAGACTCCATACTATAAAAATAAAAAAAACCAAAAACCACACAAAATGACAAAGCAATTACAAATTCCTGTTGTCTCTCCAGCTGTACATCACTGAATGTTCCCAAATTCCCCTCATGATGATAAACATGGTATTGTAACTATGCGTGCTGGTCTTTGGGCTTTAACAGTCACCCAGCCAGGGTCAGGAAGTAGAGCAGCAATTTGAAGGCCATCTAGAAACTTGGGTTAAGAGGCACTGATTTTTCCATGCTCCACTGATGGTGGTACCAAAGGCAATTTACCAACACACTCCAGTTTTCATTATGATTCTCATCTGTTAAATCAGAGTCCTTCTTCTCCCAGTGCTGCTACAGCAGCCCTGATGTTTGACAGTCAGGGCCACAACTCAGGAGGACTGAGCCAGTCCAATATTTTGGTGTCCAACCTGGAGGCAGGGGCAAGGCAGCAGAAGAGAGAAGCGAGGCAGAACAGCCACTAGAACCAAGACAGGTGAAAAGACACAAGTACTACAGATAAATCCTTATCTTTTGTGACAGAAATGGCCTGCTGCAAGCTGAAGAAACAGTTCAGCTGTTTGTGGCCATGAAGGTGGCACTAAATGTCAGGAAGCTGCTCTTGGATGTGTCCATCATGCCATGCCCCCTACCCCTCCACCCTTCCCTCCCCAACAGAGTGATCAAATTGTTCCATTTCTCACTCCATTCCACCACACCTCTGGCACAGACAGAACAGCCAGCAAGTGCTCTGCTCCCTTCCATCTCATCTCCTGAAGATAAATTCAGAAGGGGCAATGTCAGAGCTGATCTCCTGGATTCTTCTAGCTCTCCAGAATTTTGTCTTTTCCTACTTGTCCATGAACTTCTGAATAATTGTTCGTGATGCCTCAAAACCTAAGGGTTGTACCATTGCCACTGGCTGGCAAAGGAGAGCCAGGCCCTGTGGAAGACATCTCAGGCTGGTGCAAATGCTGTTCGAACCACGTGCATTGTTTGCGGCAAGGCAGAGGTGAGTGAGAATCATTAGCAAGAGGTCAGTACTGGCTTTGAATGTCTGATGCAAATGGCACCCAACTACAGGAGCATCAATAAAGGACTAATAGGACATAAGGACAATCTTTGTCCCACTTAAATGCTCTAAGATACAGGTGGGTCACACACAGATAAGGGGGAAGGAAAGTTTTGGGTGTGAAAACCACAAAACGCTCTTGAACTAAGACTGGCCAATAAATCCTTTGCCCTGAATAATTCTACTGTGATTAAGTTTTCCAGTAAAGGTAGCTGCGTTGCAATTCTCAGGAGTCCTGCACTGCCACTGGAACCAAAACTTTCCACGTTGGAGGACATGGTTCTTCACACAGCAAGTGAGCTCTCCCAGCAGGCTTTGCTGAGTACAGGTAAGGTCCCTCTGGACTGGATGCAGCCATACCCCATAGGAACAAAGGTAGCACCATATTTGGTTGACATGAGACAGTCGGGAGCACATCTGGTCAGTGAGGTGACTGCTGGGCAGTCAAGGGGAATGGTAGACACAGGCTGTGAAAACAGAGGCTAAGCCTCGCTGGCAGGAGTACTCCGGCTCAGCTCCTTGATCCCATGCAGGATCCTCTTCATGTGGCCTACTTTGGTCACACCCAGGTCCTGGAAGGAAAGGAATAGCCTTACCTTAGGAGAAAGACCAGGAGGGGGAGAGGAGGGATTCCAGCTCACCAGGTTACAAACTGGTTAGCCAGAGAAAAAGAGAGGAGGAAACCAACCAGAAAGATTACAAATCTGACAGTTAAACACAAAGAACCTTTTAAAAATCTATCAAAACATGACAGGATAATGCGTAATGAGCAGGCACAGAATAAATAACAGAGAGAATGTGACTACTGACCATTGCTCAGAAAGACAAATTGCTTTGACTGGCAAAGGCCAAAGCAGGGGAACAGAAAGAGAGCACCAATCTCCAGGACCTCAGTTAGTAGCCAAAACATGCAGTAAGAACCATCCAGTCACTGCTTACATCAAATAAATGTGTGAACACAACAAAGTCCCAAACAACAAAGCACAGATGGCAGCTAGAAGGCATGAAGATTTTGCCACACACACAGTGCCAACCTCAGAGCAGGACGCTGCTCAAAATCCCAAATGAAGACCCAGGGATGTTACACCAATGTCATGCACTGCTTTACAACAAAGGACTTTGCTATATGCATGTCACCAGAATGATGACCACAATCTCTTGCACATGCAGAGAACCACCACTTTCAATTTTTCCTGTAGAGAAAGCACCTCCCAGTGAAGAGATGAAAAGCTGTGCTATGTGGTTACTAAGCACTATTTGAAACTAATCTCTCCATCTAACAGCCCTCATCAAAGGCCATGATCTTTTTGTTCCCTTGTACTTAAAGGAGTCTGATGAACCATTTGTATGGTGACTACAATATATGATGCAAATTTTCCTAATCTGAACATTCTGAAAAGATGGCCCAGTAGCTGAGAAGCTGCAAACTTTCATTCTGTCATTAAAATGAAAGACTCTCAAGAAAACTTCTTGCAAACTGTGTGCTGGGCTCTATCACATCTCCAGGAAGCCATGGCAGAATCAGACAGCTAGTGTCTCAACTACCTGTTCTATGTCCCTGCTACTAACCTGAAGCAGTGAGAAAGTAAAAGGAGGTTGCAATGAATCCATTCATCCTGACACAGCACACGGAATGAACAATGGGGAAACCATTTCCAAGCACATTCAACACAGAAAGTCATGGAGATGCAGCTGGCTTTTTCTCGTGAGCTGATGATGAAAGTACCTTGAGGTCCCTCCGTTCGAGGTGCAGGAGCTCAGAGCCCCGGACGTCATGCCGGATGAAGATATCCTTATACTCACAAAGACTGAGATGCTCAAGCCAGGCCGCAACCTCCTCCGTTCCCCAGAGGTGAACTGTCAGAGATGGAAAAGCAGGAGTGCATTGAGTACCCAGAAACCCAGAAGATAGTGAGAGATGAGGACACCATCAGCACTCAGTGCAACCAGCACCATAGCCTTAGACCAAGGGGAGAGCAAAGAATGGAAGCATGATCTACAGTTTCAAACAAAGCAAGCTGAAAGGTGTTCTCTTAATCTCTACTGCAGTAATGAAGGGAGGAAGTGCCTAGTTGGTTTGATGGGGCTGGACATGCTGGACATGCTTTATAAAGTTAACCCCCATGACTAAGAAAAGCAAATTCATATTCCTTTGCTTACAAAACAATAGAAGCATTAAAAGTATCAGGCAGAATCAAGCACAGATGATTGCTATTATGCAAAAATACTTGTGCTCAGAAAAGAAAACAGCAATCTCTCTCTCCCCAGACTGAGGGAGGATGGAGGAGTTTGGAATTCCATCTCCTTGCACAGCCTCTAGATAAGAGAACAATACATGGCCAACAGCCTGTCAAACAGAAGGAAACTACCCACAACTCCATGGCACAGGATAGGACCCAGGAGCCCACAGAACAGGGAGTACTTCTGAATTTCAGAAAAAGAAAGTCTTTGTAAGGGGAGTATCAACCAAAATTCAACTAACCCAATTGGACAGAAAGCATCTTGAATGGCAATTTGTTGATTCATAGCCAGGTTTTATCTATTGACCACTTGGACTAAAGGTCAGGGTGCACCTGTGGTGATGCCGATCCCCAGCCAACTAGACAAGAAACTTGATTAAAGCTTGAGGGTGAATCAATGAGAATAGAAGTAATCAGCCACGTCATAGAGAATCAACAGTGAAAAGACTGGAGTTATGCGGACTTGGGCCTCGCAGTCATTTTAACACCTAAAATGTCTCAAATTCTTCTTACTAAAACATCCCTGAAAATGTCATGGAATAGGCAGAATTCTTCAGAGGGTGCCTCTTGGTTCTGCTCGGGAACATTTGCATAGGACTAGGGGATCATGACATGGACAGCACGGAGCAATAAATTTACTCTGCCATGTGGAAAAGCCAGACAAGCCCTCCTAGAAAAGGCAGGTGCATACGAAACGGAAGAGGGAGAGAATGTGAGAAGGAACAGAGATGAGAGAAGAATGGTGCAAACACAATGGTGTGACAAATAGACACAATGAACAAGCAGACTTGGTACCCGGCAATCCCATGCTACTATGAGTCTCCTTGTTTTTGTTGTTCTTCTCCTTTTTAAACTTGGTCACCAGCCGGAATTTGCCGCTGCGGCTGCGTTTAGAATAATCCAGCATCTGGTTCTGAAAGAACAAAAAGGGAAAGATCAGGCAAACAGCCATAAATTGATTGGAACAGACCAAAAGCAACAAGTACAGTCAAGCTCAGCTCCATCACCTTGTGAGAGGAGGGAATAAAAAAAAGAGCTAGACTCATTCTGATTAAGACAGGAAAGGAAACAGAGGAAGCTGATTCCATGTCAGGCAAGGGACATCAGCAGGAAATCACTTTCTTTAGCTCTAGGGAGTTAAGTTTCCTTCTGAACAATTTTTTCTCCCATCAGTTGTATATTCACAGGAAGTCAGATGCTCACAGCCAACTGATGAAACAGACAGCAGCTCAGGAAATACTGCCAGGGTCATGCTCACCTCCTCATCACAGGGCTCCACCAGCTGCCACAGCCAAGGGATGTCTGCCAGTTTCCGCAGCTGCAGGTCCATGTCTGCCAGGGCCACTTGGAGCTGCTCCTTCTGTGGAGGATCTAATTGCTGGGTCAGACAGAAGCAAGGTAGAGCTAAATGCTGTGGGGTGGAACACACAATGAAGCCCTTGCCTTTACATTCCAAGCTAACCAAGCAGTTTCTCCTTTGAAAAGGAAGTGCACGGCAGGCACTCTGCCTAGATGTGTCACCAAGTTCATGATTTTTATCTTTTCTGAGCTCCAAACTTCCTCCAAGCTTGCTAGAGTGCTGGTTAGCAACACCATCCAAATTTCTGGATGCTAACATTTAAACTGACCTGTTACAAATTAGAGACCAAGCCAAACAAAATGTTGCTTGCCCAAAGCAAGCAGTACTGGAGAAAAAATGAGAGGCTGCTCTCCTCCTGTTGCGCACTTCTTACCAGTGCCATCTTCCCCGCCAGCAGCAGCTCTGTCTCATTATGCAGGGCTTTGACATTATTCACCATCTCTACAACAAGGCTGCAGTTGAGGCCCTGCAGGGAAGCAATTCATGCACTGATTAAGCCTGGAAGGACAGAGATCTGAGCAGTCAAAAGGGAGAAGTCTTAGACAAGGCAGATCTACTTTGGGCCAATCAAAAAGGAAACCCAAGAGCTGTGGAACAAGGACAACATGGGAGATGCCAAGTGATGTACCTCTGTAGACTTGGATTTAGCGTAGACTTTGTCCATTGACTTGGAGCTGGCATTGACAGCATGGGCAAGCTCCTGTTCCATGTCCTGATAGGACTGGGCTATTTCCCGAATGCTAAAGAGAGAAGTACAGATGGCATCAGCATCCACTCAAAGCAGGAGATCTTTCAATACCCACTGGAGGAGAGCAGGGACAAAGCAGGGGAGGGGTGCCTCCTCTGGCAGTGCAAGGGGATTCTCCCTGCTGCAGTGAGCATGCACAGGCCAAGCCATGCAGATTCCACATGCACAGCTCCAAGGGCATCTTCAGCTCTGCACACAAGCTGGGATAATTCTGAAACATCAGCTAGACAATTTAGTGTGGTCAGAGTGATGTGAGAGCAAGCTGCACAAGCAGCAACTTACTTAACACTACTCTGAAGTGACTGAGGAATTCTCCCAGAGAGGGCCAGACCCAAGTAGCTGAATGCCCAAATGAAAGATGAGCAGGTGACCACCTGATGCTGGGCATTTAGGGTCTAAGAACCAAACTTGCCACCTCTGCTTCTAGAGAGGCCTTTGGTTTATTTCTGATAAAAGACACTGATATCTGAAGATAATCCTAAAAGAACCCATACTTGTCCACAAAAGAGTTTAATTTTACATTGAGTCCCCATGCAGCTGGGATGGTGCCTACCAAATCATATTACACCTAGGGACAGGAACCAGCACTGCAGAAGGTGAAAGCAAACAAACACCTCCAGGAACAGGGAACAAAGGAGGGCTCTATTCACCAAAATAAACTGAGTCCCACCTGTGGATCAGGGCACCTGCAGCTTGACCAAATTGGTTGATCTGGGTGGATTCTTCCTCAGACATGATCTCTGGTTGCAGAGAGAAAGAGGAGGGTCGGGACAACTCACACTTCTGTTTGTCCTCCCAGGACTTCAGGGTGCTCTCAAATGCCTAAGAACACAGCAAGGAAACTATAAAGGTACAAAGTTCTTCTAAAAAACAATGGCTGTGACTCTGTTTATGAAACATGGAGATCTGTACAGACACTTAATTGCAGGAGATATTTGCTCTGGGAAGGATGGGGAACACAACAACAATCAAAAAGACAGAAGAAAAAATAAAGACAAGCCTGAAGCCAAGACAAAGGCTGAATGCTGCTCTTCAACACTGGAACCTCCTCCTCATTGACAATTCCCTACAGGCAAAATTAGGTTTACAGACAATGAGTGGAATGGCACAATCACAGCCACAGCTTCACAGACAGCCTCACACAGCACACTCACGATGGACTAACGTGTCCTCTCTCCCTCTGGTACTTCTCTACCTTTCCCTCCATATCCATGCTTTCTTCTTCTTTCCTCCCTCCCACTTTCATAGGGAGAATCTTGTTCTGCCTTGCTCTCAGCACTGTCTCCTTCAGTCATCCCCCCCTCAGAGTCTCACTGTCCCTCCTGGAAAGACTGTACTCACTGTTCCTGTTTCCTCCTGTGTCCACATCAGTACTCACTGTTTTCTCCCAGCAAAAGGTCAGGGCAACCCCTAATACCTATGGCAAAGGTGCTGCAGGCCCACCTTCACTTTCTTTTCATACCACCATACTTGTAAAATCTGGATGGGGAATATATCTCAAGCCTGTCTCAGGCTGCTTTCCCTTGTTGCTCTTGGTTGTCCTCTCCTTCCTCTCAGCAGGTGAGCCCTTTGAAGAAGACCTTCAGAGGTTTACTCTGGAAGCTGGGTAAACTGGCATTACGGTGAAAAGTCTGAAGAGCTGCTATCATCTAAACTGTATATCCATGGACAAAGTTGGGGGAAACCACAAAGCCTGTTTCTGTGAGACAATAAGGTCTTCATCTCTTCCTTCCTTTGTTGAGTAATACAGTGAATGACTGAAAATTACTGTTCAGTAATACAGTAAATGACAAGGACTCTTCCTTATGTGTTGGTGCTCATCAGATGTTTTCGAAAATTATGACCCAAGACAGACGCACACAGAACTAGGCATAAGATGTAGCTTTACTTGCTCAACAAGGTATAAACCACACACTGAACAGTAACAAGAAATTAGCATATTGAGCATCTGCATTGCTTGGTGAGACTGGCATCCTGTAGGAAAAACAGCATGCAAGCATGTTAAGAAATGCTGGCACAAGACACCTAGAAAAGGAAGCAAAATAAGCTTACATAAACAACCTTATTGATGGGCTTACCCATGAATGATGAATGCAATTTTAATCATGGTCTTTCCAAGACATTTTCAGATGTGTAGAAAAACATGCTTGTTACACTCAAAAAGATAAGCTTTCATGTGTGGCCATTGCTACACTCCTCAGGGGTAAGTGGCATCAAAACACACATGTACTACAAAGTGTATGTGCGTGTACAAGGCTGCTCTTACCCTGTCTCGAGTGAGGGTCTGGGCTCTGTTCTTATGAACAATCCAAATGTAGCCTGGAGGTTGGATCCAGGCTTCTCCATCCACTTGCACAGGAACTCCTTCTTCTCCCAAGATTGCTATCTTCACTGTCCGACACTGCAAGAAAGGATTGCTTCAGAGAAGCTCTAAAAGGTTGTTCTCGCCAAAGATCTTCCCCAGCCTCTGCACCTTCAGGGCTACAAGGGACACACATGCAGAGCACCAGAGCATGCCTTCCCCTTGCATGGCATAGACCACTGACTGTGCCTTTGTACTGATCTGTATGTCAACCAGTGGTGTGGTGGCTCCCACTGAATGCTAGCAAACAGCTCCGTACCCTCTGGACATGCTCATATTTGCTCTGGTGGATGCTTTTTCCATGGATAAGAGAAAGAACAAAGGAGGGATTTAAGGCTTGAAACTTGCAAAAATATCACAGTCTGGAGATGGGGAAAGACAAGAAGAGCACACATAAATGATACCTGCGCAATCCGGTGATGCTGTAGGTTTATCACTCGGGACACTGCCATTTGCATGCTACCGAATACTGCCACTACCTCCAAAATCTTGTCATCAAAAGAGGGGGCTGTGAAGGTCTGGCCAGATACAAGAGAGAGAGAATTCAGTTGACTATAGCTCTGTTGGAGAGGTGCCTTTACCCCATTGGTGAAAATTTGGAAGTTGACCTTCAATTGTGCTTTTTAACCAGTGTAACATTAATAACAAAGCTAGGAGTTGAACATTTTCAGTAAACTTAGAGGGAGAAAAAGGAGTCTGTGCTTCCAATGTCAGCTAAGACAGAGGCTGTAGGCAATAACATCAAGGGGCTTTACTTCTTGGAAGTCTGGGGGGAGAACGTCAATCCAAAGAGCTTCCTGATAGTCTTTATGTGGCTCAGAACAGCATTTGTACTTTTTCCGACTCACTACTTTGGGCACAAAGCTGTTGATGACTGGACTTCTGTGTTCCTTCCACTGGGCAGAGAAAGTCCTTTAAGACAGGCCCCTTGCCCTCTCCTTCTAGCACCATTCTCAGGGTTTATGACTCCAGAAGCAACAATAAGTAAAAATGTTTCCTTGATTGCTTTAGAGAATACTCACATCATCTTCCTTGGTCCCTCCCCAGAAGTTGGTGCCTCCTGCATAGCTGGGAATGTTGAGCACAGCGATTCCCTGAAGACTGGGCAAAGGGATTGGCCTCCCATCACACTGCATAGAAAAGAAGGCACCACTATTTTCAGCACTGCAAGAGAGAACCCTCCTGCCAGAGCATATCCTCTAAAAACAGACACAGCCTGCACAGCCTAGTCATAAATTAATTCAGCTTTCTTACAGTTTGCTCTTGACCTAATAAAAAACCATCTCTCCTCAAGCAGAGGGTGATTTTGGATGGATATTGTTGCTTCTTTTACCCAAACAGCAACAGGGCACACCCCAGAGGCTGGATTAAAACTCTTGGTTTATTCCTCCAGCAATGGGAATAAAACTTTTAAAACACCTCTGCAGTCTGCTGTGTCAAGGGTCTCCTTGTGCAAGCTGCCTGTTTATGCTGTGTGTGGCTCATATGAGAAGATTTCTTTGCCAGTTTGATGCACATTATAATGTAGTTGATGCACAATGTACTGTAATTAAATTGAGAGGTTTCCACAGCACCTACCCACTCTAATGCTGTGTTCCCATGTAACATGACAATTTTTTCTATGCTGAATACTGAGCTGGGGGATAGCTCATCAGAACAACAGGGATACAGCTGAAGATCCAGATTATCTCCCAGAACAAGGAAAAGCCACTTTTAATGAGCTCAGAGTGAGCACACTGTATCAGGCAGGTAAGGGAGACATCCTGACTTCACCATCCAAAGGCAAAGTGTCAGACTGACACACAATGAAGCATCCCAGTTCCAGCAACAGAAGGGAATTTAATTCCTTACCTCCAACAAGACTTTCTGTTCCAGGTTTTTATATGTTCTGTGCAGCAGCTCCTTGGTCCCCAACACCCCATACCACATCATGTTTTTAGTGCGACTTCTAAAGGGAGCAAATTGGAAGAGAAAAAGTGACCTTTTCACAAAAACGCATATTAAAATGGTGCCTCACAAAACACAAAGGTGCTTTGCTTCCCGTAGTGTCAAGCACTCAAAATGGCCATTTCTTATACCAGGAAACTACCCGCCTCTTAAAGAAAAGGCAGGTAGGAATAGTGGATGACTAACTCATATGACTAGAAACACACAGATTGTCCTGGCACAGAACTTGTCCAACTCACACATTAGGACAGTACAGCAAATGTTCCAACTGTGGGCTACCTATAGCATCCTGTGGTTGTCCAGGTATTCAAAAAGGCCAAAACCAGTGCTTGCATGAAGTCAGGATCAGGGCTGAGATCAGCCTCTCTGACTTACAGAGCTCAGAGGAGACTCTCTCCTAGTTGAACAGCAAGCCCAAGAGAAAAACTTGTGAGCAAGATCATGAAGTAAATGAACCAATGTGCTGAAACCACATTTATGTACCTACTTAAAGATCTTACACTTACCACAACAGCATAAAGAATCAGTAATAAATTGGTAGCTAATCTCCATCCATATTTCAAGCCCTGAAGGACAGTTATGCAGACAAGACTTACAAATAACATTTCAACACACTTGTACACTGTCAGCTTCACAACTGCACAGAAGCACACAGTAGTCTCCAGCACTTAAGTCAGCAGCCAAAGGCTGGCCAAAGACAAACCCACCTGCATTTCTCTGGGTGCTCATCACGTTTGTTGTTGAAGTCTAAAGAAATCTTTGCATCCAGTCCAATTCCAAAGTAATTATTCATGACACACTTCTCTGTGTAACATTCACTGCATAACAAGAGAATGAAAATTCCATACCTAAGTCTAGGTACAATTTGGCATCCAGCTCACATGCCCCTTCTGGCCACCTTGTAATTCTGCTGCATAAAGTGGTACACATGCCAGCGTGCTCTGATAAGCCACTGCTGGAACTGCTTAAACCCCTCAAAATACAATAAAAGCATGAGCTCAAAAAGTGTGGGCTACTTATCTCAGGGGCACTGAATCCCACGAAACCCCCCAAAGTTTGCATCATCAGATTTTTACTGTTAAACAGTTTATCACAAACAGCCCAAGAACATCAAGTTCACATCAAGTTTCCCTTGCTGTGGCCTGCCCATGACCTTTCTCAGGCTTCCATGTTGTAAGGGCAGTGATTACTTCACAGGTTACCACAGAGGAAGTCATGCCTGAGCACTGGGAAAAGAATGATCAGATCAGTCTCATCTTCTAACATGAGTCAGACATGTTATTGCATGTATAACTACACAGGCTGATCCTTGATGGCATCCAGTGTATGAATGAATCCATTTGCACTCTGAGCTGCCCCAGCCCATTATTTAGATCTATAAACTTCTCTGCTGAAGTCCAGTTGGAAAGGCCTACTCCCTCCCTTCAACCTCCTGGGCACACTCACAGATTTTCAGGCTCAGAGTTAAAGGGATCAGCATGGATCAACAATCGGCTGATGACAGAGCTCCCAGGCAAAGAACCAGACATGCCAGCACGGATATCTGGAAGAAAATTAACCACAGGAAAGAATGTGATTAATAGTGATTAATAGAAAACACATAACTTCAATCTCAAAATCAAGATGACTGGGCAGAATATATTAATTCCTGCCATTCTCTATGAAAGCTAATAGTGCTTTCTCCTACTTCAGAATGCTTAGCTCTCTTGCCAAGCAGAAGGTTTTCTGGGGCTGCCTGTGGGAGCCCAGCCCCACTTTCCAGCCTCAGAGGAAAGTTACCCACTAAGGGATTTCTCTCCACTCTGCACAAAAGGACATCAGGCAGAACCATTTCATGTTTTCTGGTGGATACTGCAGCCTGCTTTGCTGTCTCCCATGCTCCAGTTGGCTGCCTCAACCAAGTGGTAGATGTTACACTTACTTGGGTAGAGGATTTTTGTGTTCAGCATTGGCAAGTTGTCCCGATTTCCTGTCTGGGGAGGAAGAGATGCAGAGCTGCCCAGTAACAAACTTCCTTTGTTTATTAGTCTTTCGCAAGGAGACTTGGAGGCTGTAAAACACAACACAAACATGGCTGTTGACAAACGTAATGCTCTGATTTAGACCAGCACACAGAAGCAAGGCTGAGATAGGGATCACTCAACAACAAAACATTCTAGCCATCATGAAATGTTGAGTCGACAGAATCAGACACCAAAGAGACAGAGATGTGGCACTCGCTCAGCCAGAAAAATCTCACAGACCGGAGGGACCAAAACAACACATGGAAATCACAGAATCACAGAATGACCCGGGTTGGAAGGGACCCCAAGGATCATGTAACTCCAACCCCCCTGTCTAGCAGGGCCACCTAACAAACACATTTACTAAATGAGGTTGCCCAGGGCCCCGTCCAGCCTGGTCTTGAACACCTCCAAGGACGGGGCATCCACAACCTCCCTCGGCAGCCTGTTCCAGGACCTAACCACTCTCCTAGTAAAGAACTTCCCCCTAACATACAACCTAAATCTTCCCTCCTTCAATTTGGATCCATTTCCCCTAGTCCTGCTATTGTCAGCCTTTTCAAAGAGTTTACTTCCTTCCTGGGTGTAGGAAACATTAGAAATGGGGTAAAAAAACACTGGTGCCATCAGCACAACAGACTGATCACTTGGCTCCTAGTCAATATTCACAGAATTTCCAAATATATTTACAATGACCAGGGGTCTCTAACAAATTACTCCACTAACAGTTACTAAAGCAAACTAGCTTCCATGCTCAGTTATCTGTAGAGGATGGCAGGGGCTTGCAGGGTGACATCATTAGGCACACAACCTGAAAATCACTCAGGATCATCCCTGTCCAAGCACTGAAATTTCTGAATCCTAAGCCCCATCAGCTAAGATCATGCACCAGATACCAGTGATGTAGTGACAACTGGGGTGTATGATCCACAGACTAAGCTACAGAAACACACAAGGGCTGGTATCTGACAAAAAAAACATTCAAAAATTAGAGAAAAATGGAACTTGGAAAGTAACAGACCTAACATCTCCTTTACTTGTTACACTTAACAGAACCATGATTTGCTGTATGGTGGCAGCCCTAGAGCAGTACCTTTCCGCTGGCTTCTCCCTTTGGACACTCCATAGCTGCTGCTGTGTGATGACTGCAGGGAGATTTTGTCCTCATTCCTCAGCTCCTTGCCCTCTTCAGAGGCTGAGAGACTGAGCAGGAAGCCCTCCTGTGTCTGGGCATTCTGCTCATCCACAGCTGTAGGGAGAGAGAAAATGGGTGAGTGCTCCTCCAGTGGAACACCTCCTCCTGATGTATGTAGTAACAGGATGAGAATTTGAAGACCTTGATTACTTAAAGAGAAGAACAGAAATAGAATCATAGAATAGTTCAGGTTGGAAGGGACTTTAAAGATCATCTAGTTCCAACCTCCCTGCCATAGGCAGGGACACATTCCACTAGATCAGACTGCTCAGTGCAAATAACAAAAAACTTTCCTATATCATTTGTCCCAAATAAGTTCTGCCTTGAAGAGCTTCCAGAACTGGGCTGGTTTTGCCTCCTGTTTGTTTTGCTGAGATCTTTAGCAGTGAGACTCTAAATAGAAGTGATAAATAAAAGAATGCTAAAGGTACTCAAGCCTTCCTGAGACATAAACTGTGCTGCAGGTGATGGGCTTCCATCTGTTTGCATTTAGGTGTTGCCAGAAATTCAAACCAGATGGACAGTAAACTGTAAATTTAATGAATTTTTCATTTGCTTAGTTTGTATTGAGGCAATAGGACAAGCCAATAGGACAGTTAAGACACAATCACAAGGAAAAAAAAAGCAGTTGGTATAAAGCACTACAAACAAAGGAAAGAATCAGATTACAGACTCTGGAAGAAGAAAAAAAAGTTTGGAGAAGATGAACAGATTAATCTGAAACATAACTGGTGCTTAATCAAGAGTTGGTAAGGAAAATCACACAAAAGTTTTGCATGTGATTACTAAGCCACAGCTTGGTGACCAGCCCTGAGCTCCCAACTCCTGCCTCTGCAGGGGGATGAGCCCACCTTGTGACACTCTGGAGTTTGTCAGAACCAACCACAAGTCAATCCAACCCAGTGGCTCAGCAGAAACAGAAACTCTTCTTGCTAGATTAAGCAAATTGCTTGGGCTCCTGTAAGAAGTCCATCAAACAGCAAACTGGCATAGGGGCAGCAGTGAGGTCAAGATGTCACCGTAAGCAGGCAGTTTGCTCAGCTTCCATCATCTCATGGTAGGTTGTGCACACAAATACCAGTGCTGGAAATCAAGCAACCTGGCAATGACCTGTAACTGACTATGGAGCTGTTCACCCTGCAAAATTTTGCGAACATGGGTGTCATATTTGTAATTCTGATGCTTTTATCTCTAGTAATAAGCTGTTAAGTACTTCCTTTAGTCTCAATTGAACTGAGTTTAGGACTAACACCTGGGAAGCTGATGCCTTTCAAAAGGAAATGGAAACTTGAGCTATGGGTTTGAGAGAGAGAAAGAAGGGTCAAGATGTGGAAATGAGGGTCACCTGCCCAGAGATTTACATAGGAGCAGAATGGATCTACATTAGGTTGCAGGATTATCACATTTTCCCAGTGAGAAACCTAGTCTGCTAAGTTCCTGTCCTCTCTTGCAAGTTGTACCAATGCACCACTTTGCTGGGTTGCACCATAAAGGGATTTTTGAAACAATCCAATGAAAATACTTAAAATACTTTCTTCCCAAGTATTTTCAGATCTGTTTTACAGCAAGGCCACACAAACAGTTGTGCTGACACAATTGTGGTAAGGGTGGGGACAGACAGGAAATGCAAATGAAGAGTGTGGGAGGATAGTGACTTCCTAACCCAGCCCTTTTGGAGAGAACATACCTTAAACTTCAGGCTCATTAAGGGAGCAATGCTTTAAACAGGTGGGCTGGACTGAGATGGTACTGAAAGGAACAGCCAGTCCTCTAGCTCAGGAAAGCCGTTTCTAATAAAAAACCCTACTCCCCTTCTGGGATAAAGGCAGCCTGTACTTGTCTGGAGCCTGTGGCAGGTCCCAAGCAGACTCATAGCAGGTTACCTTTCTCTGCATGCTCTATTATCTGACGAATGGCTTTTTTCAAACTGTTGGCTCTCAACATGAGCTGTTCTCGAGGGCGAAATATCTGAGGCCGTGTAGTACATGATGAGCCCACTGACCGGTCACTAGAAGAATCACAAGCACTGCCTGACCCATCACCATCTTCAGTTTCCTCTGCAATGGTGGGGGGAGGGTTTGGCAGAGAAGATGATGCTTGAGATTCATCATTCAGTGTCTTCAGCAATGAGTCCAGCTTCTCCTTCAAGACAGAGCACTACAAGGCAAAAAGAACATTTGAGTAGAATGGTAGACTTAATAGGCTCATTCTTTCAGCGCTTGATGAACTGCTGTTGTCCTACTTCTCTGAAAATGAAGCAGTTTTCCACTTCAGAATTAGAAACCAAAACAATTTTTCCAATTTTACCTTCCTGGCCATGACCTCTGATTCCTCTGAGCTATCTGTTGCTTTCTCATAGGCTTTCCCTACTCGAGCCACAAAATCCTTCACTGTCTCACAAAGCACCCTAGACAAAGAAGGGAGAGAGAACAAAGTCATACAAGGATTGTCTCAAGATCTTCACGATCCAACATTCACCCAGAGCAGTAAGTACTTACTTGGCTGAGGAGATGACCACCGAATGTTGGTCAGAAGTCAAAATTTTGGACAAGTGAGCAGCCACAGAATCCTCATAGAAAAGAATCTTCTGCACCTGGTGACAGCCAAACAAGGTACTGGGTTGCTGCCTCCCAGAATTACAACACAGTGCTGTGTCACTCTGGCTCCCCACGGAGTGCTCAGCATTCTACAGCTTCTTTTTACCATAACAAAACTCTGCTCTAGGGCTCACCTAACTACTGAAGAACTGACTCTGATAAAGGAACAAATTCTGAACCAAGAAATCATCAGCAGTGCAGTTTTCAGAGTCTCTGATAAACCTCAGATCTAAAACTGATTTTTTACAGTTCTTATGACTGCCACCCAGCTTTCCACAATTTCAACATGATGGCACAACAGATAAAAGCAAATAAAAGTTGATCATTTTCCCTCCATTTTGTTCCAAAGCGTATTATTCCCACTCACCATTATGGCTGTTGACTCTGGTAAGCTGACCTCCACCTTTCTCAGTAGTACTTCAGTGACTTTTAAGACCCAGGATCTTTTGAGATCCTGCTTCACCTGAGGCCTCTTCCACTTGAACTCAACTACTGCCTCCCCCCTTGTCTCTTCCAATCCCCTGCCCTCTGCATCTCATGAGGTACCTCAGAATCCTCACTGAAATCTTCAGTGACTGTGGAAGTGGAGGCCTGGCGAGGGAGTTTGGTTTCATACACCATGATGCTCCACCTGTTGAAAAGGAGACATCACAGCTATCATTAGAAGCCAACACAACAGGTTAGAATAATAAACAGAACAAACTGCACTCTGGCAGGGATGTGGACAATTTAAGGAAGTTACAGAGTCGCAGTGGAACTGTAGAGGGGCTGAACTGGGGGAAGAAGAAGGGATGATATGGGAAAAGTAGCTTACAGCACAAGGACCTCTCACAGAATTTCTATGCATATTACTCAATTCACTGCAACAGATGCAAAGAAGCAACTCTACAGACAAGAGATGTTTTTAACTGAACAAAGATATTTCGCTAACAGGAACAGAAGGGTTAAAGACGTCCATTTCTGCATTAAATTCTCATTTCTATCCCAAACTTGAGTGAAATACTGACTGGAGAAAGGGGAACATAATCCCCATATTTAAAAAGGAAAAGAAAGAAAATTCAGGAAACTACAGGCCAGTCAGCCTCACCTCTGTGCCTGGCAAAGTCATGGAGCAGATCCTCCTAAAGGTGTTGCAAAAACACATGGAGGATGACACAGAGATGATTGGAGGCAACCAACATGGCTTCACCACGGGCAAATCATGCCTGACCATTTTGGTGACCTTCTATGATGGAGTCACATCATTGGTGGACAAAGGAAGGGCAAATGACATCATCTACCTGGACTTGTGCAAGGCATTTCACACTGGCCCACATGACATCGTGGTCACCAAACTGGAAAAGAATGGGTTTGATGGATGGACCACTCGCTGGATAAGGAGCTGGTTGAATGGTCGCACTCAAATGGCTCATTGTCCAAATGGAAACCAGTGACGAGTGGTGTTCCTCAAGGATCAGTACTGGGACCAATGCTATTTAACATCTTTGGAGGAGATACAGACAGTGGGATTGAGTGCACTCTCAGCAAGTGTGCAGATGACACCAAGCTGTGTGGTGCACTTGATACACCTGAAGGAAGGGATGCCATCCAGAGGGACTTTGACAGACTTGAGAGGTGGGCCCATGCCAGCCTCATGAAGTTTAACAAGGCCAAGTGCAAGGTCCTGCACCTGGGTCGAAGCAATCCCAAGCACAGATACAGGCTGGGTGGAGAGTGGCTTGAGTGCAGCACTGAAGAGAAAGACTTGGGTATGTCAGTTGACAAACTCAACATGAGCCAGCAGTGTGCACTCGCAGCCAAGAAGGCCAACCAAATCCTGGGTTGCATCAAGAGGAGTGTGACCAGCAGGTCAAGAGAGTTGATTTTGCCCCTCTACTTCGCACTGGTGAGACCCCACCTGGAGTATTGCGTCCTTATCAGTACCTGAGGGGGTTCTACAGAAAGGCAGGGGACGGAATTTTTAATATGATATCGGATGGGAGGACCAGAAACAACAGATGTAAATGGAAGGGGGGTAGATATAGACTCAATATAAGAAAGAAATTCTTTACAGTGAGGGTAGTGAAACACTGGAACAGGTTGCCCAGAGAGGTTGTGAATGCCCCCTCTCTGGAGGTGTTCAAGACCAGGCTGGACATGGCACTGAGCAGCCTGATCTAGTGGGAAGTGTCCCTGCCTATGGCAGGGGCATTGGAGCTGGATGATCTTTGAGGTCCCTTCCAGCCCAAACTATTCTATGATTCTATGAAATTGGCACAAATTCACCAAGAAAAAAAATGTGACTGTGAGACACTTAAATTCAATTGATGAGAACTCTGGAACACAAGAAGACATTGGACATCTGACAGTTTTACAACCCATTACTGTCCAGTGATGACACAGAAAGCCAGATTCCTTTTCACTGCTGAAGTGTGACAGAGGATCATCCAAACGAAAGTGCTAACTGGCACTGGTAAGAAGTAACAGCAGCTGGATGGAATCAAGAACTGTCCAGTTGTCCTAGAAGGAAATTGGGCAAGGGAGGCTGTTACTGACTGGGGTTACTCACCTGTCCAGCATTTTGGTACTGGCCCTCTCCAGCTTCTCCAGGATCTGTGGGAGCTGGGTATCATCGTCACAAGCTGAACCCCAGCCTAAGACACGGGCAAGGTCATTCCCTGTCCCCAAAGGCAGTACTCCAAGTTGGCACTGCATCAGATAAAAGAAAAACAAAACTGGTATTACAGCAGGAAAACATAAACCACAAACATCACCAAGTAACATGAGTGATTTCTTATACAGACCAGTCCTTGAAGAACAGCCAGCCAGTTTCATGGGGAGGAGAAAGTACCTCAGTGAGTGAAATGGCAAGAGGAGCATGCAAGGAAGGAAAAGCTTCCTCTACTTTTAGGTCATTAAATGATAAAGGGTTATTTACAGATACCACGGCAAGAAGCATCTAGCTAAATGTAACCCCTTCTACAGATGGCTTTATTTAGCCATCAGGTGGTGCTGTTGCCTTGACTGGAGAAGTAGCACAGATCTCTCCAAGACAAAAGAAACAAATTAAATGCGGCATGAGAACTCTGTCTATCCCAGGGCTCAGCAACACCACCATGAGAATTCAAGGGAACAGATGGGAAGCATAGCACTTCCCTTGTGGAATACCCAGCTTATCCAAGTCTCTGCTAGCAAAGGAGCAGGAGTAACTCAGAGCTATACCAAAAGCAGGACCTTGTATGAGGGAGTTGTGAGAAGCAACGGTAACAAGAATTATGAATTAGATCGGTATCGTTTCTTGCTACTGCAAAAACCTTGCCGTGGTAAGCCATATATGGCTTCAGTCCTGGGGCAAACCAGATATCTATGACCAAAAGAAGTCAACCCCTGTTGTTGCTATTCCTTCATTATTTCATCCAACCAAGCTGCTGGGCAGGTACCTGCTTGTGAAGATTGAGGCTATCGATTTCAGAGAGAACCCAGCCAACACTTCCATCTCCACCACAAACCAGAATCCGGAAAGTGTCAAATTTCTGGAATAAACGCAAACTACAGAAAAGGCAAAAAAAAATAAATCAAGATTTATAAAAAGAAATCAAACAATTCCAATCTAGGTAATAAACATGACAGATTTGTTTAAGTAGGCTCTGATTTTGTAATGAATATGAGCCACTGTCAGATTACAGAAAAATTATAATTATTATAAATAAGGAATTATCTAAGCAATTTACAATAGCTGTTCACTACAGAAATCTGTCCTGGATACATCCCTCTACAAAAGCAAGACACTCAGTAAACAAGCCTGAAATGTCACCGAGACCCCAAGGAAGAGGTTACTTTACAAAACCATTCCTAAGAGATGCTTTTCCCATATCACCATAAAATGTCCAAGGGATGGAAGTTTCATTTACTTCCCAGATAATTTATTTCTGGATAAATCTCATTTTGATAATATTCCTTTGCTATCTATGACATTTGCCTATTCACACAATTTACATCAGGTTAGCTCTGGCTGACAGTACACCAGGCTGCCTGTTTTGTGACCAGCTTTCTTCTGGATTAAAGCCTCCCATGCCTGGTTTTCTTCCAGGTGAGTGTTTCTGGAGTTTCCCCCAAGCCTCTCAAACTGACCTGCTGTTACTGATGAATGGAAATAATAATTTTTTTCAACAAGTCTTTTGCATTTAACTAATGATTTACACTCAACACAAAGAGGAGAAAAACCCTCCAAACTTCATAAGCTTGGTCCTGTCTGAAGAACAGGCTCTTTGTAGTATTTGAGTATGAGCTTACAATCCAATAAAACACTGGTACCTTTCCAGTACTTAGAGGGAATGTGTGCTTCCATACAATATCTGCTTACCCAAGGTGAGGTCCTCCATTCATGAGGTCAAAGACCTGTGCTGGATTCAGTAGCTGTTTGAACCTTCGAAGAAATTTGACACCTTGGTTGTCTCCACTTTTTGAGTTGACAAAGACCAATAAAGGGCTTGTGCAAGAAGGGGGACAAGTAGCTTTCCAGAAACCTGTGGAAGGAAAGGGAGGAAAAGCCAAGAAATGTGAAGCTGCCCAAGGAGATGGAGTAAGAAACAAAGCAACACAGCTCTGGAAAAGCTAATGATTTTCTTGTGCTCATGGTGAATGCCAAACGTGTACAGCCCTGAATCCAGCACCAATTGCACATCATCCTGCCAAATATCATACCTATCTCCCAGCACCATGGCAACATTTTCAGCTTCCCCAACCTTCCCAAAATGCTTCTCCAAAATAACTGTTCTCAATAAAATTTAAGAGTGGCAGCTCAGCAGATACTGACATTACAGGGCAATAAAATGAATGCAAAACCAAAGCAAGTAATTCCCTGTCATACTTCAGCATTATCTTCCACTTTGGAATTTCAGTAACATCAATAAAAGCAGAATTTTAAAGTTGTCAGAGTCTGGTATGAAATGGCATTGGCTGCAGGGATGATAATTGGGAGGAAGAGAAAGAAGGCACTGCTTAGGAGCCATACTCACCATCTGAATCAATGCTGTTCAAAGCAGTAGGAGGAATCACAGACACTTTGCACAGCCCCAGAGGGCATTTGTTTGTCAGCAACTCTTTACATGCTGTGTGTACCTGGAAACGGCGAAGAACCAATTCATTTGGGCTCTCCGGCACTCATGATGATAACTCATCCCACCCATTAAAAATACACATTTTGAGATACTTTTTTTATTGATCTTCTAGAGAACTGGAAACACAGCAACATCTGCATCACTGCAGTGGTTAGGCAAAAGAAACCTATTTCAATGGGGAGGGAAATTGTTATTACTAAAGTAGCTCAGCATTCTTTATCTTCTTGTTTTGTTTTACCTTGTCAACTTGCAGAAATTATAAACAATGGTTCCTTAAAATACAACATGTTCCATGCTCAAGTCATCAACTCAGATCTAGTATAGTTAGATGCTCTAATAAAAGCTCACCATCAAAAGAAAATGAGCTTGCAGAGAAGATTTTATGCCTTACTTTTACACATCAGTGATAATTTTCAGCATAAATTGAAATTTGTGTCTCTTGCAGGCTGTTTATCATCTAGAGAAATAACAATCGCATCCCTCAAGGTAAATGCAGATAGTGCAGTGCAGTTAGAGATCTCATTTCAAGCAAATGTCACTAACAGTACAAACCAAAGAGCTGATCAAAAAATACGCTTTTATTGAAATAGTCACATTTGTTCAACTCACCATGGCTTTGCACCAAAGACAGCGCCAGTCTTGCAAACGCAGGACACTGCCACAGGTTTTATCACACACAGTGCATTTGGCACTCACAGGCAGGTTTCCTTCTAACCACTGATGTGGCATCGAGACCTGCAGATAATACAAAGGGAGGAATAAAATATGGACTTCCCGGAGTGCACCTCAAAGTACAGGATGCACTATGACACTGAGACATAGTGAAGCAAATCACTGTATGCTTCATTTAAGGACAGAAAAGGCAATTGCTAGAAAAATTCTGAGGAAATACCATGATAATTTACATCACAATGAAGCACAAAGAGATTTGACGCTGTAAAGTCAGGAAACATTGACTTGCATCAGACATCTCATACGCTAAGGTATTGTTCCCATCACTGGTTCATTTTTATTTTTGCCAAAACTCAGACCAGATTTCCCGGGACTCCAATTATTTACCCTCTGTTCTGACAGTGAATGCCTCTCCCACATTGCTAACACATCAAGGCAGAATTTGCTACTTCCAGAGTGAAGAAAGCTGTAAAGTATGAGCTTCCACCCCAAGATATGGCTGGAGGAGTTAAGACTAATGCCTACCCCATCTTCATCCTCAATTATATCCTTCCCAATGGAGGCCAGAGTTGTCCACTTGCAATTATTGGTTGCCCGCACAGCACACCGCTTGTGGGCTTTAAACTTGCAGACTAGAAAGGAAGAGAAGAATAAATTAATCCTGTTCCAGAAGGTGGTGTGTGACAGCCTGTGCAGAAGCTTTCCCAGCAGACCAGATCTGGCCTCAGAAGAAAGCATGGGCACACACCACCCACCCTTGATTATACTGCCAAAATTCTCACCTCTAAGGGTACCAAGTCAGATGAGTAAGCTGCTCATTCCTGCCTTATTACTTCTGTCAGTTGCTTGTACACAGATTAATTATTGCCTTGCAGGTGGTTTTCCCAGGGCGAGGCTCATCCCTCGCACTCCGGGTGTGCTGACCTCTGCGATTTTCCCAAATGCGGGAAACTCGACTGCATAATTTGTGGTAGTGGGGGACTGTGTTTACACCCCTGTGTAAATTTGCTGGAGCAACTGCCCTATGAAGACAGGCTGAAAGAGTTGGGGTTGTTCAGCCTGGAGAAGAGAAGGCTCAGGGGAGACCTCTTAGTAACTTATCAGTACCTGAGGGGGTCCTACAGAAAGGCAGGGGAAGGACTTTTTAATATGATATGGGATGGGAGGACCAGAAACAATGGATGTAAATTGGAAGGGGGTAGATTTAGACTTGACATACAGTTTCCTCTCTTTACAGTGAGAGTAGTGAAACACTGGAACAGGTTGCCCAGAGAGGTTGTGGATGCCCCCTCTCTGGAGGCGTTCAAGACCAGGCTGGACATGGCACTGAGCAGCCTGATCTAGTGGGAGGTGTCGCTGCCTATGGCAGGGGGGTTGGAACTCGATGATCTTTAAGGCCCCTTCCAACCCAAACTATTCTATGATTCTATGACATGACTGACACAGTCATACACTCCTGGATTCTTCTACACAGTGGGTGTAACATCACTCACAGTGGGAGAACGAGCAGCCAGGCATGTCTGCTACACCAACACTGAGAAAGAATCAGGTCCTGCAATTTCAACTCTTAACAAGGTATTCTTACACATATGATTATGCTTATGGACAGAAGTATTCTTATGCATATTCTGTCTGACACCTCAGGAGTATATAAGTCATCTTCACTTCAGAAGCAGAAGTTTAAACAGGGATGGCAGTATTTGGGTAAACAGAGGAAAAAAAAAAAAATCAGCTCTCTTACTATTAGGTCCTACATTGCGACCAGCATGAAAACATCATCATATCTATAATTTCTATACAAAATGCCAAGATTTTGACCTTGACCTCTGCAAGAAAATTTTCACTGAAGCCAATGGGATTCATCAGCAAAGGGTTTCAGCACCAGGCCCAAAAAGGACCTCCACTGTCATTAAATAGGCTACAGACACGCTCACGTTTATTATGCAGTATTTTTCTTCATGTTATGGCAGACTACTAACAATATTCCTCTTAAATTAACTCCACAACATAGTAGTGAACTATAGGGAAAATGCTCCTACACCAGGGGAGGAGAGAAGGCTCACCTTCACATGAGAGCCCATGTGATGTGACTCCAGAGAGTGCCTCCCGACACACATTGCAGTAGGTTGGCCGAGCATGCGAGCAGGCGTACCAGTTATGCATCCCTGAGAAATGATCCATGCTGTACTGGGTAGACTAAGAAAACAGGTGTATTACAGCAAAGTCTGAAGTAGAGAAACAAGACATTTTCCTTAAAACACAGCAGTCATGGAAGAGTTGGCCACATGCAGTTTACACATCCCCACTCTAACACATGGTCTTTATGCCAGAAGAGACTACTTGAAGAAGCAGCCACATTTTCATTCCTGCTTCTGTCCTACCTCCCATTCATTCTTGGTTCACTGTCAGAATTTATCTGCTGGAAAGCCAACACTTCCCATCCCATTTTGTTCCTGGACTAAGTTTTCAGCAAGAACAGTTCCCTAAACTTGTTTATTACACGGCAGAGGAACGTTTATGCCAATGTAAGGGAAGAGGCAACAGAGATACAAGCACTAGAGCAGAAAAAACACAAGAAAACTTTTGGTGACAGTGCTGATTTAAGTAGAGCCCCAGAAAGCAAAGGGGCAGAAAACTGAAGCAGAGAGCAGAGGTGAACTAGGACAGGGAGGAAAACTGAAGAGTGAAAATACAATGGAAGGAGAACTTTGTTTCATAACCTACCCATAGCCTGGAAAGTGCTCTCCAAGTGACCAAAGGAGATCACACAAAGCCACAAGCTTTCTTTGGAGAAACGCTTCAGTGTATCGGAGATCACAGGAAGTCTAACACTATAGCCATTCCAGTCAATAAAAATTATTTCTATTAACTTTACTGGAAGCAGGCTCCAGTCTCAAGGGAGGAGACAAAACAGTGCAAAGCAGCATATTTTCCTGTTACCTCAAAATGTTCCCGATTTTGTATAGTCTTCAGTGCAGCAATCCAGTCTTCCATCTCTTTTCTGTTATCAGCACAAAGGATGAGCTTCCGACAAGGAGTGATAATCTGAGGAGCAAGAGAAAATGAATAGTGTGTATTCTGGGCACAGCAGAGAGTGGCAGTGAGAGTCTGTTATCATCCAGGCAGTCTATTTTCAGAGGCAATGAAATGTACAACAGAACAACAGCTATTTGCACCTTTCAGCAACCTTCCTCCTCCACGGTAACATACCTTAATTCCTTCTTAAGTGTACAGAACCACAGAGAAAAGGGGGGGAGGGGAAGGGAGAAAATCACACAAAACAAGCCATCTTGCAGAAAGCACTGCATTTTGAACCCTCACCTTTCCTGAGGGCTTGTTCGACGTTTATTACATAAAAGATATTCCAACAAATGTTCCACCAGCAACTTAAGATTGTAGTGAGTTGCCTTCTGCTAAAAATATACTCCCCAGTGTGTTCCTACCCTGAGCTAAGTCCCATGCTTTAGTTGCTCGGCGTTAGATGAACGCCCAGTGACTTACCGAGGTGGTAGAAGACCTGGAGGGTGGCCAAGCTCCCCTCTGCAGGCAGCGTGGAGCTCACCACCAAAGCTCTCGCCTTTGGTCAGATGGCGGCAGCAGAGATAAGTAAAAGCTACCGGCTCTTCGTATGACCTCGCCTGCCGTTCCCAGGGCTGCCTGCTCAGCTGGGATTCAAACTTGGCTATGGATTAACATTTGTTCCTCTGAAAACAGAAGTCTTCACCACACTGTAGTTATCTTACTCCCTCCCTGTGCACACCTCTGTACCGATTTCCTTCCAATCAGCTTCTTAATTAAACCAACATTGAAGAGTTTGCAAAGCCTGGGTTAAAGAAAAACTGTGTTAAGATTAAGCACCATTTAAGGATGAGCACCATGAACAAAAGTCAAAAGATCCCCCTTTATGTCAACTCTAAAACTTTCCAGCAGCACAGGCTTCCCTGTGCCCTTGCCTTCTCCACATGATGAAAACAGATGAAGCCAAATACAACTGAAGTTTTTAAATGAACACTAAAACCCAATCCACATCACCTCAACACACCACTCCTGTCAACTACCATTTCCCAGTCTGCTTCTCACTTCTCTCCTTGCAATTTACTGAACAAATTAAGAATAAAAACCTCTGCTGTGGAGCATTAAACTTTTAGTTGATATTGAAGAACATGAGAACATCCACTAAGTAATGTGCATATAATGATAATAAAGATACGTTTGTAAACTTTGGCTTTATTAAACTCTTCAATTTTCAACATATATTTATTTTCACAGGCGAGGCTGTAGCATTCACTGCAATAGCACTAGCTTCACACAAAGGTACAACTAACAGCTAGACAAGGGTACTGCTGTCATGTCAAGTACGTAATGGAGTTAAACACCCTTTCAAAACAAGGTCTGCCCATTCAGATAAGAAACATGGTTTTGGCTGGAGCATTCCATCTTGGACAATATTACGTGATCTGTATCAATTGTGAGCAAACAAATAAATATTTACAATTTTTTAAAAATAAAACATTGAAGAACTCCTTCCCTCTTCCCTGACTTTTCCTTTAAACAATTACAGCTCTGATAAAAATTATTCCCAAAGAAGGTAACTGCAGGAGTCTTTTTCCTTGGGAAAAAGAAGCGGGCAGTTAACCATATTCCAACAAAACCCCTTCTGTGTATGAACCCTAGAGAAACCTTTTAGGGAGCATGAAATACTCCCTTAAAAACCAGCATGAAGTTAAGAGAATAAACAGCATCTCTGAAGGCTTGCTAAGAGGAGCTTTTTCCCTGGAAGTTAAATCAAGTCCAAGCCATTTATTCAGATAATACAGGGACCCACTTCTTTCTGGTGGCAAAGCCAAGAACATCTCTAATTGTGTGTTTGTAACAAGGACCTTTCATCACTTTCAAACCAGCCCATTTTAGCAAGGATCCAGTAATGCATTCAACAAGGCACACTCTTGGGCAGTGGAGAAAAAGAATTTAAAACAGCTGGTAAAATTAATTTCTTATCTTCATGACTCCATTTCATTGCATTCCTATTCAGTACTGTCCCTTTTTCTATTTTTACTTTCTCTTTTGGGGGGGAAAGTTTCTAGGCAAATGGAAGGAACAAAGCATAATTTTTGAAGACATGAGATCTCAAATGCTGGCATACAGTACAGAAATGCTGATGCCCCTTTGGTAACAATATAAAAATCACTAACTCCTGTTTAAGTCACCTATGTTATCATCTCAAAAATTCCCATCTACAGTGCCTACAGTGTTGGACAATCCCCTATTGGAAGAATAAAATTGAAGTTTCTAAGACAAGAGGACAAATAAAGAGGTTGAGAAGATTTTCATGCTTGAATCATCCAAGGAGTCATACAAATAAAATAAAAGCAGTTTGTATGACTACAAAACTGCAAATAGAATGTAACATTTTGCAAGATAAATTTATGGAGAGCATTTCCCATCAGCAAGCTCTAAGCAACATTTGCACTGGGATTTTGTGGTGTCATCAGAGATAGGAAATTAAAGAACATAATCTCAAACCTTACTCGTATTTAAAGGAGGACAAACTGGGACAATTTGGGCTTCTCTGTGAAGGAGAGATAAAGTTCAAAGTAAGTAGAGTAACAATTCTTTGGAGAAATGAAGAAACTGTACAAACCCGATTAATATGCACTGGTGGTACAGTGAAATGAGGATAATTAGGAATCCAGAAATGTGCTAAGAGAGACACTTCCTTCACAGTGTGGTTTGACAGTTCTTGCCTTTCTTACCAGGGAGTCCCGGGTACTTGCTCTCAGCCTATGCTCTCAACACAAGGTTTGGTTCTCCCTGTTGGCACACATGGCCATAAACAAGCATGGTCCAGCTATTTTTTTCTATTTTGACTCCAGCTTTTGACTAACATTCTGGAACAGCATATTCCACAGGATGACAACGCATTAGGTGAAGTAGCATTTCCTTTTATTTGTTCTAAAGTTTCAATGCAGTAATGTCATCCAGTGACCTCTTGTTCTCATATAAACAGAGAGCCCAACAACAACAATTCGATGGCTTATTAGTTAGGATGGGGTCTGCCTTGCTGGGAGTTAAAAGAAAAACATAATAAAAACTTCTGAGCTTTATTTATAATCTCATACATTTTTGTTCTGATTGGGGATTGGCAGAACTCTGAGTGTTCCTGCCCTGAAACAGCTCAGGATTTTATCTAGATATGAGCAACTATGTAAATTAGAAGTGCTTGTTTTTCCTAAAAAGGGAGTATTAAAAGCCAACACACTTTTTTGATCCTAAATGCTATTGAACTGTTGGGTGTGGTTCTTTAGATTTCACTTATTAAGCAGCAGATGCCCACAGCCCTACGTGCCCAGAGGCTACCACACAGTGACTTTAGTGAAACCTAACAATAACTGGACAAACAGTTCAACAGTAACAGAAGGAAAAGAGGAAAAGCTACCAACTCCTCTGTGTCAGTCCTGAAGAGCCCTAAGGATGGATGGGAATGGCAGGAAAGCATCAAGATATTTAAAATTGCAATGCAGCTTCTTTGACAAACACTTCACTGCATATGAAATCTCAGAAATATTCTTTGCAGGAGTTACAGTGATGATCAACCACTCAGCAGGTCACCTTGCAGGGAGTTCTGTGCCCTCTACACAGATGACAGAAACTAAGTCTTCAAGTTTGTTCACTCTATTCCTAAAAAATCTAAATCTAAAAAAAAATGTTCCCTTCATTGGCTGTGTTGCAGCAGGTACTGATGCTCCCTGGACACTCTCCAAAATTTAGCTTCATCTCCTCTGTCTACTCCTCACAGAGCACATGCCCTTTTCCCAACTGCTAACCCCCACCCCTCATGGTGACCCAATACTCCCCATCCAAAGCTAGCACCAGTTACTGACATTGCAGATCAGGCCAGCTGGCAAACAGAGTCAACCAAAGAAAATTCCTTATTTCATATTCTAAAAATGGCCTGGATGTCCCTAGATGTCCTTCCCCAGTGAACAGCTGGGAATAACTGGATTAGAAATGCAGCTCGAAAAAGACTCTTTGTATCAGTTCCAATTTTAAACAGAAATCTGCTATACTTCACCCTTTGGTGTTTTGCTGTACTGAGCAATCTTCCCCCACCCAACAGCCGAAGTATAAACCTTATTCTCTGGTTTGGCTGCCACCAAAGACAACTTTATCATCTTTGCTCACTTCCTCTTTCAGCTTGTTATGGCTGCCCAGAAACTTCTCGGCAAAAAAACCCAAAAGTCTGGCCAAATGCACTCTGGGACTGTTTGTAATCAGAGTAGATCTGGTGAGCGCAATGACCACAAAAGATGGCAAAACAAGATCACACTGGGCCAATGATGGAGCTGTCTGAAGAAATGCCACAGGGCAAGAAGGGGCAGGGGGGACACACAGCTTTGCTAAATTTAGCTTTTCTGATGTGCTATATTTCTCCAAGTAGCCAAATGTGTGTGCATGGAACACCTTCTCCTTCTGATGGCTTCCTTTTACTCACATCCTGTTCTCATGTAGTCAAAAAAGCTAGCCAGAAATACCCCAAACAGCTCATGATTTGGGTGCGTGGACAACAGGAATTTCTGGAGCTCAAAGGAAAAATTGCTGTGAGAAGGGCATTGGTGTAGGCAAACCCCTCAGCTTGATCACATGTGGGCAAAGGCAAGAAAGATGTCCTCTGCCTGCAGCTAACAGCTACCTCTGGTTTTATGTATCAGTGTGAGCTCTTATGTCCCATGAACTCTAAAACCCAGGGAGGAAAACAGTGTGAAATTGCAATGAGGACTTGGCCACTTCATCCACAGCAGCAGGGTGAAAACTAGTACAGAAAATATGAGTTTCAGACGCAAACTAGTTCTTTACCCTTCGAATTTTTAAAGCCTGTCTCACTCATGTCATCTTCTAAAACAATCTGGAGTTGACCACAAGCCCAGCAAAGCCTCAGACAGTAACTCATCATGATCTCAGTAGGTCTCTACTCTGGAAGAGAGAAATACTACATGTATCAATGCTTAAGCTCTTGGGAGTATATATATGAAGATACTTATTTCCTGCTAAAATTACCACCTTCCACCTATGGAAACTCTCATGTCCACCAAATTAAAAAAGTTGTTAATCTTGTTATGCCAATTATGGTTGTTTTTTTTTTTTAATAGCAATAACAACATTTTCCTCAGGGCCTTTGTGCTCAAATCTCCATTTGCACTGTAGCAGGTATTTTATCCCCAACTTCCACCAGTCTGTTCTGCCTTAATTTTTAATCTGTAAAACCCAGGGTAGTTCATTTGCATAGTACATGGGCAAATGGGCATAGCACGTGGTGTGCTCTCTTTAGAACAGTTATGATGTTCATTCACCTTGCAATAAATACACCCACTGTCTGCTGGGGGTTGCACATCACAGTGCATCCTCTCTGATCACTGGACTGACATCTCTTGCTGCTGCACTGTGCCCACAGATGAAGCTCAGCTCCTGCTCATCCTCCCTCTGTGCTCACCCCCACTCCCTATCTTCTGTAGCAGGAAAGCAGACCAGATGGAGCATTCCCTGGGAAAATTATCATCTCTCATAGCAGGGTCACATTCCTACATGCTTCTGGAAACTCTTGCTAAACAAGGCGCATTCCTCTTGGCAATTGGCGAGAGGAGTGCAGACAAGGAGACGATTTTAGGACTTTTGCAATCACTTAACAGATGTCAAATCCTAGAGCATGAAGAAAGTCTCTGCCCCTGTTAGCAGGAACAAAAGCAGACAATCTTGATAATCCATGCATATTGATCACCAGAGATGTATGTGGATGGAGCAACATCCCATGGGAAGGGATGGGGCTGCTGTGCCAAGTGTCAGAGTGTCTGAGGAAAGCTCTGCTACCCACCCACTCTCCATTGGACACAGTAGATGCACATGCCGCCCTTCTTCACCTGTTTTCCAAAGGATTAAGTCCTGCCTGGAAAAGTTTCCAAAAAGAACTAGTCAGTTCAGAGAGGGCAGAACATCTGGGAAGGTAAAGAATGTTACAGTGAAACCTTCCTACTCACACAGAAGTCAAGCCATGAAGAGCAGAGGAGCAGGTCAGTGTTCCCTAGTGGCAGAGCTGCTGTCTCACACCCATCAAGGCTAGCACCTAGTAAATCACAGGACTGAGCAATAAAAGACCTTGTCCACGGCAGGAAAGTGACCTGTTACTGACAGCTCATTGTTGATAACAGGTCCTCGAAACCCCCTAACCTCGGCTGTGTTGAAAAACAGCCGGTCACAAACACAAGAGGAAATTAAGAGCTTTCAACAGCTCGATGGGCCCAGCAGCTTTTCACACCAGGGCACCAGGCAAAGACAAGTCCCGTTACACAAACTGCAACGGTGTAACACTGCATCACAGGCACCACAGAAATTGACCTCAACTCTGCAAATAAATATTAACAAGCCTATCCTTGCCTATCAAAATGGCCAGCATAAAGATGTGTATAAAAAGGAATCTTCTTCTGGCACAATTCCCATGTAAAACTAAACCTCTGGTGCTCTCCAGTGCCACAGGTTGTTCCACCTTGGTGGCTCACCTGGAAGGGGCAAAGGCTGCAGGAATCTGCTCAAGAAGGGCAGATAAAGCACAGAGGCAGCAGGACGGTTGCAAAGGCCAAACAGATTATCAAACAAAAGCTCAGAGTACTCAGGCACAAGAGCAATAACAGACACTAATTTCAAAGCAATAAACTTCCCTCTAAAGGAAAAAAAAACTCTTCACAAACTGTCACCTTCACTTTCCAGCTCTCTCTCCTGTTTCACACTCAAGCACACTTGGCCTGACCTTCTTCTCTTACAGCAGTTCCATCTCTCTCAAAACCTTCTCCTTGCATATGTGTGTTCTCTAACACACAGTAGCAATTGCCAGGTCCCTCCACTTGCGGCAACTTCTTCCAGACTCTCACACTTCTTCCATGTTTTTTTCTCCAGATTTTCCCTTCTTTTGAGCAAGCAGATTGATGACCAGCTCCTGCAGGAGTCCGGATTAAGAGTCCTAAAAATCCTTAAGATGAAAGGATTTTAAATGAGTGTTTTCCCTGACTAACAGTGACTCAGAATGGTCTGTTTACCAATGGGCCCTTTCCTCAAGCAGTGAAAAAAAGCTGCACTGAAGCCTGGATTGCTAACTACTAAAATAGCAAAGTACTTTGAAACAGTAGCGGTTCTGACAGGAAATGGGGACCGAACTGTGCTTAATGTGAAGGGAGGGGGAAAAACAGCAGAGCTATTATGGACATGGCAATCTACTCATATTTTCACTTGCTTCTGAAGGAAATTGCGATAGCTGCCAATACAAACAGAGCTGGAGCACTGGCAGGGTGCAGTTCCTGAATGTCTACACACATGGGTGTGGAAGAGACAACGACCTCCAGATCTCCAGCAAAGCCTGGCTTTTCAATGTGTACTCTGATTTTGTCCAGCTATCCCTTTTAATCTCTGCCTTCTCCATGGCAATCCACAGCTGTGGGCAAAGAAACAAGGTGAGAAACCAGGACAGTTGATGACACTCCTGCATAACTATGCCCCCAAATTCATAAATCTTTTTCCCCACTTCTGAGAGCTTGTATCTTCCCTCCAGATCCCTTGCCTCCATGCCAAGGACGCTGGAAAGTCCTCTCTCTAGTGAGGAAGCCCATTGAGCCCCAGCTGCAGACATTTAAGTCCATCTTTTTCAAAGGGCTGAAACCATGTGGGGCAGTTTGGGCAATTTGTGCAAGCATCAAACCATACACATTTCCCTGACCTCTATCAGTCCAAGCTTGACTTTCTGCAAACAGCTTGTAAACAAAGTTCTTATATTCTTTCTCCTCATAAAAAAATAAGTCACATGCTCTTTCTTGAACTCTGTATTTGAAACCAGCACAAATAACCTCTGATCTGGTACCTTTTGTTACAGCACTATCTCAGGCACCCAGCTCCTGCACTGGATACAAGCTGCAGGCTTTCTACCTGACATGTAGGTTCAGCAGCTCAAGTCACACTTCAGACAAGTCTTCACTGCCTTCTCTGCTAAAATTTTTTCCATTAAAAACACTAGTACAAATACTTCAACTTGACAGAAACTCACAGAAGAGGCAAAGGCACTTCTGCTTCATTGGGAAATTAATTTGAAGTCATTAACAAGATACTGTCTGCATCAGGAAGCACCCTTGGCACTTGTATCTTTTGTTCAAGTTCAAGCACTTTGCCTAGTATTTTTAGTAAATATAAATTATGCCAAAACAAAAATTCATACTATTTTCTCATCAGCATCAACAAGCTCTGGGACAATACAGCACATAGAGTCAAGTAAAACTTCACAGGACGGAAACTGACACTGCTGCTACAGAATAAAGTCAGTATTTACTAAGGAGGTTGTAGTAACAAAAAAAATTTAGCACACCTCATGCTTCTGTCCAGCTGGAGAATGACATCCATAATGCTGCTCAGAGATGACAGCGTGCTCTCATTCTGAAGCACAGCAATTCCCTGTTCCTCAGGCTGCTACAACCACTGCTGCCTCCAGCCACACAAGTGCTCTGAGAGAGAGGTGTTCCTCTCATCCCAACATTTCCTCTCTTGGGACACCAGTTAGGGTGAATCACCAGTTAATAAACAGTAGTCCTTAATTGATGGGTGCAGCATTTTCAGCTGTACCCTGGACACATTTCCCTTTACCCCAACTCTGAAGAACTTATCTACACAAATCCAGACAGAAAAGAATGTTTCAACAGGAAGAGCTTGTGGTTCCAAAGAACCCGAGCTCCTGACACTCTGCTACACTGGCACAGATGCCATGTTTCCTGATGTTCAGTCCAGAAAAATTTGAATCCTGCTCTTACCTTTCATACACAGTCTTCTTCTAAACTAGTGTCCAGAGCGAAAAAAACCACAACATCCTCAGAAAAAAAAGAAACAGGTTTCTTGTAGTTAGTGGGAGTAGTTTCCTCTTGGGTCAGTCTTTGAGCTGCGTCCCACTTGCCACAAGCTGGTTAGCTGTCTGCTTAAGCAGGAGACTGAATAAGTTTCCTTCTGAAGGCAGTGGAGAAGCAGGCATGGGCTGTAATAATATGCTGCTTCCTGTCTGCACAGAGCTGAGAGGTACTTCCCAACAGAAAAGGGATTATAGGAGCTTGGGAGTTCAAGCTCCACCTCTCCCAGTGAAGAACCCGTAATCCCGGAGGAGGAGTCAACAGCATGGCTCCTGGCACTCAGTGATGTGCTGTGACCCAGTTTGGTTTCCACTAAAGTGTCAAAAAAAGAAATCAAACTACGCACATCCCTCTCCCTGGAAAGGAGCTTTCTCCTATGGGATCTCAGAGGTCTGAAGAAGAAAGAATGGGAAGTGAACATTGTAACCCATGTTATGTGAATGAGGGTGAAAGTCCACACGACCACACCAACTCTGGCTAGCAATAACTGGAAAACATTTACAAAAACACCATTGGAGAATCACATTGAGACACCAAATATATGCCTAGAATGAACTGGTGTCTTTCCTAGGCCCTCTCCTGTTGATGACACATCAAAGAACACAAATTTTAGATTTTTTTTCCCCCTTTATCTTTGTACAAATCCTGTAAAAGGCAGTAAAGGCACAGTGAACTGATAAGGAATTTCTCCATCAGCTGTACCAATGGCACTCAAGACAGCAGCCCTAACTGAGCTGGCATTATCCAGAAAAGAACATATCTTCAGTCCACACACCAACCTCAGGAAGAAGAATTTGTTGCCCACAAAATGGGCCAAAGGACATGACCCAAAGTCCTTTGAAAGACCCTTGAGGCAATGGCTGTGGTGGTCTGAGCAACAGACAGAAGACCAACTGGAGCTACCCTAACATGCTCTTTAGGGGAGAACAGCAATGCTGAATAGTTCAACATGTGTAAAGTACACATTGTGAAAGAAATATATCCAAATACATCCCAGCCTTCCTAGGATGAACCAGAGAAAAAATTACTCCAGGTTCAACATACAGAACTCCTCATAAAATATTTTGTTTTAATGTTCCTGAAGCAAGCACAGGATAACACAACAGACAGGTATATCAACAAATCAAGTTACTGCAAAATTGCACTGATCATGGAAACAGCTGAAGTCTCAATGAAGATCAAGCATGACTAGTGTGAACCCAAATCACCTGCTTTTAAAAAAAGAAAAAAAATCACAAGAAGTTTTGAATGTATGGCTGGGAAAACTCTGCTCAGGAGTTAGGTTCAGGCACTGACCTTACCCATTTGATGCTGATGACTCCCATTTCATAAGGAGTACAAATGCAGTCGCAAACCAATAGTAAGAATCCAGGTTGAAAGGTGATTGCTCTCACAGAATCACAGAATGACCCGGGTTGGAAGGGACCCCAAGGATCATGTAACTCCAACCCCCCTGTCTAGCAGGGCCACCTAATAAACACATCTACTAGATGAGGTTGCCCAGGGCCTCGTCCAGCCTGGTCTTGAACACCTCCAAGGATGGGGCATCCACAACCTCCCTCGGCAGCCTCGGCAGTCTCTCCTCAAGATATATGTCTCTGAAGTACCAGGACAACATGGTTATCATTAAGTTTGAACCACAGTAGATCCTATTTCAGGCTCTGTGAAAGAGTGAAGCCCCAGGAAAATCCACTGGGGAGAGATGCACAAACCAGGTACTAAGGGATCATTCATGAGAAGAACCAGTCACAGTTCAGACATCCCAAACGAATTTACCTTACAGATAGATGACCTAGAATCATAGAGATGGCAGAGATGTGACAGATACAGCAAATATTACACAGTCCTGAGACAAAAGAAACTATTATATGGTTTGTTCCCAGAAGCTTTCTTCTGAAAAACTCTGCAGCCACAGTGCCTGACCTAAAGGAACAATGTCTAAACAAAAAGCCTTTCCTTACACCTCTTCCAGGGACAGAGCTGTGAAACATCTTAAGCCTAAACATGTCCCTGTTCACTTACTCCCATCCCATTCCACAGTCTTCCAATAGATGATACCCCTTAACTTTGGGCAGCCACAGTGAAAACTATTCCCCTTGCAAAGTCACTTGTGGACTTGGGTGGGGCATCTGAGAGAGCAAACGGTTTCCTCCTGTCCTTACAAGTCTCCCGACACATACATATGCGTAGATCTCTCTCAACTGTATTAATAAGCAATATGGTAATTGTACATTTGCTTACCTGAAAAATCAGTCTTTATACACATATGAGAAAACTGAACCAAGAACAAAAAAAAAAGTCTTACTATCAAGACATGCTTGAAAATGTATCCCCTACTGAACTCACTCTAAAATCCTTCTCTCTGTGCACACATGCTGACACCTGCACTCACATCTGCCATCTCTTATTTACCAGCAGGTACAGATGTGCCTCCCACTTATCTAGTTACGGATGCAGAAAGTGCTTTCGTACCAAGAGAAAGTACTGGGGTTTCACCTGCAATAGGGTGGGATCTACCACTGCTTTGCACATGGACTGAAGAAGCAAAGATTTACAGATAACAGATAATAGAAACCCACTTTGCTGGATGTTAACAGCTGTGGGTCACTACTGCTGCAGCTCAAGGCCCACTACCCAGTCTTGGTCAAGACCTGCACGATCAGCTTCCTACCCTTTCCCCTCGCCTTAGACCATCGTGGCCTCTGCTCTCTGCCCCCCTCTCTCCTGCTCTTCCAGCCCTTGGGAGGCTGTGGGGAGGTTACCGCTGTTAGCCAGCTCCCAAGCTGACACTGCTGCTCCACACCTGTTGTGCACAGCTGCTTCCACAAGCATATTTCAGCACAGCAGGTGTTTGTCCCAAAATGAAGCTTGCAGGACACGTGCACCTCAGAAATACAAACATTTTGCCTCCCTGTTAGTAACCTAGGGAAAATGAAGCAGTGAAAGCAGCATGTTTTCAGACTGCAAGTATTAAGCACATATTCCACATAAACAAACATCCTAGACAACTTGTAGGTACTTCTGTGTGACTTCTTTTTGTTTCTCCTTTTGCTTTGCCACCATATAGAGAATGCATATCTAAACACACAAAGTTTATGTATTTTAAGGCCTGAAGGAAGAACTATATTCCTTTAGCAACAATTTGAACATAAACATCAGCATCACCCACTGTCGCACTGTATAAATGGATTCTATCAAACCCTCCTAATTGATATGTAAGAAATTCACCAAATGTATTTTAGCACTATATGTATTGAACCAAGCTATTTCCCGTGTAGATGGATTTTGAGTTATGACATTTTAAGGAAAAGTAAGTTTTTGTATTTTCTTTTTTTTGATAGAAGAGGTTACAAAGATTGTTCAGATATTTGTAAACTCTACAGAAGAGAACAGATCTGGGCAAAAGATGCAAGAATAGAAGATAAAAAAAAAATCCTACCGTGAAGCTGTTGTTGACATTCTTAGTGCTGGATTCTGCCACACTGGCATCTGTTAGATCCACCTCATCAAAAATAATGGACTGCAAAGGAAAGAGTCAAAACTCTAATGATTTGTTCATAGAATCCTAGCATACTTTAGGCTGGAAGGGACCTTTAAAAACGCCATCTAGCCTAACCCCCCTGGCATAGGCAGGAGCACCTTCAACTAGAGCAGGTTGCTCAGAGCCCCATCCAACCTGAATGGTTGGATCCAATGCATAACCAGCAGAGCCAGGGGGACAAAAATTGTGCATCTGCCTCACACACCTTCTATGACCTGAAAGAAAGGTCCAGCACCAACAATGCAAACAAAAACAAAGACTCAGAGGTCTAGCTCTTTACATGGAGGTCACATTTGCCTGTCTTTAGACAATGAACATTATGACTTTACTTCTTTTAAGGTATTATTAAAGAATAATTTTAACTGTAAGCTCTGTTTTTGCAAAATGAGATAGACTATCAACCTTACCTTAGCAGTTTTTGCGTAGTAGAGTGTTCTTCCTCGCAGCTTAAAATATCGTCTCTTCCAGCGCTGGAAGGAGCTGGTCTGTTTCATCAGCATCCCCTCTTTTATGATAGTCTATGAAACAGAGGGGAGAGGGGTGAAGCATGCATTTTGTTTATTGGCATTTTTGTGTTCTGTCACCATATAACTGGATGGAAAAGAAGACTGGAGTCTGAGATTAATAATCTTAGTGCCCTCTGCTGGAAGTGCTCAACAAATTCATTCAGCACAAGTGAATTAATTTAACAAGATGAAACCATCACAGTGCACAATCCACACTGGGGTGTGTTTTTATCCTTGTGCTATCACAATAACAAAAAGGATAAATAACTTATCACTGAATGAGCATTTCAAAGTCTAACAGCGAGTTGGGAAGCATAACAGTTAAACTCACCAAGGCCAGATTTCAGTTGTGGGCAATTGTGCCTTTCATTTAATTGGCATTTGATGACAAGCACATATACCCCACAGTATATCAGTCCCTATCTCTAGCTCTGCCTTAAGAAATTATCAGCATCTACCTGGCACAGACCTGGAAAGCTGCAGTGTAGAGTGGAACAAGAGTGAAGAAGGAGATCGATCCAACTTCAGCATTTGGTATTCTTCAGAGTCTTGGCCCTGCCTCAGTACCCTCTGGCTGGCTGCCATTTCCCAGGGTTGGAGTGCCAAAACTGTCTACGCATACTTCCTTTTCCGCCCCTTTAACTGCTTTATAACTAGCATATCCAGCCCCTTATATTCACTCACACACCGTGCATACATAGTATTTAATCCACATGTACTTCATTCTACTTTGACAAATACATTTGATTGCTTTCCCAAGGACAGATTTTGAATACCAACAACTATACAAGAATGATCTCCAAACCTGCAACTTAAGAAAGACAAAAGGCAGAGCTGAGGGTTCACACTCAAATTACAGATTGAAGAAATTGCACAGGAACTGTAAAGAATGTTGTTAGTTCCCAGTACAGATAATTCCCTCCACAAGAAATAGCCTCCGGGAACCCCCTTCTTGCCTAGAGAACCCTGTGTGATAAACACACAGGTAGAACACAGGAAACAAACTGTCCAACAATCTTGTATGACAGGTTATTCTGTATCTTGATGCCAGAAAAATGACACAACTTTAACATACCAGAGGTTCCAGTGTAATTCAGGTTGGTAACAAAGTTGGGTGACCAATGAGTATCAACTACTTAGAAACATAGTATTACATGTACACAGAGAACAAAATAAATACTCTTACTGATCTTCAGGGTTTAGTTAATTTCAGAAATCCTTTCCAGGGCACTAAACTTGCTGTTAAAATGCTTTTTTATATTTCTAGTGTGGGTATTTCCTTTTCGAAACAGCTGCAGATTTTAATGTTTTCCACACATACTGGCCTTTGCCAAGCTCAAAGTTCCCCCAAAAAGCACTTGGAAAAAAATGCTGACTCTAAGAAGAAACATCCATCTGACAATATATGCTCTTCTCTTGCTAGACTAAGCCATCCTCAAACTGGCCTGAACCACCATGGTGATGCCTTGGCTCACAGATAGCTGGGGAATAGCAGGCTCTCACATACCCCCCAGGCCTGAGAGACAGCTGCCAGCCATAGGAGCCACTACATACCATCCTGTACTGCCTTGGGAAACAAAAAAACCTGAGAGCTCCCAGCCTCCTCCAAAAGAAACATCAACTACCTTGGGCCTGGGACCCAACTAGGGAACAGCAAAACTCATTGTTTCCTAGCTCTGTTTCACAAAGCTACCTGCACACTAGGAGAAGTACCTGACAATGCTCAGGCAAATATCACCTGATTGTGCTGGCTCAATCAGGAATATGCAAATTCCATTGTTTCCAGCTGAATGAAAAAGCACAAAGACTAAGCTCCTACCAAAAAATGTCTCTCTCCCTCACCAGGTCCCCACAACTCTGCAGCAGTTGCTTGAAGACATTTTGGCTCCCATTTTTCATAAGTCACAGCAGGGCCCCCTCAGTAGAAATACACTCACAGAAGCCACAAGACATAAGGAAGCAGCTATAGGGTCCCGAAGTTAAACACAACATAATGATACTCAGAAACCAGATTTTAAACTCACTCAGCTGGTGCCCTGCAGACAATCTGAAACTCAACCATGATCTTAATCTGGAGCTCTACTGCAAGAGACAATGGGAATTCAAAGACTGACCCAGCCGTATCCCTTGCTCAAATGACCCCAAAGCCAGAGATGCAGGGACTCATCTGGGCTAAGCGAAGGTGCAGTCCTACTCTGCCAGAGACTTTTACAAGATCTCAACAGGGTCATCTCAATTTGAGTGTCTCCATCACCCAGCTGCCAAGTGGAACAGACAGCACTACTCAATTCTGCCAAACCCTCCTGGAATATATATATACACACACATCCCTACACTATGAGTTATTTTAATCTCCAACACTTGAGTATCAAAGAGAAATGTAAGGCAACAGCATCTAAACCACCTTGCTAAAGAAATCACACATTTCTGCTGTTCACTTTCCAGAGGGGAGAAAAACACAGAAGTGAAAGATTTTCCAGATTAAGACAGAACCATGGTGAGATCTTTTGCACCCCCTGGACAAAATCACATGTAGTGAAAAAATGAGAGACAGAAAGTTAAACTGAATTCTGCTAAGTCCTGAACTGAAGTCAGAGATGAATTAAAAATCCTGGGACAAATTCCCAGGATGCAAATCCCCAGGATGCAAATCCCAAAGTTATCAAGTCAGGCAGGAATCTGATTGAAAAATAGCAATTAGCAGGAAGAGCTTTCAGAGCTCGGTTGCTCATTCACAGATATACCCAAAGCAGGGTCAGCCAGAGAGCCCTATGGTCCCCAAACGCAGGCAGCAGCATTCTGGCTACTCAAACTCTTGCCCAGCCCACCAGAAATGCAGCTCACAGCAAAGCAACCACTTCCCCAGCTCTCCCCTGCCATGCTCGGTTACCTCACCTTGGCAGGGCTCACTCACCTCTGCACAAGACGTGCATTCCTCCATTCCTCTTTTAACAAAAGCCTTTTTAAAATTTTTTTTAAAACCAAAAGGCAACAATCCCAGAGGTCACCTTGCCTCTTCCTGTGTAACAGTTCATAGCATTTGCCAGCCTCTGTGTAGAGCAAGCCTTGCAGCTACGCAAGTGGGACAAGAAAGGCCAGCAAGGAGGGAGCTCTCACATGCAGGCCCTGCTCAGACAGCAAACACGCCTCTGGTTCAGAGTTGCCCATCTCTGCACAAGAGAGAAACGTTGTGCTATTTATAGGCACACAGCTCAGAAAGGAGTTTGGTGGGTTTGGGCGGAAAGGACTGGAGATAAGATCGAGATGACTTTATAAAATGATTCAGATACTGCTGCCTCTCTCCTCCCCTGTGTTAAATTTTATAGCCAAAGGACCTACTACTTGAGGAAGAATGTGGCTGAAGAAAAATAACTGAGGAAAGGACCTGACAGCAAAGTGGCATTGGATGAAACAAAAGTGGGGAGCTGAAGTTATTTCTGCATCTCTTAGCATTTTTAATTAAAGAGCTACTCAGATTTCTAGTGATGTAATTCATCAAGTCAAAAGTGAAATTATTTTTCTTTAACAAAGAGACAGTGAAATTTGTCTTTAGTGTCACATATTGAATCCTATGGAAAAAGCTACTGCCCTGAAATATCATGAAGTTTGACTACATTCTGTCAAAGACACATACAACAACTGTTTGTGACTGCTTCTCTCCAGCACAGTGTCCTGCAGCAGGCACTCCACTGGGCTGACTACACTGAAACAATTGACCATCTTCTTGGAGCAAGGCTAAATTGACGTGCTGCTAGTTTCAACAGTCACCTCCTTTTATCACATTACAAAACAGCGTAAAAAAAGGTTACCAAGCCAATTCGAAATTTAAAGCAATTCTGTACATAGCAGAATCTTAAGCTCCTCTATAAAGAACACAACCAGAAAGTAGAGCCTATGAAATTTCTAGCTTTTTGCAATTTATCTTTGGTGTTGAAGAAAAGAAACTTCTTCCAGTAAAAAAACAGAGTTCAGGGTGAGCAATACACAACCCTCCCCCCAACGAACTCATCCTCTTTCAAATTCTGACATTTAGGAAGAGAAATATCACGTTTTCAGGTTTCTTCTATCGAAGTGAGTGCAAGGTTTAAGCATAATCCTGAATTGTCAAAAGAAAAGTTTTGCCACTGACCTCAGCGGGAATAGTTTCAAACAACTCAGAGGACTTAAATTAAGGACTTAAGACAGGGAGATGCTTGTGCTTTTGTGCTTCCCCTTCTGCCAGGCCCACCTTGTTAGAATGATGAGCAGTATTCATTCACAAAAACAGCAAGACACAGCTGTGTTTTTTTCAGCATTACTTGTAACTCACAAAACGAGGCAAGAGACAGCCCACACAGATTCAATGCTTCCTAAACTGATAATGTGAATGGTTCTAGTAAAACACTAACAATGATTACAGCAGATTTGAGCTGCTTTCAGAGTGCATCCCTTTTTCTCCTGCTCACTATAGGAAACACAGGAGTACCCCATTCTTTTCTGAAGCTCAGAACACTTGTTCCATTTGGAAATGTAGCCCTTGGCACGACTAATTTCCTAATCAGGAAAACAAGATCCTATTAGCCAGGCTGAAGGCAACTGTCAGCCCAGCTGTCAGGCTGTCAAGTGTCCTTTGGCACAGGCAGGATCCAAACTGTGTTAGATACAGACAGAGGAAGAACAATATCACCACTTTTACAACTGACATCATGACATATTCCTACAGGCAGTTATTCAGTGCAGCACATCCGAAACAAGAGTTCCATTCCACTGATGCTGTTTTCCAATGCAGAAAATGAAGCATATACAAGGTAAAAGCAAAATTGTTCAAAACTATCTCAACAGCAAATGAAGTATTGTAAATAATAAAGTTCTCAAGATCTGGATTTCTCTGGTTTCCATCTGTCTTCAGAATATAAAAACTTTAGGGCACAAAGTGCTTTTATTTGAATGTACTATAAAACTTTGAGCAGTGTGCTGATGCCAAATAAAGAAAGCACCAAATACCCGGAGAAAAAAAAATGAAGAAGCATCTGCAGAACTGGCAAGCTATCTTTATATATGCTTACTAAGGAATTTTACAGGCTGCTGATCCCCAGGGTCCAAGCAACTACTCATTGACTTCAAGTAAGCCGTGGCAAAAAAAGAGTAGATCTGCAGTCACTTAAACATAGCAAGGCAGTCCTGCCTCACCAGGGCAGGTGTACATCCGGAGCACTGGACCCTGCTGTGGGTAAAACAATTTCGGTAGCTGCTTTCCTAAATGCTTTTTGTGGCCACAAATATGGAACTAATAATTATTTAGAAATCAAATGAAAACCAGTAAATTTGACAAAGAAACAAGAGGAATAAATCTAACCAACTCCGTAGAACAAGACATGAAGGGTCAAAAGGCAAGGGCTTAACAAGCTAATCCGAGAGCAACATCCTTCCACCAGACAGTGGTCACACCCTGCAAATTAACTTCAGGAAGCTCAAGGGGGGAAATCTGCATCAGGAAAGCAGTTCTAAGTATGGGACACACAGAGAGCTATAACACAGATCTATAGAGGAGCACCAGAAATTTACAGGCTGTGCAGTCCTGTTCAGGAATTCTACAGTACACGCACTTAGCTCTTGCAAAACTAAAACACACATTAAGATTTCTTCTTGGTATGAAAAGGACAAGATATTATCCATAATACTGCAATAAAAGGACATCAGAAGAGGGGAAAAAAGAAAAGAAAACCAGAGGTCAGCCGAAGGAATCAGATATCAAAACAGAAGCTAGGGCTTCGAGTCCAACCATCCAGCAACAGAAGCTGAGCTCTCCACTGATGAAGGGGGTACTGTCTAGGCTTTTACTGGACATTATTTAATACCATTTTGTTTTAATAACCTATGCTTTACAAACTGGGAGGCACCCATCTCACTTTCCAGCACAGATCTCTAGAGAACAAGATGGGAGAGTGTACAAACTCTCCCCTAACAATCTTCTTCCCAGTCCTCCCACTTTTCTGACCTCCAGCTCCAGTGTGTTAGTTAAACTCCACATGCCCAGTAACAGACTTAGAGGTGAGTGAGCTCAGATGACAGCTCTTGGTACAGTCTCCCTGCAGCTACTCAGAGAAGCAGAGTCCAGAGCAGCATGCAGCAGCCCCTTGGATCGCTGAGCTATCACTGCAAATAGGAAATGCAAGCTCATTCTCCATATCAACAGTGAAAAACAGGAGTTTGTATCAAATAACAACAAATAACAACCCAGCCTGAGTTAGAATCTACTTTGGTGCAAATAAATAATCATTCAAACACCTCATTCCCCATTTGTTAATGCTGCAGCCAGTAAACACAAAATAGGCCTTTGAACCAGGTTCTTTTCAATACCATATCCAGCTGCTACTATGGTAAATAATCTCTTATAAAGGGATGGGCGCTCATAGACCTAAAGTGAAAAATTAACAAAGCAAAACAAATTTCAAAGCATGCAGGAAGACTGCACAAATACAGGAAAGGAAAGGAAATTCAACATACCAGCATATCATCATGCAGCTCCCTGGTAAAATGAGCTCAGTCAGACAGATCCAAGCAAAGTACTTAAAATAGATGAACACTCTGGTCAGCTACTTAGAAGAGAGAATCAAAAACAAACCAGTACAGTCTGATTCAGGATGAGTTAGTAGCTGGACACCTCCTGGCATGCTAATGCTTAAGCCTTCAGTATGCTTTACATAGGCTCCAGGCACCCTTCCCAAACACATTTATCAAAAGAGAATAGAGCATGAAGTTCAAGTCATCTCAGCACCCTGTAACAAAGCTGCAAGGCAACAGCTCAAATTCATCCACAGAGATAACCAAAGTCAGAAAAGCAACCATTTAAAAGCCACCTGAAAACTCTGGAATGAAATAAAATTTTAAAAGGTACTAACTAAATACAAACTTTGTGCATTTAAGGACAAACATGAAAAACAGACTTATTTTTCCTATCATCTTAAAAGACAAATACACAAGTGCATCCCTTCCTTAAGGCATTTGCCTCATACACAGAATCTGTCAAAACCCACGTGCTGCTGAGAAACCTTTGGCTCTTGAGATGTGCCTGTCCCACAGCTATGCAGCAGCACTACAGAAGTCCCTGTGCTCACTTTGGTTATGCTGCTCTGCTGCTGCAAGGCAGGAAGATAACCTCACTGTGAGTCACAGCAGAAAACATCAGACCCTCTAATGCTACAGCCTAAATTACATTATTCACTCAGAGAGAGCCAAGTTATTACCAGAAAGAACTATTGTCCATTGAAGCCCACTTGTTCTCTTCAACAGCTGGCAGAATGAGTGAGGCACTTACCATATTGGCATGTCAGGACCATTTGATAGAAGAGATGGGGCTGGGAAAGCACAATTGGTGATAGCAAAGAACAACAAACAGAAGGGAAAGCACAGCCAGAATACAGCTAGGGATCGCATCCTCGCAATCATAACCATCCCATCCTTCCCATACTGCTAAATGTCATGGAGATCTTGTCCAAGTAGGAAGGAAAAGCCAGCAGAAAGTACTGGTACAAGAACTTCAGGACATGGGAAAGCAAAAGTTATACCTTGAGGAAGAAAACTGAATCCTTTGCCCATATGTCGAGAAGGCTGAGAATGACAGCATCTTCCCACTGTGCCTGGATTCCCATCCACTCTGCCACTGAAATCTGCAAGGAGCCTTATTTGGTAGTAACTGGTAGATATAGGGCCAAATCCTGATCCTTTTACTCCCACTGGTATTCCACTAGTAGAAAGTAGAGAGTAGAAAGCAGCTTTTGGCCTTCAGCCATTTAATTAATACTTAGGGTATCTTAGAATTTATTTTTATCTCATCTGTAACAATTATCATTATCAGATTTTCCATATTTGTGTATTAAACAAACTATGCTTTTAAGTTTTTTTTTTCCTCATAGTAGTTTTTAAAGTATACTCCAAAGTTTTTAATTTGTTTTTCCATTTTCCCTGTTTTAATGTCCTGCAAATACCTTTGACCATGCCACGACAGTTTGATTAGCACCAGTAACAACAAGGAAGATTAGCAGAGCCCTGGAAACACCATTTCGTTAACTTTCAGCTGAAAAGAAGAGGCTGGCATGAGTTCCCAGAATACTGATTTTTAAAAATAAAATCTCAGCAATACATCTAAATGAGAGCTCTGACTTGCCTTGAAAGTGAAGAGTTTAAAGAGCAGACAAGATGCCCTCCCTGTTTTATCAGCCTTTTAAGAACCAGTGAAGGCAGCAGCCACATAGGTCACAACATCAACTCAAGAGCTTGGATTACACACCTCAGCTCCTGGCCTCCCAGAAATGCCTTGTGTGATTTGTGCATTTGTTACAAAAAAGCATATACCTTACTGTCTTTACAGGTGGGAAACTGAGGAGATATCCATCACCTTTCTCAGCCAGAGCATCACATAGATAAATTCATTAGAACTTGCAAGACTCAAGCACATGCTCAATCCATACATTACGTAATCAAGGCAGTGTTTCCTTTAGCAAAAACACAAACTACAACACCAAAATAGGTGTCAGATGCCTTCCAACTTAGCAACAAGACTGTGAGGAAATTTTAAAAATTTCCTCTAAACTCAAATGCAGTAATCGTATATTAATCAACTGCTAATCTTTTAGCTAGGCAAACCACCTTCTTCCTCTCTGTATGAAAGAAGGGCTTGACCCTTCTCCTCTGTACAAGTGGGTTTCTGCTCACCATCCCAGTAAGCACCATATCCAATGGAAGCACTGGCCAGGGAGGGGAGATGCAGCACCACTGAACCTGGCGTGAACAATAAGCTCAGTGGTTTGTACAAAGCAGGCGAGAAGGAACCATGAAAGATGGCAGCTGATGTGGATCATTGTTACTGCCTCTGCTATTCCCCTGCCTGAAGAAGGACTCCCCCTGCTCCACTGTCTCGGGGACTGCAGGATCAAAAAGAAGTACGTTCCTCCTGTGAGATACATTGACAGAAATCCATAGTGAAACAAGAAGCAATAACTATTTAGTGGGGAAGAAGAAGGGAACACATGGTTTAAGTGGAGAGTTCATAAAAATTCCATCAAAAATTGTTTTTGCATTTGAAAACACAAAAAAAGATATTCCAAGAGGAAGGTACTTTCGGACAGTATTTTGCCTTGAAATTTCCAGTGCTGCTGTGACACCAGTAAACCTCAATCTTTCAAGGAAATAAGAAACACAAAATTCTCACTTCTGCTTTCTATAATGTATGCACATATATCTGCTGTTTTGTAAAGAATTACACTGGACTGGTAGTTAAATTAGGTTACATTTACAGTGTTTTACAAGGTATACCAGATTTTCTAATCAGGTTAGCTGGAGACAGACATTTCACAGTTTCCACTTACAGCTTTCATTTATAATCCTCCAAAGTAAAACATCAATGATTTTTGTTTGGTAATAGATCCTGGATAGGAGGAAACACTCCAAATATTTGACTTAATTTTATTAACAGAAAAAACCTCCCTTAATATTAATTTTATTTTGTATTTAGCTTTGTTTGAGATAGCAGTTACTAGCCCGGCAATGTATCTTTTAGCAACAAAGACTCAGTAAATCCACGTTCTCCAAACACGCAGAAGTTTCATGTTAGCTCTTTAGTTCCTGGATCCTGAACTAAAGTTAGAAGGAATGAGAAAAGCTACAAGTATGTGTGGTTTTGTGCTTTGTTTTGTTGGGGGTTTTTTTTGTTGTTTTTTTTTTCCTTGTTAAAAGGAAGTAACAGCTGTTGCTTTCATCCAAAACTCTCTAGCAGGGAAGAAAACCTACAGTACACCAGTGGCAACACAGCACTGGGAGGCTTCCCAAATTTTGGCATAACAGCCAGGTCTGAAGAGCATGCAAAATAGAACATAGATTGGGTGAAGAGAGAGAAACCTTCCTACGGCCATATTCTGAAATTCCACCTTTAGTGCTCAGAGAGGGAACTGGTCAGTTTGTGACATTAATCCAAGAAAACTCATGTCTTTAAAGCCTGAGCTCAACATGTTCAGTTTCATTTCAACCACATGAGTTTCTCCTTCAGAACAATTTTCTCTTTTAAAAGCAAAGGGGCCCCAGTTTCAACCCATATTATAGCATGAGCAATAATGGCTTATAACATGTGAAGCAAAAATATCCTCTTTTAGACACTCTGTTAGAAGGCTGCATAACAAAACCAAACAAACATTTCAGTATGTTTGATATGCCACAGGCAGAATGTGAATTAAACCACAGATTTCTGAAAATGACCTCCTCATTTGTTGCATATAACTTTTAGTTTGCCTCTCTACTGAAATGCATTGCTACTGAAATGTGTAACACTTCTTCGGATACTTGTAGCAAACTAAAACTTCTCCTTTTCCCACTCCAATTTAATCTCAGAAAAACCTTAAAATAATTGCCCTCCAGAAATAAAAACAACACTTCTTTATCTATAAAAAGAACACCTTTATTATTAGGCAATACAAGACGGATCAAAATGAGCTTTCCTCAATTACTCATGTTGTCCAAGAAGTCACTTCAGTCTGCTCTGGAAACTTAAACAAAAATGAGGAGGAACCTTTGTGTCCTCCTCTTTTTTCTTGCCTGTACACTTTGGGGTGGCTCCTGGACCTCAAAGCTAATCAGAAAGAGAATCACAGCCTCCAATAGTATGAAAGTTATCTATACCACAGACTGCTACACAGCACAGGAATCAGAACCTTGCTAGTCAGATACAGAACAAAGTCAGTCCACTGCAGCAGAAAGTTCAGTAGAGTTAATTTACATTGTTTTTCCTAATACAAATTAACCTGACACATCTCTGCTACTGGAGCTAGATGGTCACTCACTCTGTTTGCAACTCTGTCGAAATATATATTGCAAACTTTTCTTAAGAAGTTCAAGGCAACAATAAATCCTCATAAAATCTAAAATATTACATAGAAATTGCTTATAAAGGTAAACAGAAGTTAGTCTGAATTAGTCTAAACAAGAAGTGCTCCTGATGCCACCCAAGGACGTCACTGAAATCCTGTCTGGTAAACAAAGGGAGAGCTCAGCATACCCAAGGCAGCAGGCTGCCCTTTGCACCTGACTGATGAATGAAGTGTGAGGACAGGCTACTCATCCTCTCCTGCTCCCTTAGGTTCATAATGTGACACTTGCAATGAAAGGCTAAGCAGAAAGGACTACATGTATTTTACTATCACATCAAAGGGCTCCCTTACTGGACTCCTTTCTTTCACACTTCCATCTCCCAGGACCATTCTGGCTATTACAGTGTCTTCATCCACTCCAGACAGCAACTGAAATGGTACTACCACCTCAGCTGTTCCAGCTGTGTCCCCAAAACTGCTGAGGTGGAAGCAAGGCTCCTGCTGTTGCTTCTCCTCATCTGCATCACCCTTCTCCTATCTTACTACATCTTCTTCCTAACTTACATCCATACATAAAAAAAACCTTTATCTTAGTTGACTAGCTGTTCCTCTAGCCATCCTGAGAGCAGGAGTGGGGCTGAAAGCAGTGCACTACAAAGCCTGATGCTGGTACAAGTCTGACAAGTCCCAAAATGGTTGATCAAACACTCTGTGAAGCCTCTACTTCTGTACCAGCTGAGACAGCAGTAGATATAATAGCTGCTATAGCTATCATACGAGGTTTTCTTCTTTCCCATTACAGGTTGGACGGGGCCCTGGGCAACCTGATCTAGTAAATGTGTTTGTTTGGTGGCCCTGCTAGGCAGGAGGGTTGGAACTACATGATCCTTGAGGTCCCTTCCAACCCGGGTCATTCTGTGATTCTGTGCGTGATTCTGCGCGAGTGCCACACGTCCTTCTCTTCCTCATCATTCTTTCTACCTAAAACCAAGTACTTTGTAACACAGTACCGCACATTCCAAATGCTTAGCTTCCTGCTCCTCCACCCCCTGCCCTCTGACTTCACAAAGGACACCTTTGTCAGCTAAACCGGTAGCCACCTTCAGACACTGCAAAGTCACACCCAGCAATTCTATTTGCCCTAAAGCATTATCACACCAACAGACTTTTTTCAAACACAGCTGGGTAACTTGGGCTCAGAAACAAGTTTAGTGGAGATTTATGGTCCTGTAAGAAAGCTGCTTCATTTTACACTGTAACTTGGGAAAACAGATGATAGGGCCAAAGGAAAGAAAACATATCTTCAAAGTGTTTGCAACTGAAACAAACAAGTAAGTTCTGAGGAACTCCATGGCCATAGCAGACTTTCAACTCAAGCTGTGACGACAGTAAGCTTCCACAGTGATTCAACAGTACTTAGAAGCATGGTCTTGAGCTAGTGGTTAGAAGATATTTATATCCTCAGGGCACAGGAAAGGTCTGCCTGCATCTCTTATTGTCACTGCAATGGACCTGTCCAACAGCTTCTGCACTTCATGGTAGCTTGCTCTCTGCCAGTCAACAGATATTAAAATGTGCTCTGCCTTTACGGACAAAGAAAGCTTCTCAAAGTCTCATCAGAACTACAACTACTTACAAAGTCATCTTTGTTCCTTGCCCTCAAGGCAAGGAAAGAGTGCACATAGAGCAGCATGCAGAAAAGATGATGAAACAAAAAGACATCAACAAGCAACAGATCCAATCACTCCATGATATCATAATACCTGGGCTTACTTGGAAAATTTGACGCTGTTTAGTTGAAGGTCTTCTGCAGATTAAAACATGGGAGGCTTACTATCTGTCTGTAATCCCTGTTCTTAATATGTTTATGCTCACGTAGCACAAGTGGCTAGTTCAGACTCTTCGCTGCAACACTGACGCAGGAATTGATGTAAAACAGGACAAAGGATTAAGTAGGGACATGCTCTCATAAACTCAAACAAATGTAAAATCCAACACACCTTTTACCTTCGCATTTTTAACAGCCAACTGTAAGCAAGAGCTCCTGCTCTAGGACTGAGAAAGTCAATATCCTCACTCTTATCATAGATGCCACCATGTAGATACTTCAGTTTGGCATCTTTCCTTCCTTCTCACATGGTACACATTATACAAGTGAAATAGAGAAATCCCAAGGTTCCTCCAATCTCCAGAAAGACACATTTCTGAAATTCAGCACCCCAAGTGTGAAGGCTTATTTTTTTCCACATCAGATTAACAAACTAGATAAGGTAACCTGGTGTGGCTGAGATCTGCTTTTTATATTTTCAACCATCTAGTTGGCTTCACCATTTCCTGCTGCAGCCACAAGAACCATGTCACTTATAAAGCCCAGAACCTCAGTGCCTTCACTCAAGAAGTGGGTGAGAGCACGAGCAGCACTTCACAGGTGGAGGACGCAGCTCAGCCATGCATAATGAAGCCAGCACATGGTCCTCACATACGACCAGACTTTGTCATGGGGTCTTTCAGAACTGGGACCCATGTAGCAAACAATGGCAAGCAGCAGAATGACACCTTTAGTGTTTGAAAGCAGGACAAACTAGCCAGCAGAAAAAGGAATCCACTTGAGATGCCACATCATGCAGAGACATTCACTCTGCTTCACAATGAATACAGGGTAAGCAAGACTGCTCTAGCAGCACCAGCCCTGAGCAAGCCTCCTGCATCTGCACAGCAGCACCCATGCCTCCCATGCTTCACAGACAACCAGAAGGTGATGGCAGAAGAGTAACTAACCTGGAATTTCTAAGCAGAAACATGTCACAAAACTATCCAAGAGTTATACGGGACTTCAATGGCTACAAAGAAAAATCATGCAGCTATAGTAAAAATAGTACAGAAGTGGGCAACTCCCTGTGGGCGGTTCCTAGCCTGAGGCTGAAGGAAATCTTTGCATCTTCTCTTACAGTAATGACACAGAACTACAGCTGTAGTTGCAGAATATTATTACTGCCCCTAAAAATGGCACTACTGTTCCAGAACAAGACAGAGGGGTAAAAATCTGACTGGGCTGAGAGAATCAGAGTGGAAAAGGATTGTTATCCAACCAAGAAGGAGAAGCAGGGCAAAAAAAGACAGAAACAAAGACTAACCAGACAATGTTTGAGCAGTCAGGAGGCTAAACAATGCTGCATGGCTACAGAAAGGAAAAACAGCACTAGTCAAGACGATGAAAATTGGGATGCAACCATGAAAAGATTGGAAGATGCTGAGAGGTGCACAATGACTGTTGGGGACAATGGGAAGAGCTGCACCTTTCACATCACAGAGCTCTCAATTAAAGAAAACTGTTTGCATCTCTCACTGTGTCCAACAAGGGCTACAGGAGGGGAGCTCAGAAAAATCATAATGGGAGAATGCACAACATGGCAGAGACATATGGCAGGGCTGTGCATGGCTCCTCAGGGAAGGCAGAGGAAGGCGAGGCAGGAGCTCCTCATAACTCTGATAAGGCAATAAAGGGAACAAAATGGGAGATGCTGCTTCAGGGGGTGGGGAGAGCCAGGATATCCTTACAGTTCAAATATCAGATAATGGGGGGCAGCATCAGGGAGCAAGGGCTTAAAACTGACCTCCGTGATTCCCAGGGATAGTAAGGAATGAAAGAGGTAAGACGGGGTCCTGGGCTGCCTGCACACACTGATCACTGCTTGGTCTGAACTCAGGCGCTGGGAGGGTGGCCTAAGCTGGACCACTGGGGAGGGCGAACCAGGGAGGTTCCTACACGGCCACATAAAGGCCTCTGGGGAAGGTACTTGCTGGGTGGCAGTGAGTAATGCCAGGAGGCCCCGAGGCATTGTCTCTGACAAACCCTAAAGGGCATTTAGGGGGCAGATGTTGACAGGCATCTGGGGAAACAGCTAGTTACAGGGTTCCTCGAGGAGCATTTAGAGGATCGAAAGTCCAAAAGAAGCTGCTGGAGGACATACCGTCGGTAGGGCCTTGAGGGGCAGTTTGAGGGGTGACAAGCACCTCCCTGAGGGGCGGCTTGGGAGGGGGGACGCGGAAATGGCGGAGTCCCTGAGGGGCAGTTGGCCGCTAGTCCATGAATAGCGAGTTAGGTGGGTGGCCCGCAGGTTTTGCGGAGGAGGATCGCGGGCAAGTCCCTGGGTGTCGGTTTGCGGGGTGGACAGCATGGCCCCGAGTGTGCGTGAGGCGGTGGCCGGCAGGCCGCTATAGGGCTACGGTTGGCCGTCGCCAGCAAGTCCCTGAGGAACGGGGAGTGAGGAGGGGAACCGCTGGGAGCTCCCTAAGGAGTGGGCTCCAGGGGGTCGCCTGCAAGGCCGCAAGGGGAGTCTGGGTAGAGGAGCGGGGATCTTTGACAAACTCCCAGGGGGCCGGCTTGGAGTGGCCAGCGCAGGCCGTGCGGGCGGGAGGGGGAGGCAACGGAGACGCTGAGGGAGACGAGGAGTCAGAGACGGCCCCGGCGCTGCCGGAACCCGAGGCCCTGCCCGCGGCCCCCGCACGCACCTTCTGGCGGATTTGCCCGGACGTTGAGACTTTGCGGATGAGCTTCTGCGGAGACCCCGGCTCCTGGTCCGGCTCGCTGTCCGACGATTCCTCCGCCGCGGCGCTGGCAGCGGCGACCGCCC